>BSBM01000931.1:6057500-6437500 GCA_027924585.1 Larix kaempferi
GAGCAAGCTTGAAGAACCTATATTCACAATTGAGAAAGAATTTGGATATTTGAATAGTTGAGCACACCTCTAGAATCTATTTTCTTAGTATTGCTCATTGTGAACATGGGGAATTCACGCAATCGAAAAAGGAAATCGGCAAGGAAAGAGAAGCCTCAAGAAACCATGGAAGCAGTTAGACAAAAGAAAAGATTGGACATGTGGAATCGAAGGCATTCCATGGAAACTCATCCAATTCCAACCGTAGATGATGCCACAGTCATTCCTACCCATCCACCTCAAGAAAAACAGAGAAATTCACTAGAGGGGCCCTCAATTTCAACAACATTTGATGAACAAGTACCCCATGGCACTAGTCAAGAAGTAAGACGTAGGTTCTCATCAAGGGATGTTTCAATTCCCACATCAAGTCAACCTCAGAATATGGTAGTGAATGATTTGTTGGGTAGTGGTTATACAAGCGACGAAGTTAGAGAGGCATTGAATGAAGGATTTACAGTGGAAGAAGTAAATGTTATGGAGACCGTCCAAGAGAAAGTCCAATTTCCCACATCCAACTACCAACAAGAGAATGAAAGACAAGAGGCTTCTGTTGAAACGTCGGAGCATCCTGGTGATGTTGTACATGCTCCAGTTCCAACACCCTTACCTCCATTAGCAACTGCACGTTGAAGAACTCCGAAACGTATACAGGTTGATGAAACTCTCATTAGTTCACTTGAAGGTACATTGTCTAAACGTGTTATTGCTTATCAAACTCGACAAATACTTGATTACTTTTTTTATTCTAAATGTGATGGGGACAAATGCAAATTATTTTTATCATTGTTAAAATCTAGGTCTATGGATTTTGTTAGAAGAACGTTAAGGATAAAGATGACCAAAAAGTTAGAACCAAGTTCTCATATTGTTAAAAGTTTAGTAGATGCATTTAGTACAATTGGAAAGAAATCTCTCTCAAAGGATCTCAATGCGACTCGTCGTGTGTTGTCACAATCAATCGTGAACAAAAACACTAGCGCACTTCGTTTTCTTAAACCTACATCCAAAATTATTAATTTTAATGTGAAGACACTTCATAGGTATTGTGTTAGAAGAGAAAAACTTGAAACCGGTCAAACAGATGTTTAGGCCTTCATTGGAAGGTTGCCACACTCTGATATGAAGCTCATTGATGCGGTAAGGGATTAGTGCAATATTTTTGCATGACAACACTAGACCTTCTTCCAACCAAAATGTTGTATTAAAATTGAAAATGGTTTCAAAGGATCGTGAACTACAGTAAACATTTTCTTGATATGACACAAACAGAATTATATGAGAGATTTAGGAATGAACATAATGAACCCAAAGATCCTTTGAAAAATGCAAACCATGGTATGTTAAAATAAACACAATTCGTAACACATGTTGTTGTCGATACCACATTGAGTATGGTTACTATTATGACACATATACATATATTTTTCGTGTATTGCATAAAACTCTTGTGCGGGAATGCTTAGCTACATTACCGCCGATGCCATCTAGAGACTTTATTCATAGCATTTGGTGTAGCGGGCCAAACGATTGCACATTTTATAAAAAAACTTGCATAGATGGGACATGCCCAGGGTGTGGTGGATTTGCATTGTTGGAAAAATGCATACATGTGACTGATGAGCATGAACTTGGGAGGCAGGAGGTGAACTTACAGTCATTCAAATATGTCACGTATGATATTGATGGAGGTAACGAAAGAAAAAAAATACAATTGGTCACTTCCTAGGTTGGTAATGAGCCATTGGATACTATTTTTTCTTCAGATTGCAATTTCATATGTAACAATCTATTGATATATGTCTTTATTGTTGATCTACCAGGTACGGGTTTTCGACTTCATGGAGGAATTCTTTGAAAAGACACAATAGTATGTAAATCATGTACATGTGGTTTGTTGGAAAAATGAGCAGTTTAGAACGTGCAGGGATACATTTCCTATTGGGACTATCCTGTCAGTGGTCGATTTTGCAGAAAAATACACTCTTCAATCGCAAAATGAGATTCAGAGTCAATACTATCACTCAGGCCAGGTCAGCCTAATGGTCCATATCACCTATAAACATGGGGCAGATAGTACTGAAGACAACAGGGTTATATTGAAGGAGTATCACTTCTACATAAGTGATGACAGGTGTCACGAATTGGATTTTGTACAACACAACTTTCAAATGTTCTACAGTCACTTGAAGGATAACAGTTTATAGATGGAACAACATTGGATTTGGTCTGACGGTTGTGCAGGATAATTAAAAAATGCCCGTGTCTTCCAATGGTTGTGTATGCTCTACAAAAGGCACAAGGTGCCACATATTTGGAACTATTTTAAGACCGGACATGGAAAAGGTGAACATGATGGAGCAGGTGCGTGCATAAAGACTGCATTACGCAAGAAAGAAATGAAGTTCACAAATGGACCTATCATCCGAGATGCAAAAACCATCGTTGAATGGTGTACTTCAGTCATGGGGGAGGGAGCAAGAAGGCGGGAAGATCACTCAACCAGGAAAGCACATGTACATAGATATTTTTGGTAGGTGGTGGATGTAGATCGATCACAGTTATATGAGTGCAAGACCATCCAAGGAACTCATGCATTTCATTCGGTTAGAACGTCAGACAATGCTATACTTGAAATGTGGACAAGGAAACTATCATGTTTTTGTTCTCCATGCAGTAGTGGTGAATGGGACGAATGTGAATCCATGGATTGGGTTGACAGCTAGGATTGTGTATCACTCCCCATTGGTCAACGGATAGCTATAGAATTATCCCAGTTGGAGGAGGACTAATCAAGTATTTCACCAGACTATGACCACATATCAGATCTCGTACAACCAGGTTTGATTAATATTTTTATATTTTTGAGAACTAGTTGTGTCTAATTAGCCGTGTATATTTTTGATATTTTTGACAGCTAGTTGTGTGTAATTAGTTGACTGAAACATTGGAACTATATTTTCTCCAGGGCACATATATGCAGTGGTTTCCCCAAGACGCAATGCATGGCGCACTAACTATTGGCTGGCACGTTGCTTAGAGGGGAAGAAAACCCTCAATTTCCCATTATGGGACTATGAGGCCAATGATTTTTCGATTGGGATGATGGTTATAAAGGGAGAATATTTGAACCAGGTTTCCCACTCAACAAATAGAAAAGGGTATACATATGAATATTATAGACCAGGTGAGATTGTATACCATTATACAAACTTAGTTATTGGCACTAACCTCCTACCGCAAACAATGCCAATGAAGAACTCATCAAAGGAACGATACTTATTGCCTTATTTCGAGCACGAGAGGTTAAAGGAAACCATTGGTATTCGAGGTGATCCCGATGGTCTAGTCGAATGACCATAGGTAGGTAATTTGGTATGTGGTTTGCATGTTTTATTGTGTACTATGTTATAGGTATGTGGTGTACATGTATGCTATGATTTTTTTTCTTAGTCTCATTGAGTATTAACATTAATATTTTGACTATTGCAGCCAGACATTGATAACTTGATAAATTGATAAATTGCATAGACTTGGTACAACTTGATAAATTGCACAAGTTTCGTCATGGATTTGTTTTATTTGTTTTTTCTCCAATCTAAGTAAACCATAATATCTGCATCATCATGCCCATTTTCATGCTCACTAGCACCATCACCATCTCCATGCTCATTATCACTATCGCCATGCTCATTGTCACCATCACCATGCCACCATGAACATCACCATCTTGCTCTTCCTACCCATGTTGTCACCATCACCATCCCATTTTTCACCATAATATTCTCATCCATCATCCACACAAATATAACCGTTAGATACCTAATTTAGAAACCCAAAAACCTAGAAACCTAGACGCCCAAGACTTGATCATGGTGTCCATATTCAACTTGAATTCCAAATACTCCTATGAGAGGGATTTTGTCATGGTGTTTGAGTTCAAGAATGTTAACTTTGGAATTAAATCCATTGTCCCCCCAACCATGTTTATTCCTCAACACTTATTTATAGTGCACAAAACCTAAAAGGTCAAATTCATAAAAAGTTTGCATGAGAGTTTATGGACAATGCACTCATGTTGGTCTATCCCAAACACACTTTCCAAAAATTACAACATTCAATTTTGTTGCTTGGTTTGGTTATTATGCCCAAGGATGAATTTTCCATCTCTCCTTGAGACACTTGACTTAAAGGAAATTGGAGGCACGAAATGGAAATTGTGCATTGAAAGGACATGTCATTAGTTGCAATACATCTATTCCATAATGATATAAAAATTGTGCATTTAATTAATGCCTAGCTCTGCTGACGTTTAGTGAGATTCTGTTGCTTTAACAAGAGTGTTGGCATAGCTTTAGAAGGGAAACTACTTTATTGTCTGAATTACAATTTCAGAACTATCAAAGACTGTGAAATTTAAAACTACGGCAGACATTGATAGACTTCTTTCTAAATATCAAGAGGATAAAAGTAAAGATTGACAGGCAAAGAAACTTACATGTTCTTCTTTACAATTCTACCCATTCCATTGATATAGCTCTGTACAACACAATTTTCTAACATCTTTGCCTCGACCAATTGTACAGATGATAAATGTTTTAGAAATTTAAAAAAAATAAAGAAAAGAGAAGTCAAGACAATGCTAGTTTCTTCTATCATTAAAAATTTAGGCATTTTACTTGGAAACTAGAAGTCCTTGCTACAAACCACCATGGAGCCATGTATTTCAAAAATGAATTACTGAAAACTTTCAAATGTTCATTATACTACTACTTCATACTATAAAATAGGAGTCGAATGAAGAGGTAGTGTTACATAGAGAGGATTGGGGATTAGATTTAGGGTTTGTGGATTGGATATTAGATACTAAAAATATGATGCTTCATTTATATACAATAGTGTAATGGAGACCCATTGGTACATCATAATGGGGATTAGGTTTAGGGTTTCGTGCCCCAGGAGAAAATCCTCAAAGTGTCTCTGAATGGCCACGAGGTTCCTAACAAAAATTTCCATAGCACCAAAACCATATCTCTGGCCGAGGATCTGCCAATTCCAATGGATTTGGGACATTGGGTTTCAACTAGGGGAACCCCCCCACCATGCCTTAAACACCCAGAAATGGTGCTATTGTGCCATCTCTGAAACTATGGTTTTGCTCAGTGAAGACCATGCCAATTTTGCGCAAGGGGGTCATTTCTAATCCGAAGGCTCTCAGGCGAGCATGGCCATCATGAACACATACATAATTTCCATATGCATGTGTGGGATTTGAAAGAATCCAAGTCCGCTCGCCGGTTTGGGTTCTGTTCCCCTAGAGAAAATTCTCAAAGTGTCCTGAATGGCCATGGGATGCCTGGAAAAAATGCCCATATCACCAAAAATGTGACTCCGGTCATGAATCCGTTGATTCCGATGGATTCAGGACACTAGGTTTCAACTAGGGGTCCCCCCCACCATGCCTCAAATTCCCATAAACGGTGTTATTGTGCCATCTCCAGAACTTTGGTTTTGCTTAGTGAAGGTCATGCCAATTTTGCGCAAGGGGGTCATTTCTGATCCGAAGGATCCTAGGTGAGCGTGACCATCATGAAAAAATACACAATGTCCATATGCACTTGTGGGATCTAAAAGAATCCAAGTCCACTCGCTGGTTTAGGTTTCGTTCTCCCGGAGAAAATCCTCAATGTGTCCCTCAATGGCCATGGGATGCCTGAAAAAAATGACCATAGCACCAAAATCGTGACTCCGGTTGTGAACCTATCGATTTTGATGGATTTAGGACACCGAGTATCATGTCGAGGACTCCCCCCCACCATGCCTCAAATGCCTGGAAACGGTGTTATTGTGCAATCTCCGGAACTAGGGTTTGGTTAGGGAAGACCATGCCAATTTTGCGCAAGGGGGTCATTTCTGATCCGAAGGCTCCCAGGTGAGCGTGGCCATCATGAACACATCCAAAATGGCCATATTCATGTGTGGAAGTTGAAAGAAGCTAAGTCTGCTTTTCAGGTTTGGGTTCCGTTCCCACAGAGCAAATCCTCAAAGTGTCCATGAATGGCCACGGGGTTCCTAAAAAAAATTCCCATAGCACCAAAACTATGACTCTAGTTGTGAATCCGTCAATTCCGATGGATTCAGAACAACAAGTTTCAACTAGGGGACCCCCGGATCGTGCCTCAAATGCCTGAAAACGATGTTATTGTGCCATCTCCAGAACTAGGCCATGCCAATTTTGTGCAAGGGGGTCATTTCTGATCTGAAGGCTCCCGGCTGAGAGTGGCCATCGTGAACACATCCAAAATGGGCATTTGCATGTGTGAGAGCTAAAAGAATCCAAGTTCGCTCGTCGGTTTGGGTTCCATGCCCCCGGAGCAAATCCTCAAAGCATCCTTGAATGGCCATGGGGTACCTGAAAAAAATTCCCATAGCACCAAAACCATGACTTCAGTCGTGAATCCATCGATGCCAATGGATTTGGGACATAGGGTTTCAGCTAGGGTACCTCCCACCGTGCCTCAAACGCCCGAAAACGGCATCCATCGATGATTCTAGAACTAGACATTCAAAGAGCGGCAATCAAACCTACCACACTGCACCCTTGGTAGATTTCTATGTCCTTAGTGTGCCACATCATTTAACAACTCCTTATTGTTCCACTATATTTTCATTTTGAGTAATTAATGTCATTTTTAAGAATTCAAAGTTCCAAATAAAAAATGGAGGCGATGTTTCATTGATGATATCCCTCTGATCCTTTCTAGCTTTGTTGGATCAAAGTCACCATGAACCTTTGCCATCAAGTTATGGGGGATTACTTGCCAAATCACAATGAACAACCATTACATCATCGTTTGTATCAATCAAGCACATTCAATTTTAAATACATTTTTATATGAGGATAATCCATCCTTTTTACAAACATAGGACCATGAACATCTTATTTTCCTTCATCAAAACAACATTATCAAGGAAGATCATTAAACTAGTTAGGTATTTCATTTTCCATGGATTCTGTATGATTACTTTTGCATTATGACAAGTGGAAAATGGACATATGAAAGAGGTAAAGCACAAACTAGGTTCTTACATACTAGGGTTTAGTAAAGATAGGGTTTATATCTTCAACGATTTTATGAGAGTGAATTGATGACTAGCTATTGGTTAGCATATTGGAACAAACTAGGGTATATTTGTTACATATATTTGACCATATGTACATGAAGGCCCAATGAATTTTATTACACTTTAGCTATGCATTCCTTGACATTGTACTTGATACTTTTCCATTGTTTTTAGCATACTATAGTAGGCACACTTCAACCGAACTTCATAGATGCTCATGTATGCATCGTTTGATGAAATACGGTAGCAATGATGAAATGTGTGGCATCTATTAGACTTCCTCTTAGTTTGTGAAAATGTCATAGGCTTACATTGATGATATGCGTAGCATGTTTTACATGACAAAGGTTATTCAAACATATTTTGACTTATTTTGTTAACTTTTGTTTTTTCCTTGCGACATATTTTCCTTGCAACCATAATCCTGATCAATGGGTATGAATCCTTGGAGTTGACAAAAACCACAATTTTAAATTAGATATCAAATTAGCATGCATGTACTAAGTTCATTGAACTATTGAAAGATATTATTAGTTTTTTCCATTAAGATAATGTTTTCATAACACAATGGTGAGATGTTACGTGATCAATGCAATAAATGTAAGAGAATAAATATTGCTTAAAATGTAATTATATAAATTTCAATAGCATAATTTATCAATTTGTGGAAGAGATAAATCATCACAAGCACAAGTGGACACTCAAGAGAAAATATGGAATATATTGGATCATGCATTGATAGCCGAATGTTTGTAATACAAAATATGGCAAAGTAGTTGGCCCTTAAGTGGCTCGTCGATGTACATGTATCCCTAAGTACAAAAATGTGTACATGTATGTCAAAATACATATATACAGGACTATGCAACATCAAAAATCAATATTTCGCTTGTTTTTTCCTGACTTTCCTCTATCGACCATATCCCTAGGATCGCTATGCATCTCAGGAGTCTGCAAAAAAAGATCAGTATTTTTATCAAATAACTGCAATGATACCCTACTATTAATAAACTTAAAAAAAAACTTATGGCCAAATTATTTAAATGACAAACACTCACCAAATCATGTCGGGGTATAGATGTTTGCGGTAAGCTCATGGAAGGCCTCTCTATAGTTGTGCTCTACAAATAAAATATCATATCTTAATCAATTCAACAATTCAACATTAATCAACATGTTTGGTAAATTGAATAAAAATACTTGGTCATTAATGATCATATCACCACAAGAGGAAACCCGATCAGAACCATGGATTGAGCAAAGGGGCCAGTCACTGTTGCCGCTAATGGATACAATCACCAAATGGGGAAATAGTTAGACATGCATGAATAAACAATATAGTAACATGGTTAAATACTATGCATTGTAATTGTTGAAATAGTTACCTCTATATGACTTGTGCCTATTACAGATGCGGCACTAACTGCAGCATCAATGACCCTTGTTAGGTTAGGGGTAGATGGATCTCCCGTTTGTTTGCTATAGAGGACATCCACACCCTTTCTAGGAGTGAAGCCTCTCTTATATACTTGTCCCTTTTTCACATTTGGACTACGAGGAGTGGCAACTGCTGACTGTCTCCTAAGTATAGAAGCTGGTGGCTACAATCACCAATTACTGACATAGTTAGAAATGCATTAGTCAATGAAGTAGCATGTATTAACAAATTGACAATGATGAAATACATACTGATGTACTGTATACTTCAATCAACTCTAAGAAACATTCTGCCACCCATTGTGTCTCTATGGGCACGCTATTGCTAGTATTCCTACCAGGGGGGAGCTCACTAGATGAAATCATTTCCCTCTGAGGGGGATCTACAACCTACAATTTAGAAAATTGTAAATATTTGATCCTGTAGCATTAATTAAGTAACATGTGATAACAAACTAAAATGTATTAAAATAATGTCATGTTAAAATAGTTACCTCAGCGTGAGTTGTTGTTGTTGAAGGTATGACAACATCATGTATATCAGAAGGTTCTGCTGCATGAGCCTCTTGCCCCTCATGCTCTTCTTGTAGAAACTACAAGTTTTAAAATCATTTAAAATATTAGCAATCTATATATGTGTATAGTAAGGAAAAATAATTTACAAATGACACTAAATTGTTAACCATTTACTCATGTATTAAAATAATGTCATGTTGAAATAGTAACCTTAGTGTGAGTTGTTGTCCCTGAAGATATGATAAAATCTTGTACATCGAGTGGTGCTGGTCCATGAGCCTCTAGACTATCCTCTGCATCATCAGTGGAAAAGTATTCCCCCTTGTTCCCTTCTTGTAGCAACTACAAGTTTTAAAAGCATTACAAATATTAGCAATCTATATATGCGTATAGTAAGGAAAAATAATTTACAAATGACATTAAATTGTCAACCATTTACTTACCTGTGTAAAATACCCAGTAAAGGTATCATCTGTTTGGACAAGACCAGAGCAAGGATGGCCGCATACTGTGCATGGGTGGGGTTCTCGACTGTGCTCAGCATGTGCAGGTCTAGTTCCACTACTAGATGCTCCTAGACCACTCGAAGGTGGTGGATCTACCCCATCGGGAGGTGGTGGATCTACCCCACCGAGAGGTGGTAGCTCTACTCCACCCATAGATGGTGGCTCTGATGGCCCTGCCTAGTACGTACCTTGAAGATATGTGCTATGGCGAACAACCGCCTATGCCAACAGTGGGAATGACTCATGCATCTCTAGGACCAACTGATGTGTAGGCGACACATCTGGCCTGAGTAGCTTCCTGGGAGGTGGAGCTACTAGGCGATTGGTATCTATGTGCCTCGCATTGGGATGTTGTTGAGGAATCCCCATCTCAATGCCCTGGTACTCCAAGATATCAAAATAATTCACATGCTTCCCCAAAACAAATTCTGCGTACATCTTTCTCAGAAAATATAGAGGCATTTCCTTGTTGTTATGTGGTGGTTGATCAAATACCATGTACCATCGGTCCATCTTGGAATTATCTATGAATGGTTGATATGTACACCAGTCGATAGAAATATGCCTTTTGTTTGCATTCAAGATTCCACCCGTCCGTGGATCTCTAAAATGGGCAAACATATGTTGTTTTGGTATCTTCAACTTCTTAACTTCTTCGTAGCTAGTTCCATCAACATATTCTTGCTTCTTTCTATCTCTGTATGTAGCAATATCGTGCAGTGCACCATTAGACCTACTAAAGGTCTCTATCATTGCATCCAAATTGGATGCAAGCATACGGTGCCTATCATCAACAATAGTTATTGAGGCTCGAATTTCTCTGAGCCTCCCAATTTCTCTTTGGATGTCTGAATGTGCATCCATAATCGTCACTGCAATCAAAAAATAAAAATAAAACAAATCATTAGAAACATATACATGTGCTATAATGACATCTCTCAAAAATGAAAAATGTACAAACTTTGTGCAAGAACGAATACATTACAAACATAAATATCAACTCAAAATATTATAGTAACAACTACATGTAAACCAAAGTGGAAGGTGAGGATCAACTACATGTAAATCGATTAATGATCGATGGCAGAGAGCTCCTAATTCAATTATTAATGAAGGATCGAGACAATGGGGGCCTTAAAAGCACTTTATGTACACCTTTCTAGAGCCGAGCTATTGGGGAAGATGTTATTCGTCATACTCTACCTTCATAAATTTCTCTTTTGTATCTAATTCATTTCATGTCCGTGGCCCTTTCCTTGCTCAGAATCTAGTGTATGATGAGGAAGATTTGGTGGTGAAGTCCTCTACGTCATTAAGAAGGGGCAAGATTTTGAATGTGAGGGTTGATCTACGCTTGTTCCATGAATTAAATCTCTTATCGGTTGCTAGGTATGAAGACCCAAAACCATCGATTGAGTGTCTTGGTGGTGAAGGAGGTCAAAAAATATGTGGTAGTTCATCTTAGCAACAAAGTAAGTGGTGTGTATGCAAAGGAGGGGAACCTAGTCCCTTGGGGTTTGGGGGATGATGTAAATTCTATCATGCCAATGGGTTGGCTTCACAAGCATTGTTTGGACATTTTTATGGTAAAACAATGTGTGGGGAAAAAACATAGGGTAGGTTATAGTCCATAGTTCCTCCTCCTAGCCAAATGGTGGATGGTTTTCCTTTCCCAATTTGAAATTTAGATGTGCGAAAAAAGAAAAAAAAAATTGGTGTTGGGATTCAAATCCCTTATTGCCTAGGTGGATGCAAAATTCATTAAGGGGATTGATAATATGGAGGAATTGCCATATTTTAATTAACAATTTTAAAATTTTTTAGTTTTGGAATTCAATTTACATGGATTTTTAATTTAGGGCAACATAACCATTTATATTTTTATTGATGAAATGATGAATGTTTGGGTGCCTTCCTTTCCAATCCTCCTTGCAAGACAAAATCACCCTCCTCCCTCTTCGAATTTTCCCTCCCTTCACTTCTCCAATGCGTTTTTGGAAGCTCTAATCGCTCGAGCATTCTGGTTTTCCGTGAACAAATAGAGGTCATGGTCCACAGACTGTTTTTTTTGTTATATTAACAAAAATGCACGCGCGTTATAGTGATCCATAATGCGCGCACATTAAGGAATCCTATCCAACATGTTAACTGACATGGCAGGCTCGGAGCTCGCCCATGCCCAGTTCTACGAAACGCTCGTGCGTTTTGGTTTTACTGAATACTTGTGCATTTTGTGAATGCACGATTGCATCTAAAGGGTCCCTCAACTTCGTGCGAGGGCCCTCATAACCTTCAGTCTCCTAATTCTATAATTCATAACTATAACCTAGGAAATAAATAACCGCACTTACAAATTTCATTTGCGGGGCCTTGGCCTTGAGCTCCTCGCCAGGAACTAATACATAGTTACAAATTTAATTATAAAAGAATACTAAGAACTAGAAAAAAGTGAGATGTTACACAGTGTGTCCAATTCCTTGGTTATCCAGTAAATGCTCATATTAGTCAATTGCATACTCTAAAGTGAGGGAATGGAAGGGAGGAGGTCTTGTTTTTTCTTTATTTATTTTATTTAGGTTAATAGGGAGATCATTCTTCTATTTTGGAAGAAATGGCAAAAATCATATCAAGATAATTTTCATTTATATGTTGCAATAAATCAATTTACAATTAGTGTATCAATTGATAAGGTTTTGGCCAAAGGGTTATGTTTTTTGCATTGTGTTCTATACTATGTGTGTTTTATCTTATTGTTGGTATCTTTTATGCTATGGTAAATTAGAATAGTATATTTTTAAATACTTCAAAGGATTATATGTAATTTGAAATTAAATTGTTAATTTATTTTGATAATTCTTCCCATTTGTTTTTTTAAATGTATTTATGAGAGAAAAATGTTAATCGCATTAAATAATTGTGGCTTACCATACCATCCAAATTCTATTAAATATTTATGAAAAAATAAAATCATATATGTTCACCATGATAGGAAGGCAATGTGGCTCAACAAGAGCATCATATATGCCCATTAAAGACTCCAACATACTTCCCAACCACCCAAGGCCACCCAAGTTTCATCCAATAGACTTATATATGTGAAAAATCATATATAAGAACAAAATATTTTATCTAATTAACAATTTAGAATTTAGTTTTCAAGGTTGATGATTATTAAATTTGAACTTGGGTTTTTAATATGATAACACTTACCAAAATGAAGAAGACTAAATGTGGTTTGAATTTGAACTTTTTCCGTTTAACAAATTATTATAATTTATTTATATATTTAATTGAATATTATTATAATTTATTTATGTAGAAATCATAATTTTGACTTTAATAGAATTGTTGTTTGGAATAAAAATTGGATTTTGTACATTTGAATTTACTTTTTAGTATAATTGGTATATAATTTCATAATTCAAAATGATTTTGGCAAAATTTGAGAATACAAATGATACATTAAATTAATAAAATGTTTAATTTATAATCATCAAAATTATTATATATTTTTCTATAAACATAAACATATATATTTTTAATAATAATCTTAAAAATTCATAATCATTCATATATATATGTCATAAAGTTAGATTTGAACCTGGGTGGAGAGGATAACAACATTCCTCCCAACCACCCAATCTACACTCAATTGACAAAAACAATTGACTATACATAACTTTATAATTAATTAATATCAATAAATTTTAATTATTTCAAAATAATAAAAAGATTTTCATTAAAAAAAATCTATTAATTTATGTCATTTTACTGGTCCATTAAAGAACATTTTCATTTGGTATGTCCAACAAGGTATATACAAATTGAAGCTGCCATTGCTCATGGAGAGCCTTCTAAATAAAAAGGTAAACATTCAAATGAAATTTAAATTAAAAAATTATTTGTCGAAAGTTTATTTTTATTTTACTATAATATATAATATTTTTATTTTTATTTTTATTTTATTATAATATATAATATTTTTATTTATTTTTATGAGATTTCATTATTTTTATAAGATTTTTTATCTACACCCATGTAATAAAAAGTATATTTTTTTATTTAAAATAAAAATAAAAACAAGAATATTTCTATTTAAAATTTGTTTAATATTACTATAACTTTTTTAAATAAAATAATATTTATGTAACATTACTACAATTGTGTAAGTGTAAAATTTACGTAATTTATTCCGGCATAGTATGAACCTACCTTATTTAGTGGTAATTGTATGTTTTCCTTACTCACACCCATGTTATAGGTATGCGATAAGAATTTAAAACTTAAAAATATGTATTTTTCCAGAATTGGTAAGGAAGAACATTTTACAATAATATTTTTCAATAAACAAAAAAACAAGTGGTACATTGAGAACATCGAGGTTACTAATTCTTTATTATTTAATTGTACAACAAATTCCTTTTTCTACTTTTTGAACACAAAGTTTTGTGAGGAGCAATTTTGAAGAAGAAAAACAACTTAAAGGAGCAGTCTAAGAGAAGAAAAACAGCTTAGATGACCACACTTTTATTTGCATCACTACTTTACCAAAAAGTTAGAAATCATGAATTTATCTTCTAAACATGAAGTGTAAACTAGAGTAGACTCCACACACTTAAGTAGCAGCAAAATAGAGACTTGCAAGATAAGTATCTTAAGTTGTACAAATTCATCTTAACATGGGTTAGAAATGAGAATGAACCATGAAGTGATATGTCAACTTTAGTGACAACAACAAATAAAAAATAAGCCAAGACAACTGTAAAATTCAATCTCTAATAAATTTAAATCTACGTGGCACAGAATTTGTTAAGCAAAATAAAGACTTACAAGATAAATATCTTAAGTTGTACAAATTCATCTTAACATGGGTTAGAAATGAGAATAAATCATGAAGTGATATGTCAACTTTAATGACAACAACAAGATAATTGTTAAATTCAATCTCTAATAAATCTCAATCTACATGACATTTGTTAATCATTTGCTAGTAGAATCCCATTCCATTACAATTTGCTTTTAATATATATTAAAATTTCGATGTACTATTATATTTTCAAATAAATAAATAAAATTATTTTTACATGTAAACATTGAAGGGTTTAATACATCATTGCCCTTCAAAGTGAAATAGGACTTGCCCTTCAAATTTGATCCCTGACGGTCCGACATTGCTGGCATATTTCATTTTTCTGAATTGCCTTCCCTAACTCTTAAACTCAATGGGTGCGCACAAAACCTCGCATAACTGCGTGCCCCAGCAAACCAAATTCATCTACGCCCCCAATACAGAGTTATTCCTCTGCTACTCTCTTTGCTGCACATCTCGTCTCAGCATGCATCGATTCTATGCAAACTCATTCAATTCGGACCGATTCTTTGCGGATCTAGTTCCATCTACAATAGAATTGAGACTCTATTACATTACAATTCACCCTATTAAAAACCAGGCAGCTGAATTTGGCCTCCGCGTTTTATTTAAGTGTCCGGTTCTTCCATAACCCTGAATTCGCTACACTGGATTCTGAGATCCGGTGCCCACCACTGGCGAATCCCGTGTGCCCTCGTGAAATCCGGCGCCGGGACCAAATTGACAGTAAGCCTCGCAGAGGGAATGCGATGCAGCGCCTTGGACTCTACCCCAATTGCGGACAGAACCAATTCGGTGATGGAATGCCGCACTGCGAGGCTTGCAATGCTGCGGGCTCCGATTTGCTGCATAACCTGCTGGTTAGTGAAATAAGCAACATAACCCGCACAGATATCGTCCCTCGGATTGACATAGAGGCACGGAACCCACGAGCGCAGGGCGAAGAAAGAATTGCCTGATTCGATGCGGGTTTGTTCGTCCTTGAGTGCCACGGCGAGCCCGGCTACCACCAGGTTGCGGGCAACGTACATGCCGCGCTTGATGTTGTCGTTACATATATTGTTCACGAGCGCCGAGATGAAGGCCGAGATGAAGGGCGGGTTGAAGAGATGGGCTTCCAGGAACTGTCCCTCTTCGGCTATCCGTCTCCCCACAAGCATCGCTATGGCTGCCCCGAGGGAATGGCCAGCGATCCACACGTTCTCCGGCCCGTTCTCGCACACGCACTTCTTAACCGTGTCGAACGCCGCGCTGAACCGGGCGGTCGTGTGGAGTCCATTTTTGACGATCTCCAGATCCAGTTTTAGGTCGGCGACGAAGGTATCCGGATTATTAACTGTTCCTCTGAAGGCTACGACGATCTTGGGCGTGCCGGGCGGGCGGAACGGGGAGCCCGCTGCCTTCCTGCAGCTCCACTCGTACACGGCGCCGAAGATAGAGCCGCCCTCGGTTACGTCTACCAGAGGATAAAGGAGCTTGAAGTTGAAGAAGCTCCACCACTTCTCGGCCAGAGCGTACCGGCCCAACCTGCGGGCTTGCCGGTCCCATTCCTGGATGCACACACCCTGCACCAGACTGGCCGCTATGCATCGTCTGTGATTGGAATTCCGCCTGTATTTGAAGAACACAAATTAAAGAATCGCAGGGAGATTAATTACCATTAAATTTGCTGAGAAGCCTTCAACGGATAAATTAGTAAACAGGATTGCAGGGAGATTGCAGTCGTTCGTGTGAATGTTCTTACCAATCGATTTTAGTGAGATGCCGAGGCCCTGAAAGCTCGAAGTTCTGGCTCTGCCTTACTATTCTGTTGTCGCCCAACTGAGCAGAGAGAATTCGATGGTCATGGGAATACCAGTAGTTGGATTTGATGGCTGGATGAGGCCGTGGAATGAAGATAGGGTATGTCATCATTATGTGTTGTTAAAGTAGTGTATTATGCGTGTTAAAGTATTGATCAATTTTGTTAATTTTATGGGAAAATTATTTTCATTATAAGAGATAAGGATAAGGTTGAATATGTGGTGTTGAAATGGTGTATTATGTGTTAATGTTAAAGTGGTGGTTATAAAGTAAATATTATTGACACTTGTTTGGATCAAACAAGACACCTCGTGTGTCTTTGTCCTCTTACTTTCATTATACATATCTTCTGCGAATATAATGAGGTTGTTGATAGCTTTTCTCGTCGGGGTCTTGTGGCTATGGAGGGCCGGATTTATTATGGAGGGTTCGGCTGTATATCTTACTTTGTACATATTTTTTTTCTTTCGTTTTAGTTTCTGCGGCTGTAGTTCGGGTTCTTAATTTTTTTATTTGTTAGACTCGTCAGACCTGGTTACATTTTCTGCTGTATTGTGGCTCTTTCGCTGGGTTGTGGTATGGATCTTCATGGAACTGTTTGGGTTTGTTATGTTTCGGATCCTTTTAGTCTGGTTTGTTTTGGACGTTGTTTCACATGACTGGTATGTCATGGTTATGGCAGTTTTTGTATTTCACTTTAAATATAAAATATAGTGTCTTTTTTGAAGAAAAAAAAGTAAATTTTAAATTCATAAAGATCGGCCAAATTTTATTTTTCTTTTTAATTTGAATTTTTAATATTAAATTTGTTCGTGGATAGATGCTACAATGAACTTTTTTTTCTATATGGAGGGCTATTGCAAGCCTTTAACTAGCAAGTCATATTAATATTAATAATATGGTTTATATATGTCGATCGATTGGCGTATATCAACCATGGCCAGAAATATAAATACTGTTGATATACGTAGATCGGCCTATATAAACCATATTATTAATATTAATATGGCTTGCTAGTTGACCCTGCTAGTTATGTTTGGTGAATTATTATTATTATTATAATAATTAAAAATAATATTATGACCATACAATTAATAATTTATTAATTGAATAATAATCAATATAATAATTAAATATAACAATTAACCATGGTTGACTATGGTTAAATTTGGTTGACAATAGTTTAACATCGTTGACTTTGGATGTTCATGATTGACTATGGTTGAACATTCTTGACCATGGTTGACCTTAGTTGACTTTGGTTGACCTTAGATGGCTTTCATTAACCATGTTTGATTATAGTCAACCATAGTTGACTTTAATTGACCATGGTTGGTTTTGGTTTACTATGGTTGTGTATGGTTTACCATGGTTGACTTTGGTTGACTATAATTGATCATGGGTAACTTTGGTCAACCATGGTTTGCTTTGATTAAGCATGATTGACTTTGATTGACCATGAGTTACTATGGATGGCTATGGTTGACCATGATTAATCATGGTTGACTATGATGGACGATGGAGATCCAATAAAATGGTATATGCTTTGTCGAGCACAAAGATCCAAGGGTACAGATTTCGTGAGGGTCGACAGGCTACCCAAAGGTCATTTCTTAATCCACCGTTTTTTTTAATCAACTCATTTGCCATGGGTAACGATTCTTAATCCACTCCACGCGGTCGGCCACTCCTCCCAGGAGAGCGAGCGGCGATAGGGAAGTTCAATGGTTGAATCTAACAGTCGCAACTGATCTAATCCTTTATAATCTTGCCTGCATCTACGGTTCGTGCTTCTTTAACGTTCTGCTCCCCTCTGTGGGTTCGTTTCAAGAAGCTGCAGAGATGGCTCTGATCACAAGGCTTTCTTCAGCACTAAAATCAGCCATTATCCGCCCTGTCCAAGACCAGACCTCGTCGAAGGTCTTCGGGCACATACTGATGCAGGTAGCCTCATTCTGCTATTTCAAGATGATGAGGTGGGAGGTCTGCAAGTTCTTGACAACAATGGCCGTTGGATCGATGCACCACCAATGAAAGATTCGTTAGTTATTGACGTCGGTGATCAGTTGGAAGCCATTAGCAACGGGAGATACAGGAGCGCATGGCATCGTGTGTTCGCATCTACTGTTATGGCCTTGCAGTAGGAAGGTTATGTTTATAAATTTAGTATTTTCCAAAGTCTCCCATCGCCGTTAATGAGCTAGGTGTGAGGCTCCAACAAGCTAATGTCGTCCAATCTGGGTCAAGTTGCTATATTTCTATGTGTGTATTAATTCAAGTTTCTGTTGTCGTACTAAACATATGCAAAATACAAATGCTAAACATATGCAAAATACAAATGATATACACAAAATCAAAACATTGTTTAATAAACGTAGTAAAATAATGTATATAACTATATTATACATCAATTAGCATTTACATTTGAATGATCTTTTTTTTAAGTTAAAACCTCAGAACTGCATATATAAGACTCATTGTAGATTAAAATCGATTTCCGCGGAAAGGGATAAGGGGAGAATCATTTCCTCTATTCTTCATCATCACAGCAAACTTCTCTTGAAGATTCGCAATTTAGGTTTAGGGTTCAAATATCAAAGCTTAAAAATGGTATCTATTAGATATGGTATCTATAACTCACAGAATTTATATCTTTGGGTCAACCAACCCATAGAAGAAAGCAAGAGAAACTTCGTGGACCTGGAAGTTACCTACAACAGAAAATGGTGAGCACCAGTCTAATACACTCAATAAATTTAAGGAGCGACGCCATGGTTAAGCCAAATTCTTATGAAACTAGCGAAAACAATGTCGTGGTGTAGTTGGTGAGGTTAGTTATCTATCAAGTTAGATAGACTACTATCAAAACATTCACATGTATCTAAAAAACGATACATATTCATGTTGCAGTAAAAAAGATAAAAAAAAAGGGGGTTTTTGGTTAACTCCAAAGTCCAAATCGGTCAAGAAAATATATCCAGAGATTATTTGAACTCACAATGAATTGCCTTTATTTTAAGAGTGCTATTAGGGTTTACAATGGATTGTCTTTATTTTAAAAGTGTTAATAGGGTTTACAATGAATAGTGCCTTTATTTTAGGAGTGTGAGGGGTAATTATTTAAAGAAAAACCACACATATTAATGGGAACTAGACAAATTGAACAATTTTCAGCATATACTTCCCAATAAGGTAAAACAAAAAATCTATATATATATATCCTGTTTTTTCATAGAAGAAAAGAGAGGCACAGCCATTAAACTATTAGACCGATCAGGCTCGAAAGGATATATGGGGTTTCATAATTTATAGGACATACATATGCATGATCATCTCATAGATTTGGGAAGAGAAATTGATGAGGTTTCATGTTTGTTGGTGCCATGCCTTTGGGGTCGGAGAGAGAATACGAACACTGATGATTTGAAGAAGCGATCATCTCTACTTGCTTCAGCCACTAAATATTTCGTGTGATCTCATCTTTATATGAGTCCATAAATTCTTATCTATCACCTCTCTTTCTTTCGCCAAAGCCCAACGCTTCTATTCTTAAAGTTAGTTGTGGTTTAGGTCTATGTTAGTGGAAGTTTAATACCGTCAATTCACATGAAATTCAATAGCTAATACCAAAGTTATAAGTTTGAGGAGTTTTATCTTGCATCGATAAAAAAAATTAAGCGGTTTATTGATCGTTTCATAAACTTAAACCAGAAAAGCTGAGTAGATATAAGAAGTTAAAATTGTTGGAGATAATTCCTCCCGCCAGGGGTTTATACCCACCAACCATCGTACAAGAAGTTAATACTGTTAGCTGAAGAAGTTAATGTGCCTCGGGTGAAGAGGCATCTGGAGGTTCAATGTATTTCTGGGGTGTTCATTTCAGTTCTAGAAGGTGGTAGAAGGGCCGCAGAGCTCCATAGAACATCATACCCTGTTTTGTGCTTGCCTCTCTTTTTGGCATACTCTGTTTTGTTTTCAGCTTTTATAATATACTCTGTTTTTTCTGGTTCCTCTGCCTCCATAGAAATCTGTCATGGTATCAGAGCCCATGGAGCGATCCCCTTGCCTCGAGCTCTGAGGTCTGTCATTTCGTTCTAGCCGGTTGAGTTGTTACTCCCATGGACTGAAGACCCCAGTTTTGTCTACCAGCAATTTGTGAGCTGATCTATCTAGCAAAGGAAAAATTATTGCTGTCATGTGGCTTTTTTTCTGAAGTTTGTAGCCGCCGCTCTCTCTCACGTTGCTTTACAAGAGTTGCAACTTGGCTGAGTGTTGTTATCAGAGTGGAAGGTATCATCTTGCTCTACCTTCCTTGAGCGATTTGTGGAAGCCAATATTGGTTAGTATGAGAATCAAAGCAAAAGCATGGCTATGTGTTCAGCGTTGAGCATATGCTCCTGCGGATAGGCACTACCATTGTATGAGAAAGCACCCCACTTGGAAATTTAGCTCTTAAGTCATTGTGCTCTTTGGTATGTGAGAAGGGTGTTGGGAGCTGAAGTAAATTTTGTAGTTGCCTTGAAATAGAGATTCCAACCACTATATGAGCGTGTGCTCCTATCGTTTGAGAAGCTAGGTGCCCCCATTTCCTTCCAGGACTAGTCGCGACCTGTATAAAGGGAAGAACTCTCTCATAGTCTGGGCAAGAACAGGTGAAACCCAGTTGATGATGGCAATGTCTACCATGCTCGGCGTGTGCTAGCGATCAGAGCACTATTCCAGCAGGTTTTTCCACATTACGGCAAAGCTTTTTGGCCTTTAAATGCTGTTTGTTTTTTTTTAGAACGTGGAAGCTTGCGGTTTTGGTAGAGCCTGAGCTATTTTCTATGCTTTGAAGCCGAGAAAGCCGAGAGATAGATGACAAGAACAGAGGTTTGAGGAGGCCGTAAGGGAGGATCCAAGAAAAAGCTTGCCCCCACTAAGAAGCCTGCTAAGGCTATAAAGAAGGTTGCAGCTTCTAAGTCCAAGAAAGCGGCGCTTGCTGCAAAGAAG
This sequence comes from Larix kaempferi, assembly GCA_027924585.1. Lineage (NCBI taxonomy): Eukaryota > Viridiplantae > Streptophyta > Pinopsida > Pinales > Pinaceae > Larix > Larix kaempferi. Next base: position 6,078,789 of record BSBM01000931.1, read on the forward strand.
AGAAGAAATGGGTTACAAAAAGAGACTCAAGCAGATTAAAAGAAGAAATACAAGGGCAGAGGTGAAAGCCGAGGCAGGGTTAGAAGCACAGAGGGTTCTTTGTGAAGAAAAGATGGATGACGAACGTGCAAGAAAAGGTGCTGATAAGGAGGTCATTGCTGAAGATAATTGGAGCAGCAGAGTTCTCTTTGTACCCCCACATTTTTCAGGTAAAAATTATGAATTTTGGGCTATTAAGATGAGAAGTTTTCTTAGAGCAGAGGATTTGTGGTGTTTAGTTCAAAATGAATGTGTGCATCCCCTAGATCTAGAGGCCTTTGAGGCCCTAACAGAAGACCAAAAATTGCAGAAGCATGAATTGGCTTTGTATTTCATTCAGCAGGCCTTGGATGAAAATATGTTTTTGAAGGTAGCAATAGCTAAAACTGCCAAGGAAGCTTGGGAAACTTTAAAACATGAATTTGAAGTAAGGGGGAGCGACATGTGCAAGCAGTCAACAGTGTCACACCCTGTTGAAGAAGTAGCAGTTGAGAATCCTGCAGTTGAAGCAGAAGACAGCCAAGCTGTTAGTGAATCCCATGGTGTAGAGGCACTTGTGGATGAATATGAAGATAAAACTGCCATTGCAGCGGTAGAATCTCCAGCCATAGAAGCTGTTGAGAAATTCGGTGAACTCCACACAGTTGTGAATAATGACGCTGATGAACCTGCTAGACTAGCAGAAGCACTTTCCTCCAACATAGTTGAAGTAGAAGTTGAATGTTTACATGAAATGGTTGAGGACTCTGTCAGCCAAGCAGAGCCCGTTAAGTTTGAGAACAGAGAAGCCCACTGTGCAGAGCCACAGGTGGATGGATATAACAAAGATGATGTTAAAGAGGAAGCTGCCATATCAGCAACAGATAATGGTGAATTAGCAACTCAAGAGGTTGCAGGACAGCCAATAGAGGCTGAAAAAGAAGCTGAAGCAGTAGAACAAATCGAAGAAGAAGAGCTCATGAAGAGCATGCCCATGAGGGCAGAAATTTTTCCTAACAGTTTAGATGTTTGTGAGTGTGCAGGTATTGAGAGCAAGAATCAGCCTACAATAGCTGAAGAACAAGAGCATGCAGTCAAAGTAACAAGACATTTTGATGAAGATTTGAAATTTATTGAAGAGTGGCTAGCAAAGCCCAAGCACAATGAAGACTGTAATTTTATTGAAGAGTTTGACAAGATTATCGAAAGCTGCATGGAAGATGAAGCATTTGAATTCTGTAATGATGGGCATTGTGACATGCCAAGAGTGCTAAGCAGCACCATCCATGAAGAAATCTGCATTGAAGATGCAGACGATGAAGCTGAACCAGTGGAAGACATTTTTATGAAATGGAGTCCTGAAGAGATCAAGTCAAGGGCACAGCTGGACCGTTATCTTAAGTCACATCCTGGTGGTCCTCCCATCTCTGAGTTCAATTGGAGCGCAGGGGTGACACCGATGAGATCCTCAAGGTTGAGTGAAAAAGTACAGGGAGAAGCTGAAACTCCAAAGAGTGAGGCCAAGAAGAAACCAAATCCGTCCAGGAAATCAGATGCAGGTTCTGAAGACAACAAACATGTAAAGAAAAGGAGGAAGTTCGAAGCTTCTTCGGCAGAAAAAGAAGCTAGTAAGGAAGAGGAAATGCAAGAAGTAGACTGTGATGAGGATTTAAAAAGGGAAGAGTTGACTACCCCACATGCCGATGAAGACGATAGTGGCAAAAAGGGTGAACATGAAGAAGTGAAGCAAGAGGAAAAGGAAATAAAGCACGATGACACGCTCGAGGGATCTAAAGTTGAAGATGTACAAATGCAGGCAGGCATTGACAAATTGACGGATGCTGTTGGGGTTATGTTGGGACCTAGAGGTCGTAATGTTGTGTCAGATGAGTTTGGAATTCCAAAAGTTGTTAATGATGGAGTTACAATTGCTCGTGCTATTGAGCTTCCTGATGCAATGGAAAATGCAGGAGCTGCTTTGATCCGGGAGGTTGCAAGTAAGACCAATGATTCAGCAGGTGATGGGACAACTACTGCATCTGTTCTAGCACGGGAAATTATCAGGCTGGGACTTTTGAATGTCAGCTCAGGAGCCAATTCGGTTTCCTTGAAAAAAGGGATTGATAAAACCGTGCAGGGACTTGTTGAGGAGCTAAAGAGGAAGTCCATACCTGTAAAAGGACGGGAGGATATTAAAGCTGTGGCTTCAATATCTGCTGGAAATGATGATTTCGTAGGAACTATGATTGCTGATGCTTTAGACAAAGTTGGGCCTGATGGTGTTCTCTCTATAGAGTCTTCTTCGTCTTTTGAAACCACTGTTACTGTTAAGGAGGGAATGGAGATTGATAGGGGTTATATATCTCCCCAGTTTGTTACAAACCAGGAAAAGTTGCTTGTGGAGTTTGAGAATGCTAGAGTTTTGGTCACTGACCAGAAAATTACAACAATTAAAGATATTATTCCTGTGCTTGAAAAGACAACACAGTTGAATGTTCCCCTGCTTATTATTGCTGAAGATATTTCAGGGGAAGCCTTGGCTACGTTGGTTGTCAATAAATTGCGTGGAATAGTCAAAGTTGCTACTATCAAAGCTCCAGGATTTGGTGATAGAAGAAAGGCCCTACTGCAGGATATTGCTATAATGACAGGTGCGGAATTTTTGGTTGGTGATCGTGGTAATAAGGTTGAGGATGCGTCTATTGAGCAGCTTGGTATTGCAAGGAAGATTACTGTGACTAGCAGTTCAACAACCATCATTGCCGATGCTGCTACCAAAGATGAAGTTCATGCAGAGGATAAGGCAACAAATGAACCTGAAGTTTGTGCAGTGGAAGAAGGCAAAACTAATTTAGCAGCAGAGATAAATGCTGAAAATGAGGAAGCATATGAAAATGGTGTACGTACAGAACGTGAGGTACCAATTCATGTGGAGCCCCAAGATCCCCTGGATGTGAAAAAGGAGAATGGACACGATGGGACTATTTGTGGAAGAAATTCTGAGCAACACAAACCTGCAGATCCAGTGGAGGTGGTAAACTATGAGTCAAAGGATAAGAATGTTACTCAAGCTATTAGAAAGATTGAAGAATTTGCAGACATTGATGGAAGATTCAAGCCCAAGGAGCTTGAAGAAAGCATGAAGAAGAAGGTGAGAATGAAGAAGAAGGTGAAGAAGAACGCTGAGTTCAAAGTCTGGAGCAAACGAAAGAAAAAGAAGCCGCTGCATCAACATGCAGCAGACAAGAATGGTAAATTTTGAGCTTTGACATGAACTAATGTAAGCCTAGCTGAGACTTAGACCAGCAGGCATTAATGTTTCAATGCTTTTTGTTAAAAGCCCATGAAGGCATCGCATGTATGCTTTAGATGTTAGCTTTAGATGTTAGTAGTTTGTTTATGGTCGGAATTAAGGGGGAGTGTTGGAGATAATTCCTCCCGCCAGGTGTTTATACCCACCAACCACCGTACAAGAAGTTAATACTGTTAGCTGAAGAAGTTAATGTGCCTCGGGTGAAGAGGCATCTGGAGGTTCAATGTATTTCTGGGGTGTTCATTTCAGTTCTAAAAGGTGGTAGAAGGGCCGCAGAGCTCCATAGAACATCATACCCTGTTTTGTGCTTGCCTCTCTTTTTAGCATACTCTGTTTTGTTTTCAGCTTTTATAATATACTCTGTTTTTTCTGGTTCCTCTACCTCCATAGAAATCTGTCAAAAATGAAATATAGCATGACAATGATCATGACCTTTCTTTGTAGATTTCATGGTCTAAAGCTCGTAATGATCCGATCGTCTACCATCTCCCCAATCCCTCCCAACAGTGGTAAAATCTATATTAAATCTAAAATAACTTTTGAACAAGATTTATCATTTATATATTATCACTAACATTATATTTTCCTTCGTAACCTTCTTTCAAGCTATTACTTTATTTTAATTCTTATATTATTTTATCTTAATCTTGAACAGCAATACCATGTAAACCTGTACATCAACAGCCATGATCATTGCCTGGAACACATCAAAAGTCTTACCAGGTTATAATAACTGTTTATCCCATTGGTTCAGTATATTTTTTGTTATTTTTATTTAACTGATCTTGGCTAAAATTTGTGACCAAATTATCCTTTCACTCCATTACAATACCTAACGAGCGGAGGAGGTTCGAAATCATGGAAAGGAATTGACAAGGCTGCAAGCATGGATGGGTTGGAGATGTACTACCAAATTATCCTTTCACTCCATTACAATACCTAACGAGCGGAGGAGGTTCGAAATCATGGAAAGGAATTGACAAGGCTGCAAGCATGGATGGGTTGGAGATGTACTACGATGGGCAAGGTTTCATGTCTCCGGAAATTACTCACACCAATCTCCATGCATTCTATGACATTGAAGGCAAAGCTATCCACAAAATGGAATGTTTTAAAAGTACAGGCAACAAGCAACTTTTCAGCAAAGGAAATTTGGAATTAGTGAGATATTTAAGAAACACTCAATTCTAATTCTGGTTGGTAGAAATTCGCAGGCAATGTTTATCATCCCAAGCACAATAAATAAATAAAAAATGAATTTTATAAACGAATATCAATATAGATAGCATGGCGATAAAGAAGGCGAGCTTTCCAATTTTTTCATTTTATTAAATGCCGTTAAAAAAGAAGGCAAGCTTGCCATCTGTATCCTTTTAGCATGTAATTAATCCATGTAATGTTCATGCAAAGCCTAACTGCTCCTACACTTTTTATATATCTCTGTTATTCCATATTTTATTAATAGGGTAATGTTTTTTCATGTTTATAAATATGTAAACATCCTTGAAATTATATGGTTTGTAATCAGTTTAATTATTTTAATCATGATATAAAAGATATATTTTATATTTTAAAAATATAGTTAAGTGAAATATATACGGGTATATATTTATTTAAAAATGTTAAAAGTATTTGATACAGTATTTGATATATTTAAGTTTAAAATAATTTTTTTCTAAATATTTCCTTAATTATAGGCTGTAGAACATCTTGCTACTTTTAATACAATACAAAATATTATTAAATATAAATAAAAATAATATAATTTTTTTTATTTATTAAAAAACGTATATTTTTACTAACATTAATATAAAGAAAATATCATCTTCAAAAGGATTAATAAATTTAAATAATTTATTTTATTTTGAAATAGAGAGATGTTCGTAGAATTCAGTATTCACATTTAATTTAATAGTTTTGAGTTAAATTTGAAGTTTAAATAGTATTTCATTTATTTGTTGAATATATCCATTTATGTTATGTTTATCTTTGATAGATAATATTTGTTAAAAGCTTTGGTTGACTTAATATTATTATGTTTCATTTATTTGTTGAATATATCCATTTATGTTATGTTTATCATTGAAAGATAATATTTGTTAAAAGCTTTGGTTGACTGAATATTATTATGTTTGATATATTATGTTGTGTTTATTATGTTTGATAGATTGTGTTGTGTTTAATTTAACTTTATAAATTTACAAATATTGAAATTTTATTTTTATAGTTGTATATATAATATATTAATAATATATTAAAAAAATGATACCTATAGTTTTTAACATCTAATAAAGCCAACAATAATATTAATATTATAACTAATACTAACATAAATGTTAACATTAATATCAATATCAAACATAAGGTATAAAATTATTACCTTTCACTTCCACAATCTACATAATATCCAAACATTTCTTTTACATGTAGTTGTATCCCATAATATGGCATAATATTATTATTAATGTGACTATATTGCACAATTAAATGTTAATATTAATATGAATTCATTAATGTCAATATTAATTTGTTAACCTTAACATTAATATTAATATTAATATTAAAATTTAATTATTAACATTAATATTAATATTAATATTAATATTAATATTAATATTAATATTAACATTAATGTTAACATCATCATCATCAATAAAGATTAATATTAATATGAACATTAACATTAATATTAATATTAATTTTAACATTTTTATTAATGTCTAATATTACCATTAACATCAATCCTTCTTAATATTAACATCAATATTCATATGAACATTAACATTAAATTTAAACTTAACATTATTATTAATATCTAATTTTACCTTTACCATGAACATTAATGCTTCTTAATATTAATATCAATATCAATTAATTAATATTAATACAAAAATTAATATATCAACTATGTTTTTAGAATAAAGAAGATTATTAACATTGACATATTAATATTAGTTACATTTACACTAACAGATGTTAATATCAACACTAATATTAATATTAACATTAGTAATTACATTAACATTACTAATTACATTAATGATATTATTATCAACATTAATGTGAGAACCAAACTTGGCCAAACAAAGTCAATCATGGTGAATCTTGGCAGACCAAAGTCAACCATGACTAATTTTAGTGAACTATAATAAACATCACATTACATTTTTAAAACAAGATGACATAACCATTATTGAATTGGAATGTGACATAGTCAACTTCGAGTATCCTCCTCCATGTCAAACTTGGAATAAAGCATGGCCAAATATCCAACAACCACATTTTTAAATTATAAATTATTCAACTATTTGTAAATTAACATTTCAAATTGCAATGACCATAAAGCGTTGCTTTAAATGTGGTTTAAAGGAGAGGATCAACCATATTTAAACATGAGCAATCACACTCATCCATAAACAACCATAATAAACCATAGTTAGCCATGAACAACCACCATCAATCATAGTCAATCATGAATAAACATAGTCAACAATGGTCAGATAGTCAACAGTGAACAACCATAGTCAACAATGTTCAATCATGGTCAACCATAATCAATCATAGACAAACCAAGTCAAACCTGGTCAATGAAAGTCAACCATGGTAAACCATAGTCGACTATGGTCAAATTGATATTAATATTAATAATGTTAATACATTAATATTAATATTAATAATTACTATTTTAATATTACAATTTTAAGTATAAAGAATGATATTTAATGTTTATAACAATAATAACTATATTATTATTTCAATCTTACATGATGGTGACAAAACAACCAAAGTCAATCACAGTCAACCATGTCCAAACAATTAAAGTTAATCAAATTCAACTAAAAAAATCAACGTCAACGTAACAACCAAGGACCGTTCCCAATTAAACAAATTCAACCATGTCGAATCAAACAAAGTCAACCATGCCCAATCAAACAAAGTTAACCATAGACAATCATAGTGGAAATATAAGTAACCATATGATTTTAAAGTCAACCCCTATGTCAGCCAAAGTGAACCATAGTCAAACAATAATGGAATTATAATTAACCATATAATTTTAAAATCAAGCCTGGTGTCACCCGTAATCAAGGTAACAAGTTAAGCATAGTCAACCATATGTTATTAATATCAACCAAAGTCAGCAAAAGTCAACCATGCCCACCCATCATCAAACATAGTAAATGATGGTTAGCCATAGCCAACCATAGTCAACCATGTCAACCACAGTTGATGATAGTGAATTAGTCAACCAAATTTAACCATAGTCAAGCAAAGTCAATCATACTCAACCATGGTTAACCATAGTCAACCAAAGTTTACCAAAGTCAACCATAGTAAACCAAAGTTAACCATATTCCATCAAATTAAACCATGGTCAACCATAGCCAAGAATAATCAATTAGTTAACCAAAGTCAACCATACTCAAACAAAGTTATCCATTGTCAATTGTGGTCAAATAAAGTCAACCATAGTCAATTAGTCAACCATGTTTTATCGTGATCAACTAAAGTCAACCATTACCAGCCATGGTCAACTAAAGTCAGCCATGGTTAACTAATGTCAATTACAGTGAGCCATAGTCAATCATATTTAACCATACTGCAACCATATTTAACCATGGTCAATGAAGTAACCATAGTCAACAATGGAAAAAGAGTCAATGTTACCTAAACTAAAGTGAACCATATTTATCTAAAGTCAATGATTCTCATTAAAGTTAACCATTGTTAACTAATGTAAACCTTAGTCAACCATGTTGCAACCATAGTCTATCATGGTTAACTAATGTCAACCTTAGTCAACCATGTTGCAACTATAGTTAACCATGTTTTATGAATGCAACCATAGTTAAACATAGTCTAACACAATTAACTAAAGTCAACCATATTTAACCATGCTGCAACCTGATTTAACCATAGTCAACAACGGAAAAAGAGTAAATGTTACCTAAACTAAAGTGAACCATATTTATCTAAAGTCAATGATTCTCATTAAAGTTAACCATTGTTAACTAAATTCGTCCGTGGTTAAACAATAATAACCTTTAGTTAACCATCTTCAACCATGGTGAAACACATTGTACCAAAGTCAGTTATAACCATGTACATAGTGTACAAACTTGAATTGTATTAAATTTTAACAGATGTATAAATGTTGGATTGAAGTCAACCTTTGCTTTAAGTCCACCTTTGATTAAAGTCAACCTTGGATTGAAGTCAATGTTGACCTTCGATTAAAGTCACCCATGGATTGAAGTAAGTGTTGGATTGAAGTCTTGATCATCGATTGAAGTCCAGCTTGAATTAAACTCGACCTTGCTTAAATGTTAACTATGAATTCAAGGAAACCTTTCTTAAAAGTCAACTATGGTTTGATGTTAACCATCGTTCAAAGTCAATAAACCACTTCAAAAAATGTGGTTGTGGATTGAAGTCAACCATCATTCAAAGTCAACATTGGATTAAAGTCAACCATGGATTGAAGTCAACCATGAATTAAAGTTACCATTGGATGAAGTAAAACTTGGATTGAAATCAATCTTTGATCGAAGTCAACCATTGATTAAAGTTAACCTTAGCCTCAAGGAAACCTTGGATTGATTTCAACCTTTTAGACAACCTTGGATTGATTTCAACCTTTTAGACAACCTTAGATTGAAGTCAACCTTGGATAGAAGTCAACCTTGGATTGAAGTCAACTATGGATTGAATTCAACCATGGATTTAAATCAACCTTAGTTGAATTCAACCTTGTATTGAAGCCACCCTCGGATTGAAGTCAACCTTGGATTGAATTCAACCTTGCTTAAAGGTCAACTATGGAGTGAAGTCAACCATGGATTGAAGGCAACATTGGGTTGAAGTCAACCTTGATTGAATTCAACCACTTCTAAAAATTGTGGTTGTCGATTGAAGTCAACCATGGTTCAGAGTCAACATTTGATTAACGTCAACCATGGATTGAAGTCATTAATCTTAATATTATTAATGGATTTCACTCAACCTTGTCCTAAAGGAAACCTTAGATTCAATTCAACCTTTCAGTCAACCTTAGATTGAAGTCAACCTTGACCTAAAGTCAACCTTAGATTTAAGTAAACCGTAGGATTGATTTCAACCCTGGATTGAAGTCAACCTTGGATTAAACTCAACTATGGATTGAAGACAACCTTGGTGTGAAGTCAACATTACTTAAAAGTTAATTATGTATTGAAGTGAAATATGGATTGAATTAAACCTAGGATTGATGTCACCTATGTATAGAAGTCAGCCTTGCTTAAAGTTCAACTATGGGTTGAAGTCACCTTCGGATTGAGGTCAACTGATTAAAAGTAAACATGGATTGGAGTCACATTTGGATTGAGGTCAACCTTGATTAAAATTCAACCATGGATTAAAGTCAGTGTTGCTTAAAACTAAACTATGGATTGAAGTCAACCATGGTTCAAAGTAAATCAACCACTTTTATAAATGTGTTTGTGTATTGAAGTCAACCATTGTTAAAATACAACATTGGATTAAATTCAACCATGGTTAAAAGCCAACATTGGCTTAAAGTTAACCATGGATTGAAGCCATTAATGTTAATATTATTAATAGATTGATGTGAACCATTCAATTGAATTCAACCATGGATTAAAATCAACATTGGCTAGCCGACAACCTTGGATTGAATTTAAACTTTAAGTCAACCTTGGATTCAAGTCACCCATGGATTGAAGCAAGGCTTTGTTTGAATTCAACCTTGGATTGAAGTGAACCATGGCTTAAAGTCAAGCTTGGATTGACATCAACCATCGATTGAAGTCAACCATGCCTAAAAGTTAACTATGGATTGAAGGCAACTATGGATTGAAGTAGATCGTGGATAGATGTTAATGGTTGATTGAAGGAAACCTTTGATTCAAGTCGACCATGGAATAAAGTAAACCTTGTACTGAAGTGAAACTTACTTAAAAGTCAACTATTGCTTGAAGTCAACTACAGATTGAATTCAACCTTGGATTGAAGTCAACTATGGATTGAAGCCAACCTTGCTTAAAAGTCAATTGTGGATTGAAGTCAACTACCAATTGATGTAAACCATGGAGTGAAGTCAACCTTAGATTGAATTCAACATTTCTTAAAATTCAACTATAAATTGAAGTCAACTATGGTTCGAAGTCAAGCTTGCTTAAAAGTCAACAATGGTCTTGCTTAAAAGTCAACAATGGTTTAAAGTTAGCATTTGATTAAAGTCAACAATGGATTGAAGTCAACCATGTTTCAAATTCAACCTTGGATTAACGTCAATTGTGGTTCAAATTCAACCATGGATTAAAGTCAACCATGGAATGAAGTCAGCTATATATTGAAGTCATTAATCTTAATATTGTTAATGGATTGCAGTGAACCTTAGCTGAAGTCAATTTTGGAGTGAAGTCAACCATGGATTGTGTTGGTTGTCGAGCTAGATCTTCCAGTCTCATAGATGATATTGTCTTAGCTATACACCCGAGAGGACTGTACACTCATTCCGAGAAAAATTTTGGGGGTTGTTTTCGCCACCAGCTTTTGGGCCCATGGTTTTGGGTAACCCGTGGTATTTTCCCATTGTATTTTCCTTATAAAAGAAAGTCATTAAAACATGGCTAGGGTTGATGTATTAGGTTTTATGCATTGAAAAGATCTCTGAGATCGGGAGAGAGACTGTGAGACAGTGAAGAGGAAGTGCAGCGGTTGTGTTGCAGGTTGTATCCCTTCACTTTGCTAGACGGAATAATAATAAGGACTGGAAACTTCAGTGTGGACATAGCCCAAGTTGGGTGAACCACGATATATCTATGTCTCTCTTGTAATGTGTATGTGTGATTATATTTGCATTTATGTTTATTGTTATTTCTCTGCGATCCTGTTTTTCTAACAATTGGTATCAGAGCCAAAGGTCTATTTGGCACATAAACCCACGGCAAGCTAGGGTTTCTGGTTCAAGTGGGAGTAATGGCATAAGAAGGAATGTTTAAGGTCGAGAATTTTAACGGCCAAAACTTCCAGTTATGGAAGATGCAAATGGAGGACTATCTGTACCAAAAGGATCTATTCCTGCCGTTGGGAGGAAGAGCAAAGCAGCCAGCGGCCATGAAGGATGAAGAATGGGAGGTTCTTGATAGAAAGGAACTGGGGACAATACGGCTGAGCCTAGCTTCATCGGTGGCTTTAAATATCTTAAAAGAAATGACAACGGAAGGTTTGATGAGTGCACTGGGTAAGCTGTATGAAAAACCCTCAGCCTCCAACAAGGTATTTCTAATGAAGCATTTATTTAATATGAAGATGTCTGAAGGTGGGTCTGTTATTGATCATTTAAATGAGTTTAATACGGTTACAAATCAACTAAGTTCTGTAAGTGTGAACTTTGATGATGAGGTTAGGGCTCTTCTAATCTTGTGTTTATTGCCAGAAAGTTGGAATAGCTTGGTCATGGCTGTAAGTAACTCTGTCTCTGGTTCAAACACTTTGAAATTTGATGATATTATTGGTGTTATTCTTAGCGAGGAAATGCGAAGAAAAAGCACAGGTGAGACATCAGGTAATGCATTGACCATGGAGAGCAGGGGAAGATAAAAGGAGAGAGGAAAGAGCCAAGGTAATCGTGGCAAGTCTAAAACGGGCAGATCCAAGTCCAGACTAGGAAAGATAGAGTGTTGGAACTGTGGAAATAAAGGATATCTAAAGAAATACTGCAGATCTCTAAAGAAGAAAGGAGATGGACAGAAGGAAACTACTTAGGAAGAAAATGTAGCAGGTGATGTGTTACAAGATGCTTTGATTCTTGCATTAGATGATACTAGTGATTATTGGGTAGTAGATTCAGGGGCTTCATGTCATGCTACACGCCATAGGAAATATTTTCATACGCTTTGTTCTGGAAGATGAACTGTTGAAGCTGGAAAAGATACATACTAGCTAGAATCCTGTAGATATTTTCACAAAGGTAGTGACCAGAGAGAAATTGAGTTCCTGCTCAGTTTTAATTGGCCTTCTAGCATGAAGGTGAAGAGGAGAAAGTTGCCAAGTCAAAGTCCAGCAAGTGCAGCAACGATGGAGTTGTTGTGATCAGTCTCCAAGTGGGAGATTGTTGGTTGTGGAGCCAGATCTTCCAGTCTCGTAGATGATATTGTCTTAGTCGTGCACCCGAGAGGACTGTACACTCATTCCCCTACCTTGGGGTTCAGCGTAACTCCCTTGAGTCACGTGGGTTCGGGGGCAGCGCCCCCGAGAAATGGGGGTTCGGGGGCAACGCCCCCAAGAAAAATATTTGGGGTTGTTTTCGCCACCAGCTTTTGGGCCCATGGTTTTGGGTAACCCGTGGTATTTTCCCATTGTATTTCCCTTATAAAAGAAAGTCATTGTAACATGGTTAGGGTTGATGTATTAGATTTTAGGCATTGTAAATATGTCTGAGATCGGGAGAGAGACTGTGAGACAGTGAAGAGGAAGTGCAGCAGTTGTGCTACAGGTTGTATCCCTTCACTTTGCTGGACGGAATAATAATAAGGACTGGAAACTTCAGTGTGGACGTAGCCCAAGTTGGGTGAACTGCGATATATCTGTGTCTCTCTTGTAATGTGTATGTGTGATTATATTTGCATTTATGTTTATTGTTATTGCTCTGCGATCCTGTTTTTCTAATAAATTGAAGTCAACCTTGGCCTGAAGGAAAGCTTAGAATGAAGTTAACCTCTTAGTCAACATTGGAATGAAGGAAACCTTGGATTGAAGTCAACTAAGGATTGAAGTCAACCTTGGATTGAAGTCACCCTTGCCTTGAAGTCATCCTTGGATTGAAGTCACCCTTGGATCGAAGTCAAACATGGAATGAAGCCAACCTTGGAATGAAGTCAACCTTGGAACGAAGTCAACCTTGCGTAAAAAAGCCTACAGATTGAAGTCAACATTGGATTGAAGTCACATTTGGATTGAATTCAACCATGGATTGAAGGCAACGTTGGTTTGAATTCAACCTTGAATTGAAGTCAACCCTCAAATGAATTCAATCTTGGATTCAAGTCAGCCATGGATTGAAGTCAAAATTTGATTGAAGTCAACATTGGAATGAATTCAACCATGGATTGAAGTCAACATTGGATTGAAGTTAACCATGGATTGAAGGAAACCTTAGATTGAAGGAAACCTTCGATTGAAGTCAACCATGAATTGAAGTCAACATTGAATTGAAGTCAACCTTTCTTAAAAGCCAAATATGGATTAAAGTCGACATTGGATTGAAGTTAACCATGGATTGAAGCCAACATCGGATTGAAATCAAACTTGGATTGAAGTCAACTTTACTTAGAAGTCAACTATGGATTGAAGTAAACTATTATTTAACCTTATTAATAAATAAGGTTAAATATTATTATTATTATTAAATCAAACATAACACTCATCATAATTTAATTTAATTTAATTTAATTACTTTAATTTAATTTAATTAATTTAAATTAATTTAATTAATTAATTAACTTAACTTAATTTAATTTAATTTAACTTAATTTAAATTTAATTTTTAATATGTTTTAATATTTTTATTTAATTTTTTTTAACTTAATGTATTTCTTTTATTTTTATTTCCAAATAACATTTTTATTAATTTTTTAATTTAGCTATTTCTTCGGTGGGTCGGTTGTCCACTAGCAACAACCACATTTTAAAATGTGGTTGATATTCGACGATCGACGAATATCAACCACTTTTAAATGTGTGGTCATGGTTGATATAGGCCGATCCGCGAATATCAACCACATTTTAAAATGTGGTTGTTGCTAGTATACATGTAAATACGATAATCATTTAAATGTTATGTTTATTATCATTTAAATTTTCAATAATTGTTTATGGTTTAAATACGAAAATCATTTAAATGTTATGTTTATTATTATTTAAATTTTCAATAAATGTTTATGGTTTAAATATGATATTTTATATTAGAATAATCCATATCTAAAACTAAATTATATTAAATATTTAATTTGTAAATAACTCAATTTTATTACTTACATTTTGTATTATTTTTAAATAAATAAATATTTATGATAAATAATTAAAGCTAACAAATTTTTAATTATTAACATTATAACTAGAGTGGAAAAAGGTGATTTGAATTGGAATTTAACTATTTAATTGATAACTTTTAATGAATCTTATAAATTGTTTAATTTAAATGGTTTTTATTAAGAGGTTTTGAATATTAAGTATAGTGTTGAAGGATATAGATATGGTTAAAGGAGAAAACCTTTACATTAGGCCTTAAATAATTGTTTTAGACATCACATATATGGTTTCCTCATAGGATCAAATATGAAACAAGTTAGAAAGATTTTAAAAATAGCAATAGGTATGGTCTTGAGGGCGTAGATAGTAGACATAGCTAAAGGAGAACACTTTATGCCTCAGGGTAAACTTATTTAAGGGCATAAGGCTATCTTTCTTAAATATTACTATGAAATATCAATAAATTATATAAAAATTGAAATCTTCACATTTTATACATTAATTTTTTTCTAAGTTCTAATAATTGTGGATAAACATCAAATATATCTTATTTTGAATTTCTCCAAATAAAATGTTGTTTATATCTTATTTTTAATTTCTCCAAATAAAATGTTGTTTAAATTTATATTAATCTAATAATGTTGTTTAAATTTATATTAATATAATATTGTTTTTATTATAAGTTCTAATCATTTGGATAAACATCATATGTATCTTATTTTTAATTTTTCCAAATAAAATGTATTAAATTTGGTACATAAGAAATTGTGTAATCTTCCAGAATGTGTCTCCTAAGGTTGTGAAGTGCAGCATGATTGTCATGAAAATGTTTTCTTCATATAAAGGTGACATACAAAGGCAGAAGATTGATAAGGTCAATCACTTTACTCTCAAAGTGGATCAGCTAGTTCTCTTTTTTGATGGTGCCGCGCAAAATGGGATTTGCGCTGTGGGTGGTGTGCTTTATCTGAATAATTCACATTATTTCACAGTTAGATTGAATTGTGGTGCTAGTAGTAATATGAAAGTTGAGCTTATGGCTCTTTGGTGTGTGTTGAGAGTGGCTAATATATTTGGATTGGTAAACATTAAAGTGTATGGTGATTCTCTAGTTACAATTAAGTGGGCAGATGGTAAGTTCAAGTTAAATATTACATCCTTGAGACATTGGTGCCTTCGTACTCATTATGAAATTGCTCAGATGCAGAATATTAGCTTTGAACATATTTATAGAGCACACAACACTTTGGCGGATAAATTATCTAAACAGGCCCTAGCTGGATTGGAAGGTCAGCTTCTTTGGGAGGAGTGGTGGGATCAATCCATATTAGATAGTGGTGACACTTACTTCTATGATTAAGGTCTGCAAGGCCTGTTATTTTTCAGGTGGTAGACTTATGGATACTCTGTTTTTTTGTAGTTTTGTAGTTTTGGAATTTTTGGGAAACTTTGTATATATGTGATATAATGAGATTTTGGAGGATCTTGAACAGTTGTATGTTCTCCAGACTATAGCTCAATTGATTGATCAATTCGGATATTGATCAACGATCATTTTTGTACTATTTGATTCTAATGAATACCAATAGTAGTTTTTTTTCGCTGGAAAAAAAAAACTCATTAATTATTTCATTTAATAATAATAATGACATTAATAATGTCATGATAATCAAACTAAAGAATGACATGTAACTCATTATTAATCAATTAAATTAATATTAAAAGTTAAAATAAATAAAAAAAATAAAGATATCAAATTTTATTTAATTAAATATAAAAATATATTATTATTGATAAATACTTTTGATATTAAAATCTATTTTGAAAAGTGCATTAAAAGAAAATTCAATATCTCTATTTTGCAAGTAACATAATATTTATTTTAAGTAATAGGTTTTTGTATTATATTTCGAAAAAGGAAGTTACAGAACAGAGATAGAAGGCCGAAGCCCCGCAACTATACTGCATAACCAAACTACCAAAACTTACATCAGGAACAGATTGAGAAACCATACTACTCTAAAGACCTACTCTTCAAAAAAACTTGAGCTTCACGACTCGGCACGCAAGCCTATCAAAAGATATAGCAAACCTAGGACAACAAAAGAGTATCGATAAAGCATTTGGGACCAAAAAACACAAAAATACTATCGCCGGGACAAAGGACAACCATACTCCATAACAAACAAACCAACCAAAACTAAGTAACCGAGAGATCCTATCAATCATAACTTAAAGAATGATGTAGGGAATATCATGATATCATGAAAACAACTTGGAGGAGGAGCAGCCGAACCCGCCGAGGTCATTGGAGGAGGGCGGAGCTCCATGGATTGCAGAAGGAAGTCTAACTTACGATGCATAGCTTGAGTCTCTTCCAGAATGTTCTTCTCATGCAGAGTAGGATCCTGCTCCGTCTTAATATCTAACCTATCCCAGAGAGCATACCCAACCAGATTCTTCATAACCCAGTAGAGAGCCACCGTGCACACATACAGGCTCAGCCTTCCGTCCGTGTTTCTTGGGTCCATCACCCAATTCTCTATCTTTCGACGTTCTTCGCGCAGAGTATCCTGATCAAGCTGATGCCATATTTGTCGTTCCATACCAGGCCTCCCAACGAGCCTTCTGCTAAGCACAAGAAAACCTCCCACTAGAAACCCCCGGGGAATCCTCACAGTTGAGGCCTTTGCCATGACCAGTAGATGGTCTTTTCTTATCCTCATTACGGTGATCCCCCATATTGTCCACCCTCTCAATGTTGCCTCTTCTAATAGACGACAGAGTAATCAGAATGTGCATGCAACGATTACTCGGGCTCATATGATCATGGCTACCACCCTAACCGCCTATATAAAGGAAATCGCCACCCCAATTCATAATGAACCAGGTACCAATGTTTAAAATTGAATCATGCTAAAAATAAAAGTGCTAATGATTCTTATCAATCCACTAGAACCTCTACCTTCTCGTAATCATGGTGAAAGTACAAGCCTTCTTCCTGGACGGGACAGAAACTGCACTTGAATAAAGATGCCAAAAATTACTTATGTCCTCCCCTCAGGGGAAGGCAAGGAGATATAAAGGAGAAAGGTCGTCACGTGGCTCAAATATCCTTAGCCTGACATCGACTCACATGAGTAGCATGATAATTCATAATGTCATGAGAAAGAGTGTCCCTACACTTGTCCCGCTCCACTGGATCCTGCATGCATTCCCACGAGTGAGCACAAAGATCTAAGTTAGAGCCATTTCCCACGAGTGAGCACAAATCCGCCAGTTTGTTCCCATTTCGTTTGATGTGGGAGAAGGTTAGAGCCATGCCTAAGTGAAACAGATACTCCAGGCTCTCCAATCTTCCCTCCAATCTCCACGGCGAGGCCACCTTGTGGCTTTGTTTTCCATTGTACAATTTAGAAGCCATGTGGATGATTACTGCGGAGTCTCTTTCCACGACGAGAGGGTTCTAGTTCCATGTTCTCGCCAACTGGATGCCTTGAAGAAGGTCCTCTAACTCTGTAGCGTTATTAGAATCAATACCAAGATAACCTATTTTGAAACTGACCATAATTCCGTCTGCATTTCTAATAACGCATCCATAACTAGCCAGACCTGGGTTTCCTTTTGAGGCACCATCAAAACTAAGTTTGAAGAAACCAGGGAGAGGAGGTGACCATACCTTCGGGTTATCAGAGACAATAGGTGGCCCCTTTGGTTTACCAAGACAAGGGAGAATACCAGAAATGCCCCAAGCGCAGCGGATTAACGACTCAGCTTCATTAGCTTCCCAGTCTGAATTATTCTAGGCATGAGATTAATAGTTTCAGTCGTCTTGGTTTGAATGGAGACCCAAAATCTTTCCTTCGAATTAGCTCTTTCTTGAAAGATTCTGGAGTTACACTCCTTCCAAAATTCCCAAGTCAGAAAGTATAGGAAAATTTTCCAAAGCCAATTGACCACAAGGTTAGGAAATGGTTTCTCAGTCGAATCACAAAGAGTTTGGATCGGGTTATCATGGATTCTGTTGGTCCTGCGGAAAGCCATCGCTCCCTGATCCCACAGGAAAGAAGCAAGCAAGCACGAATCCAAAAGGTGGTGCATGGTTTCCTCCGCCGAGCTGCACATAACACACTGGTAAGGAGCTCTCGGACCTCTTTTCTGTAAATTATCCCCTGTTAATATGCACTTTCTAATAACTAGCCAGATAAATATTGAAATTTTAGGCCATAGCTTAGTATCCCATAATTTCTTTCATTTTAGCACCGAAGCCTGGTTATTAAATCCCATCCGTAAGCCATAAGCGTCCTTGATAGAGAAGACACCTTTAGGTTCGAAACCCCATCATAATTTATCCTCCCCATTGTGCACTTTGATTCTTTTCTCATTCAAAGCGTTAATTACCCGGTTTAATTCCTCCT
The DNA here is from genome assembly GCA_027924585.1 of Larix kaempferi. Classification (NCBI taxonomy): domain Eukaryota; kingdom Viridiplantae; phylum Streptophyta; class Pinopsida; order Pinales; family Pinaceae; genus Larix; species Larix kaempferi. Next base: position 6,097,572 of record BSBM01000931.1, read on the forward strand.
CGGGGCCAAAAGTTTCCCACTAGTCATGGGAAACCCATACGCCGAACTCTTGTTCCGGGACTGTTGCATCCCAGAGATCCTGGACCCAAATTTTGTTGCTATTAATACACGCCTGAATGACCTGGGGAGCTTCAATACTTCTGGTGATAGGAGGTAATTGCTTCCAGGAATCATCCCAGGCCTTAGCACATTGGCCATTCCTTATTTCCCAGAAGCTATTATCTTGGATAATGTCCTTGCCTTGAATGGTCGTCTTCCATATATGGGAGCTTCTACTTATCTCAAAGAAATGAATTAGGTCACTTTTATCCCATCCATTCACATATTTGGAATGCCAGAGTTTTGCCCAGGGCTCCTGGTTATGTGAAACCCAATGCCACCAAATTTTGGCTCCATAAACATAATTTGCTTGTTCAAGGTCTCGGAGGTTAAGACCGCCCAACATTTTAGGGGAATAGAGGGTATCCCACTTGACCAGGGCCCATTTTCGGTTATCCCCCAGTCCACTCCATAGGAAATTGCGCTGAATATTTATTATTTCCTTCAGAATAGCTTTGGAGGCTGTCATGGCCGAAAACCTATAAATAGGCATAGCCTGCAGAACCGCTTTAACCAAGACTAGACGGCTCACGAAGTTTAGGGGGTGAAGAGTCCAATTGGATAATTTCTTCCGCATTTTATCTAACAACTCTTTCCACGAGATATGCCTAGCCATTTAATCAACCAAGGGTGCACCTAAGTATTTGGACGGAAGGGAGCTTTCCTGGAAACCCAAAATACGGCAAATATTTCTCCTCGTAATCTTGGGGGTGTTGAAGATTTAAAGACCTGAGATTTTTGCTCATTAACCTCAAGCCCAAACGCTTGACCAAAGATTGTAAGGCAGAACCGAATAGTCCTAGCCTCCTGCACAGAGGGATGATCCATAACCATAGTATCGTCCACAAACTGTTGATGAGTCTGACACTCCGCTCTAGGATGGATAATGAGCCCTTGCAAATCATGATTTCCTTGCATAGCCTTGATAGTTCTTCCTAATCCCTTCGCCATAATAATGAAGAGGAAGGGCGAGAGAGGATCCCCTTGATGAATCCCCCTGGAGGGTTTGAGAAGGCCAGTAGGAACTCCTTTGAGCAAGATTGAAGAGAAAGTTGTTGAAATAAGGTTCAAAATCCATCTAACCCAGTCATCCGAAAAACCAAACGCTTAGAGCATGGCCTTCATAAATTTCCAGTTTAACTTGTCATAAGCCTTTGCAATGTCAAGTTTTAACATCATGCCAGGGATTTTTTCTTTCTTGAGGGAATGGAGCACCTCATGAACAAGGATAATCCCATCCATAATTTGTCTCCCTTTAACAAACCTGGACTGTTCAGGATAAATAAGAGAGGGAAGGATAGGTTTCAAGCGGTTGGATATCACTTTCGTCACAATTTTATAGATCACATTGCATAGAGCAATAGGGAGAAACTTGTCTGGAGAGTCAACCCCTCCACTCTTGGGGATGAGTGCCAGGAAGGTAGCATTGAAAGCTGGGAGGATTTTCCCAGAGCACCCAGAAGATTCAACAATCTGACAAACCTCCACCTTGACGAGATCCCCAAAAAAATGGAAGAAGTTAGTCGTGAAGCCATCAAGACCAGGGGCCTTCCCATCTGCCATTTGATGCATTACTTCTTCAACTTCTGTCATAGATATTGGCCACATTAGAAGATCATTTTGCTCCTGAGTAACTAGGGAAGGAATATTTTGGGTGATCATCTCAATATGTCTACTTCTATCAGGAGTGGGTTCAGTCATGATATCTTGGAAGAAATTACTGAGCTCATCCGCTATCTCCTCTCTAGTTTCGAGTCTTTCCCCCGCCCTGTTCTTTAGCTTAAGTATCATGTTCTGGATTCTATTCTGAAGGACCGAACGGTGGAAGAATTTTGTGTTTCTTTCCCCATCGTGGAGCCAATTAATTCTGGCCTTTTGATGCCATATGATTTCCTTCTGGCGCTCCCTTTCAAGCAGTTTATTATAAACCGTGGTTTCCTCATTCTCCAGCTTAGAGGTGTAACCAGAGTCCATAACCCTTTTCTGGATCTCCTCAAGACGAGATTCTAGGGCTTTTTTGTCCTCAAAGATATTCCCGAACTCTTCATTGTTCCACTTCTTGATTTTTCCTTTGAGAGCTTTCATTTTCTACTGAAACTAAAACATACTCCGCCCCTCCTCAGAACGGAGCCCATCCCACCATTGAGTAACCTTCCCCTTGAAATCAGGATGACCCAACCAAAATTGTTTAAACCAAAATGGTTTCTTAAATTGAGAGCCCAACCCACTCCACCAGAGTTCAACTGGCCAATGATCCGATCCGGAAGTTGGAAGAATGGAGGAAGCGACCTCACTCCCTGATTCCACAACTGATTCTGAAACTAGGCTCAGATCCAAACGAGAGGCGATATGGTGATCTCCCTTCCTCTTGTTGTTCCAAGTAAAATGACCTTCCCCGGGATAACATCAACCAGTTTGAGGAATTCGATGGAATCCCTGAAGTGAGCACATTCATTTTCAAGATGACGACGTCCCCCTTTCTTCTCCTCCAAAGAAGTGATAAGGTTAAAGTCACCTCCCAAAATCCAATGTTGATTCCCCATTCCATCCCCCATTCACCTCAGGGAGTCCACAAAGACATTTTTCTCCAGGGGAGTATGGGGGCCATACACATTAGTTAAAAGACCAGAAACTTGGAATCCTACAACCCCAAAATCAACAGAAAGGTACCAGTGATTCCCATGGAATCCCGACAAATTGACTTTACAGGGGTCCCAGAGAATACCCAACCCACTTTCCATACCTCTGGCATCAATGCCCATTGCTTCTTTGTTTTTCCATATTTTTTTACAGCGCTCTTGATGTTGGGTCTCCGAGCATTTTCTTTCTTGAAGAAACACAATGGTTGGGTTTGTCCTCTTGATCTCCTTCCTAAGGGCTTTGATTTTTTGTGGGCCGTTAAGACCCCTAATATTCCAGGATACAATCTTCATTACAAAACAAACTTAAAGTTGTAAACCAAGAGCATCCCTAATCGTAGGGTACTGACCTGACTCCACCAATTTCTTTCATGTTGCTGCAATACATTGCCTCTTGGATTTTCGCCCAGGTTTCTTTATGTTCTCCTCATGTTTCCACATGTGATCCTTAAGGGAACCAAAACTAATGCCTAGGCGCTTGGACTCCCGTGCCTTGGTGATAGCCTCTTTCAGGAGAACTACTTGCTCTTGAGGAACATTTAACCTCTCTTCACATCCTCACGGGCTTGTTCAATTCCATCCATATGTAAATCCCCTATGTCCATATCTTCTGTATCTTCAACAATATCCTCTCCATTGTCGTTAGATAGGGTTTCAGTCGCTTTAGACTGAGATGACTGGGAGTTTCCAATCTCCTTCTCATGTTTTCTCTTGCCTCTCTGATCCTGATTCGGGAGAGAATCAATCTCCTCCGGTTGTTCTCTGAGAGCATCACATTGATTAGAAGTCAAAATTTTCATGGATCCCTCCATTATTTCCTATTTTCTCCCACTTCGTTTGTGATTTGAGACCTTGGAAAACCCTTGAATTTTGCTTTCCTCTTCAACCCTAGGGAAGGGTTTAGGGTTATTCATGGGACAATCTCTGAATAAGTGCCCATGTTTATGGCAGTGATGACATCAGAACGGGATTTTCTCATAGTCCAACGGTTGAACCCAATCATTGTCCTCCCATGTCATCTTGATTGCTTCTGGTAGTTCTTTAGAGAGATCCATGTACACACATATCCAAGCAAAATCCATATACCTTTGAGCTTTGGTTTGCCCAGACATTTTAACAAAGGAACCCAGGTTATTCCCAATGTCCTCTAGGATTTCAGCATCCCAGTATTCACTCGGAAGGGAGTAAAGCCTGATCTAGACAGGAGCAACCTGCATATCCTCCTTTTCGGGGAAATTTTTTTCTTCCCAAGGACACAAGAAGACGCCCGATGAGTAAAAAAAATAGGGACCGCCATCAAGAACCCTATTTCTATCTTGCAGACTGATGAAAGAAATAGTAAAGAAACCCTTGGATCCCAGTTGGAGATCAAAATGCCCTTTTGGTTTCCATGTGGAATTAATCCACCAAACCAAGGTTCTTTCCGAGGGCAGCATCCCAACAAACTTACCTCTGAGCGCATGATCTTGCATATACTAAATTCATTCTCTTAAATTGTTGGATCAGATCTTCATTGAGGGGATTGAAGCCGATTTGGGTATGCATTGCCCAGCTTTCCTACCCACAGAGGGGTCTGCAGCACTCAGATCGAGCGAGTTTTTTCCCATACCACCCATTCCATCAAGAGAGATCGAGATCCCACCAACCTAAAAACCATCAAGAGGGGTATCAAGGGGGGGTGGAGAGCCTCCCCCCACATAAACAACCATGATCGTCGTCAGTCCTTCCGCTTGCAGAGGTCACCGTAAACCCTATCTCCGCTCCGAGAATATACAAAAACACATGCAAGTAACATAATATTTAAGTTTCAAGCACAAATGCATTTAAATTAGCACACTTATTTGAAAAAATGGACTTCAATTCTATTAAGATTGTTTCGGTAAAATTATAAGATAAATATGAAAAGAAAAATAATTGATTGAATATTTAATTTTTATAAAAAATTTTAAAATCAATTAATATTTGTTTTTATTAAAATTATGATTTTCATTATTCAAATTATATTTTGTTAAAATTGTTAGATTAATTTTTGTAATTAATCTATAATTTGGGCCACACATGTAAATAATTAAAATGTGTGTGCTATCATTTAATTAAGCCTAAATATAGTGATCTAATTAATAATTGATTAATTGGCTTAAGGGTATAATTGTCATGAGATTATTGTGTAGATACCATTAGATAATTATTATTTCTATGAGGGGCGGAAATATAATTGTGATAAAATTAAAACTGCCCTAGCGGTTATTGTGAACTGCCCTAGCGGTTTATAAATAGGGTTATGGTCCCCATTCTACCACGACGCATTCCAATTTCTGAAAATCCTCTCAGAGAGAAGTTGACACAGAATCTAGTGGCTAGAATTGGAAGATCATCTCAAAGGGTTCTCTTCCTGTAAGGTTTCTCCTTCAATGGATTCAGGTATGCTTCTGCTATTAATTTTCTACGCATTGTTTTAATCAGGAGATTCCAGTATATATAAATTAGGGTTTTCATTTTGTTTGATTATTAACAAGTGGTATCAGAGCCTACTTCTTGATTAATTCTTTGAGTTATTAATTTAATATATATATATTTGTCAATGGATTCAGTGGATCATTTTGATAAAGTCAATAGAAATCGATTGTATTAATATAAAAATATAGATAAATACATTTGGAAATTTTCCTACTTTCTGTGCTTTTAGCTATTTTTTCTATAAGAGTATACATAGATACATTCATTGGTTAAGAAGAGAAGTGCAGAAAAATTTGTATTTGCAGTCAAAAGTATTACCTTTCCAATTAATTTATCTTAGAAATTTCTTTGGGAATAGTAGGTGATGATTCTGTTAAAGTTTCAAATATATATATATGTATATGAGTATAAAACGCCTTTATCCCTTGCTGCTGCAATATTTATCATATTCTTATAATAATATATTAAGTTTTAATTTAATTTTTGTATTAAATAATTTTTTTTTTGGTTTGGCACAGTTATTGTATTTAGTATATAATTATTGATCAAAACTATGAATTTGAATTTGAATTTGATTTTTTATTACTATTATTATTATTTAATAGCATTTTATGATATTAATATTTAAGTTATTGATCTAGCATTTTAAATAGGCTAATTAAAGCGGAAAATCACCAAAGTGACATCTTTCGTGTAGATTAGTCTGTTCGGGGTGTTAGATATTTGTGTGTATGTGATTCATGCGGGTATTGACTGGCCCAAAGGAAAGTTAATATTTGGTCAAATTGCATACATACCTGTGGTGATAAATATGTGATGATTATAAAGGTAACTTAATGTGAATAATAAATCAATCCAAAGATAGATTTATTATTTGACATAACTTATCATCAATGTTTGATCACTACAACAAGAGTACCACTTACAGTTAATATTACTGTCCAAAGACTTGATATTAATGTTGTGTTAGGTATCTTGAAATGTCATAATTTGTTTTTTAAATTTAAAGATTATGTGTTTAATTGCTTATTTTATGTGAACATGATGGTTTATTTGATTCATTTTATTTTGTTCTCTATTCAGCTTTTATCTCAACTACTTCTATATCTGCCAACATCAATAATGTCCCTATGTTAAATGGGACTAATTTTAAGGACTGGAAAGAGAATATGATGATTCTGTTAGGCTGCATGGATATAGATTTAGCCTTGAGAATGCCCAAACCCGATGAACTCAATGAGGATAGTACTCAAGAGGATGAGGTTTATTGGGGTAAGTGGGAACGTTCAAATAGGCTAAGTCTTATGATCATGAAGCGCGGCATTCCAGAAGCTTTCAGAGGTGCGGTAACCGATGAGGTTACTAATGCCAGTGACTTCCTTGCAGAAATTCAGAAAAGTTTTGCCAAAAACGATAAGGCTGAAACTAGCACGCTTTTAGCAAGCTTGATTTCAATGAAGTACAAAAGCAAGGGTAATGTTCAGGAGTACATCATGGAGATGTCTCATCTTGCTTCAAAACTTAAGGCTTTGAAACTCGAGTTATCTGATGATTTCCTCGTGCATTTGGTTCTCATCTCTCTTCCTGCACAATTTAATCAATTCAAGGTCAGTTATAACTGTCAAAAGGATAAATGGACTCTTAATGAGCTCATTTCATTCTGTGTGCAAGAGGAAGAGAGATTGAAGCAAGACAAGACCGAAAGTGCTCATCTGGCTAGCACTTCCAAGGATAAGGGCAAACGAAAGAATAAGGATAATAAGGTTGCTGCTTCTAAGGGTCCAGAACAAAAGAAACAGAAAGTTGAGGTAACATGTTTCTTCTATAATAAGCCTGGACATACTAAGAAGGAATGTACCAAGTATGCTGCTTGGCGTGTTAAGAAAGGTATATTTCTTACTTTGGTCTGTTCTGAAGTTAATTTAGCTTCAGTATCTAGAAACACATGGTGGTTAGATTCTGGTGCTACTACTCACATTTGTGTTTCTATGCACGGTTGCCTGAGTTACCGAAAACCAAGTGATGCTGAAAGATGCATCTATGTCGGAGATGGTCAGTCGGTAGAAGTAGAGGCAATAGGGCACTTTAGATTATTATTGAAATCTGGTTATTTTTTGGATTTAATAGATACTTTTGTTGTACCGTCTTTCAGACGGAATTTAATTTCAGTTTCTGTTTTGGACAAATCAGGTTATTGTTGTTCATTTGGAAACAATAAATTTACATTATCTATTAATTCAAATGCTGTTGGAACCAGTTTACTTAATGTTTATGATAATCTATATTTGTTGGAAACTGTTCCGTCCTATAATGAAACCTTGCATGTGGAATCACGAGGTACAAAGCGTAAATTGAATAAAGATAATTCGGCCTCATTGTGGCACAAATGCCTAGGTCATATCTCTAAATCTAGAGTTGAGCGACTTGTGTCCGATGGGATTTTGGAATCACTTGAATTTTCAGATTTTGATATTTGTGTTGAGTGTATTAAAGGAAAACAGACCAAAACAAAGAAATTAGGTGCCAATAGAGCTACAGACGTCTTAGAATTAATTCATACAGATATCTGTGGACCATACCCTACGGCATCTTGGAATGGTCAACAGTACTTTATAACATTCATAGATGACTATTCAAGATATGGCTACCTATTTCTTATACATGAGAAATCACAATCATTGGACGTGTTCAAAACATTTAAAGCAGAAGTTGAGCTACAACTCAACAAAAGAATAAAGAGCGTCAGATCTGACCGTGGTGGTGAATACTATGGTAGATATGACAGATCAGGTGAACAACGTCCAGGACCATTTGCTAAACACCTAGAGGAATGTGGGATCGTCCCTCAATACACCATGCCAGGATCACCTAGCATGAATGGTGTAGCAGAAAGACGAAACCGAACTCTTAAGGACATGGTAAGGAGTATGATTAGTCATTCTACTTTACCCGAAAAACTCTGGGGTGAAGCACTCAAAACGGCAGCTTATATCCTAAATCGGGTGCCAACTAAAGCGGCTGCTAAAACGCCTTATGAGCTTTGGATGGGTCGAAAGCCCAGTTTAAAGCATTTTCATATTTGGGGATGTCCAGCTGAAGCGAGACCTTATAAGCCTCATGAAAAGAAACTGGACTCTAAAACAGTTAGCAGCTACTTTATTGGCTATGCAGAGCGATCAAGGGGTTTTAAATTTTATGATCCTGCTATTAGGTCAATTTTTGAGACGGGAACTGCAACATTTTTTGAGGATGTTGAGTTTGGGGGGAGAAATCAGGCTAGAAATATTGTCCTTGAGGAGGAAGAGGGATCTACTATTGCTTTTGATAATGTACATGTTTCACTACCTATCATTGATCAAGAAGTAAATTTGGATCCTCAACCAACAGACAATATTGTTCAACCCTTAATTGCAAATGAGGACATTGCTCCTGAAGAACAAACTCAACAACCTCAAGAAAATATGCCATTAAGGAGATCCACTAGAGAGAGGAGAAGTGCAATTTCGGACGATTATATCGTATATCTCCAGGAACGTGAGGTATAAAGTGGAATGATGGAAGATGATCCAATCAACTTCCAGCAAGCCATGAAAAGTTCCAACTCTCAGAAATGGATTGAAGCCATGAATGAAGAGTACAAATCTATGCAAGACAATAAAGTTTGGGAACTTGTCCCATTACCAGTTGGTACAAAGCCCATTGGTTGTAAATGGATATTTAAAACCAAGCGGGATTCAAATGGTAATGTAGAAAGATATAAAGCACGTCTTGTAGCTAAAGGCTTTACTCAAAAAGAAGGAATTGACTTCAAAGAGACCTTCTCTCCAGTTTCTACGAAGGACTCTTTCAGGATAATCATGGCACTAGTTGCACATTATGATCTTGAGTTACATCAAATGGATGTTAAAACAGCGTTTCTCAATGGTGACATTGATGAAACAATTTATATGGTACAACCAGAAAATTTTGTGTCCGAAGACTCAAAGAATATGGTTTGTAAATTAACTAAATCCATTTATGGGCTCAAGCAAGCTTCTCGTCAGTGGTACTTCAAGTTTCATCAAATTATTGTCTCATGTGGTTTTGAGGCAAATCTTATGGATGAATGTGTGTATCACAAATTCAGTGGGAGTAAGTATATTTTCCTGGTTTTATATGTCGATGACATATTGCTAGCCACAAATGATATTAGCATATTGCACGACACCAAGAGATTTTTATCAAAACATTTTGAGATGAAAGATCTTGGTGATGCCTCCTTTGTCTTAGGAATCCAGATACACCGAGATCGTTCTAGGGGTATTTTAGGATTGTCACAAAGGACCTATATTGATAAAGTCCTCCAAAGGTATGGCATGCAAAATAGCAAACCAGGTGATACCCCTGTCGCTAAAGGAGACAAATTCAGTCTTAATCAATGCCCTAAAAATAGTTTAGAAAGTCAAGAAATGCAGAAGATTCCTTACGCTTCGGCTGTGGGGAGTCTAATGTATGCTCAGGTATGTACACGTCCGGATATTGCGTACATTGTTGGCATGTTAGGCAGATATCTAAGTAACCCTGGAATGGATCATTGGAGAGCAGCCAAGAGGGTTATGAGATATTTACAGAGAACAAAAGAGTACATGCTTACATATAGGAGATCGGATCAGTTAGAGATCATTGGGTATTCCGACTCCGACTTTGCTGGATGCCAAGACAGCAGAAGATCCACATCAGGATATATTTATCTGTTGGCTGGTGGAGCAATTTCATGGAGGTCTGCCAAACAGACACTCATAACTTCATCCACCATGGAAGCAAAGTTTGTAGCATGTTATGGGGCATCCAATCAAGGAATATGGCTACGAAATTTTGTCACTGGGCTGCGTGTTCTGGATGGTATTGAAAGACCACTGAAGATATTTTGTGACAATAAATCAGCAGTTTTATATTCCAATAACAACAGGAGTTCTACAAAATCAAAATACATTGATATCAAGTTCCTAGTTGTAAAATAAAAAGTACAGAGTGGACAGATATCCATAGAGCATATTGGAACAAACTCCATGATAGCGGATCCGCTTACAAAGGGATTACCACCCAAGGTCTTTCATGAGCACACTGCTCATATGGGTGTTGTCTCATTTGAGGATATCCAAATTTAGTGGGAGTTTATATTATTCATTGTATATTGCTCTATGTTATGTTTAGACTTTATCTATACATTTGGATTGTGTTCTGCAGAAATAAAGTATTCATTTTATTGCACTCTGTTAAATTATGCTAAAAAATTGATCTTAATAAAGTTAAGTAGGACCAGTTGGAAATAGGCATGAATAGATCACATTGCATGTAATTTCCATGCTATGCACTCATGATTGATCTATGTCATTTAGCTGTGCAGATATATGTGACCATTGATTGGTCTAGTAACGATTGATGTAACAAAGGCCACCTTGATCCTATGTCAGTATAGTTAATGGACCAGATTGTTCGGATATACCCTAAGGACATGATAGCAAATTTTGAGCTCATAAGGTTAAGCACATTTATTTGATTACATATGCATGTGGCCCAGTGGGAGATTGTTAGATTAATTTTTGTAATTAATCTATAATTTGGGCCACACATGTAAATAATTAAAATGTGTGTGCTATCATTTAATTAAGCCTAAATATAGTGATCTAATTAATAATTGATTAATTGACTTAAGGGTATAATTGTCATGAGATTATTGTGTAGATACCATTAGATAATTATTATTTCTATGAGGGGCGGAAATATAATTGTGATAAAATTAAAACTGCCCTAGCGGTTATTGTGAACTGCCCTAGCGGTTTATAAATAGGGTTATGGTCCCCATTCTACCACTACGCATTCCAATTTCTGAAAATCCTCTCAGAGAGAAGTTGACACAGAATCTAGTGGCTAGAATTGGAAGATCATCTCAAAGGGTTCTCTTCCTGTAAGGTTTCTCCTTCAATGGATTCAGGTATGCTTCCGCTATTAATTTTCTACTCATTGTTTTAATCAGGAGATTCCAGTATATATAAATTAGGGTTTTCATTTTGTTTGATTATTAACAAAAATCACAATTTTCATTATTCACATTATATTTTTATTAAAAATAAATATAATATCGACACATATTTCAACAAACCACATTTTAAAAAAAAATTCCAAATTTAAAACATTTAACCTACTATGTTATTAATAACGAACACCACTTGCATCCTCGAAGTGTGAATCAGTTAAAAATTCCACGCTCAAATCTTCGTGGAATCTTCGTCGTGCTGTATCATTGGTCCAATTACAGCCGTCGAACACCGTTTCCAAAATTCAACAATGACCTACAATGGCAATCTAGCAGTGTCAACTTTCTTGGAAATCTCGTTGAGCTTTCATGGGACTTCAAATGTGAATTGAAGTTTGCAAAATTAAACATTGAAAATTTAACGTCAATGGCGCATAGCCCCACGGGCTTAATGCAAAGTGAAGATTGAAGCTTTCATGGCGTTCCTCATGAAAGCTCAAAAATCCCATACTTTTATGTTTTAAAATATATGTTTTTGGATTTTTAAATCTAATGGTGTAATTTTTCCTTATGAAAAGTTCAAATATGTTATATTTTTAATTTTTAAAATATATTTGTTTTAAATTAATTTAAATATTATAAGATTTAGATTTTTTTCTTATTGTTATCACTAAAATTTAATAATATAAAATTTAATTAATTTACAATTTTTTATTATTAAAATTATATTTTTTTAATTATATTGATAGGTGTTTATATCTTAAAATTTAGGGTGGACTAGTATTTATATTTTTCTTAGATTGCATAAATATGAGACAAGTGTACTATTCAGATTGATTCTATGGCAATCAATCCAAATTTAAAATAAACAATTATAAAACTAGCACAACCACTTATAGGTTACAAATTAAGTGCAATGAACAAAGTTACTTGTTCTTTATGCTTAGTTGTAATCACTTACTGTGTAGGCCTCATGTTATCTTCTTTAATTAAATGGGTGTTTTGTCACTATCGGTTATCCATGTATGAGTATCAACTACTATTTTTATTTTTTTTATAATTATTTATTTCGAATTTTGAACAATGCCCATAAAATGAATTTGGATAGTACACTTGCCCCCTCCTCTTTCAATTTAGGAAAAACATAGATGACAATCCACCCCAAATTCTAAGATATAAACAATATCTGTGTAAAAAGGAAAGACAACCCGTTTAACTAGAAGAAGGCAAGAACAGGTAACATATAACTTATTCTTGACACGTAACTTGTGGCCTATTGGTGTTACCAACCACAAGTTAAGTGGTTGTGATGAAACAAGTGTATTGTTAAGATTGATTTTATGGTAGTTGTTCCAAATTCAAAATAAACAATTTAAAAAAAAAAAAAATATCAAAAATAACTACTAGGTGATGCATGGATAGCTAATAGTTGATGCATGGATAACTCTTAGCAAGTGCATGGATAACATGTTGTTTAACAACTCGTTTAACTAGAACAAGTAACATATAACTTCTTTGTAGCAAACTTGTGATCTATCAATGTTCACCAACTACAAGTTAAGTGGTTATGTTAATATATATAGATACATTCAAGTTCCTCAAATATCTTTATGACCATTAATTTATATAATTCCAGCCATAAATAGTATTGTAATTCCAAAGAATCTTCTCAATTTATATTTGTAATCCAAATAATCTTCTCAATTTTTTTATTGAATTTTATAATAATGATTAAAAAAATATAACTAAACAATATTCAAATCTTATCATGGTTAGTGGATAGACTATTGCTCTTCTGCCACTTGTGCTTGAACGATTCCATTAAAAGTCTTGAATTTCGTGGAATTTTAAAACAACGTGCTTCATGGTTTCCAATAAAAGTCATTAAAAGTCTCGAATGGGGTGGAATTTTAAAACTCCGTGCGGATGTAAATTTGACTTGAAAATTATTGTCCGTTCTAAAAGAAATTGAATTTTACAGTTTTAAAAAAACAGAGTACCTGGATTATGAATGCAAGTCAATTCTTGTAGAAGATTCGTGGTAATTAACTTATACCTACCTCTCCTGTTTTGAGTTTGAGTGGGAACCGGGACTAGGGGAGTCCTTCTGTTGTTTAAAATTGAACTAGTCATGTTGTTGCTGTAGATTTGAATAATTGCAGTTTAAGTGGTGCCTTCCGTCCTGCAGTGCTGCAGGTTGCAGGTTGAGGTTTACAGAATTTAAATGTTGCTTCCAATAACTTTACAGGACAACCAATTCCCAAAGAGCTTGGCCTGTTGAAAACTTTGACATATCTTAACCTGTAAACAGAAGGATTTGCTCGCACCGATCGGGGGCAGCTCGAAAATTTGTTTAGCTTGGGAGTACTTGAATTCTCTCTTCGAAGCTGTAACTTCTCAAAATATATGGATAAACTCAAAACCCTAAAATACTCTTCCTCCAATATATGAAAGATATCAGGACATCTAAAATGACCTACACATTTTTTTGAACGTCTCAAGCTTGAGGTCATGTAATTTGGTTTTACTGTCATTAACACGTTTTGTATTTTTGTGAATGCCTTTATAGCTGCATGTATATTTCATTTTTTTCTGGATTGTCTTGGAGTTACCCAGCATCTAACCTCATGTTTATTAGAATGGTTCTGCACAGCACGCAGCAAAGTTTTTTGTATGAGCACAAAATCTGGCATAACTTCCTTCCCTAGCAAAACAAATTTGGTCTATTTATTCTGGGAAACCATCTATGTCATCACTACAAGATCATCTTACAGAGTTATTTTTATGGTAAAAGTGGGAGTTGTCTAATTCAGAACTCTCAAATCAAATACACTCTGATACGCAGAAATTATGCTATTCCAACCATTCCAATAGAATTTAAAAAAATCAAAATGATAGAGCGTTTACACTACTCTATCGATTCTGTACAAACTCATTAAATTCGGGCCTATTCTTTGCAGATTAATTTCATCTACAATAGAATTGAATTTGAGACCACATTACATTACAATTCAACTTTTAAAAAACCAGGCAGCCTAAAGGTATGGTAGAGAGCATTTGCTTTGGCCTCGGCATTTTATTTCAAGTGGCCGGTTCTTCATTAATTCTGCATTCGCTGCACTGGATTCTGAGATCCGGCGCCCACCATTGATGAATTCCGTGCGCCCTCTTGAAATTTGGCGCCGGGACCAAACTGACAGTAAGCCTCGCGGAGGGAATGCGATGCAGCGCCTTCGACTCTACCCCAACAGCGGACAGAACCAATTCGCCAATGGAATGCCGCACTCCGAGGCTCGCAATGCTGCCGGCACCGATATGCTGCAACACCTGCTGGTTAGTGAAATAGGCAACATAAGCCGAACAGATATCGTCCCTCGGATTAACATAGAGGCACGGAACCCACGCGCGCAGGGCGAAGAATGCGTTGTGCGATTCGCCGCGGCTGTGTTTGTTCTTGAGCGTCACGGCAAGCCCGGCCGCAACCAGGCTGCGGGCGGCGTGTAGGCCGTCCTTGATGCGGGCGCTTCTTATTCTTTCCACGGGAGCCGAGAAGAAGGGCGGGTTGAAGAGATGGGCTTCCAGGAACTGTCCCTCTTCGGCTATCCGTCTTCCCGCCAGCATCGCTATCGCTGCCCCGAGGGAATGGCCAGCGATCCACACGTTCTCCCGCCCGGTCTCGCACACGCACTTCTTCACCGCTTCGAAGGCTGCCCTGAACCGAGATGTCGTGTGGAGTGTGTTTTTGATGATCTTGAAATCCAGTTTTAGGTCGCGGATGAAGGTGTCCGAACTTTGAAGTGTTCCTCTGAAGGCTATCACGATCTTGGGTGCACCGGGCGGGCGAAATAGTGAACCCGCTGCCTTCCTGCTCCACTTGTACACGGCGCCGAAGATAGAGCCACCCTCGCCTACGTCTACCAGCGGATGAAGGAGCTTGAAGTTGAAGAAGCTCCACCACTTCTCGGCCAGAGCATCCCGGCCGAGCCTGTGGGCTTGCCGGTCGCGTTCCTGGATGCACACACCCTGCACCAGACTCGCCGCTACGCATCGTCTGTGATTGGAATCCTTCCTGCATTTGAAGAATACGAATTAATGAATTGCAGGCAGATTAATTATCATTAAATTTTGCCGAGAAGCCTTCAGATGATAAATTAGTGAACAAAAATGCGGGGAGATTGCAGTCGTTTGTTTGAACATTCTTACCAATTGATGTTAGTGAGATGACAAGGCCCCGAAAGGTCGAAGTTCTGGCGCTGGCTTACCATTTTGTTGTCTTGGCCCCCGAACTAGCAGAGAGAATTCGATGGTCATGGGATTAACAGTCGTCGGTTTTACTGGCATGATGAGGCCGTGGAATCTGGAAGACTTTGTTTAATGAGGAACACTGTGTTTGCTTGCGATTGTTTCGGTACATTTCTGAGCATTTTCCAATTTTCATCACATGGTTTTAATTGGCCCATTTCTTATAATTGTCAGTGAACTTGAGAGTCCTACGGTGATCATTTCTTATTGCAAGTGGAGATTCCGACTTCAATACGACAACGTGTCCAATTCTTAGTTGACCCAGTCTACTCTCATATTTGTTAACGCGTAGCCTAAATGGTCGAGAAACTTCGCCCAATCCCACTTTGGGGACGACGAGTTAGAATGTAATAATTTTAATATTAGCCATTGCCCAAAAATGTGCAATAATATGTGGATAGGTTGTGGTTGGAAGGTGAAATCTTTGGAAAGGGGAAATTAAAATAAAATTTATGGTGGTTGGAAGGTGAAATTTTTGAAAAGGGGAAATTAAAATAAAATTTATGGCATTTTGTGGAGAGTTTTGGGATAGATGAAACAATGTAGTTTTAGCATCTTTATCTTAATAACTCCTAACCCTAAAAACTTACTATTAATGAATTTAACATTAAATTTAATTAAAATTAAGATTTGTTTCTTAAAATTAATCCCGGACAAACAAAAACCTTAGAGTGTGCTCCATTCCAATAATTTTTTTTGACTATTCTATATTTAATCATTGATGAGGGTGAAGATCTTCTCAGGCATGCTAATGTCCTGATGATGAGTCAAGGATGACTCGAAATGTTAACTACATTAGTCTACCTCAAACTCTCCACAAGATGCCATGAATTTTTACTGTAGATTCTCACCTAATTCTAAAATCAAATTGGTGTTTTGGGAAAAAGTCCCCCCAAAAGCGCATGGACTAAAGTTTTCCAATGGTGTAAAGCTAGTCTTGTACCCTGAGTACGATTACAAATCAACTACTTGTGTTGCAAGGAAGGCCAAGGAAGGGTTAACTTTAAAAATCCCTTCCGAGATAGCACAAATAAGCACTTGAATATTAAATGTAGACAAAATTAGCAACAAACTGAACTCAGTTAGCATTTTCATAGCACTTCTGCCACCCAAAGCTGGTAGAACCTCTTTCAAAAGAGAGAGTAATTTGGTGAAATGCCTAGTCTTTCTAACTTCTTAATCATCACTAATAGGGAATTAACAAATTGATTCACTACTTTTGATTGTGTTGCATGTTTTCCCAACAATTTAGAAAGAAATTAGCTCATGCTTCCCAGGTTTTGTAATGCTTTGACTCTTATTCTCCCAACAAAGATGAATCAAATTTTGCATACTTGTGAAAAGTGTATCAAGATGCAATTAAAAAAAATCCATTCAGCAGAATATTATCTTGATCTTCATGTGCTCCAAATTCAAAAGATTCTCGACGAAACTCAACAATGTTGAAACCATGGCTTCCAAAACACTTTTAACAAACATGATTGACAGAATATTGGGGACAAGCAATTTATCTCTCTTGATAAATGAAGCAATCTTTAAATGGTTGTTCATTTCCATAAAACAAGTGAACAATGAGCTAGGTGTTTCACTGCTCCCACTTTCTTGTATAAATTTCTAAACTAATGGTGTTATTGCTGTAAAAAACTATCTCATAAATGTGTACCATAATCAATTGAATCATACTTATTCAACACAATGGAAATAACCTTAGGCACATAATGATCTCAAGTCTTTCATTCCACCAAGAAATAATGGTAGGCTCTTATATGACTCATGGCTTCACATTTATTTTGAACCCCGCTGGAAGCTAACATCCAGGTGATGTTGATATCTTCTCAACAACATTGTAGCAAGTCCTTTTCAAAACCAAATGAAACACCAAATTTGGGAGATTTGTTAAATTCTTTCAGTTTCTTAACTACATACTCAAAAAAAGTATATAAAGCATTTTGTTTTAAAGAGTATCAACCAAAAAAAGCTCATGAACCATTTCGTTATATGCCCAACTGCCAAGGAAACAACCACATGTGATCAATTGACATGGAAGTTCTTAACATTCCTGAAAGTGCTATCTAATTTTGCTTAATGACAACTAGGTTTTCTTACAGTGAAGTGGATCATGATTGTTTCTTATTTGCTTCAAATGTGGAGTTTCTTTCGTCTTATTTTTTAGATTGAATATATAGCAACATAATGATGATGCATCCATCTCATAAAGTATCATTTTTGTGCGCAAAATGTAAGAACAATGTAACAAAATTATCATATTTATGCAACTCATGTGGAAAATATGGAACACTATATCATTGAGATTGTTATCCATTGTTTAGATTTATGTAAATGTAAAGGCAATCCTATAAATTTTGATAAGATTTAAAAGGACTAATATGAGTAATTGTCCTTGAACATTTCTCACTTTGAGGGGAATACTAAAGGTCTTAAGTCAAGAATCAAATGTCCATCATGAGGCACAATTCTTTGGATCACAACACATTCTTGATTGGCATATCATGTTTGTTCACTGTAATTGTTCTTTGCAACATTAGTGGATATTTTTCATAATATTAGTTGAGCTATCAATAATTTGGATAATATTTTATAGCCTTTGGATGATCTCTTGATTTATTTTACAAGTATGCTCGATTTGTGTCGATATTGAGTTGGGTCATCTTTCACGACTGATTGATTTTACAACTCCATTGTATATTTTGTCTTTTCTCACGCCGCTTTCTCATTCTTAACAGCGTTGGACGACATTGGGTGTTGGTTGGCTATATAATTTTCCCTACAAAAGACAATGATTTAGGAATCTAGCTATAAGACTTTGTAGTTTCTTTATGAATCCAATTTCATGGCTAGTGGTTCTGAATATTATAAGTGAGAGCATACGCCATGACTGGCTTCTTCTCTTTTAATTTTTCCTGTTAACCAAAAAACATGAGCACAAGATATTAATTAACATTACAAAGAACAAAAACTCTTACATATATCCATTGCATAACATATAAGAATCATACAAGACTCATAACATATAAGAAGCATAGGTTGGGAATTTTTAGAGCATAAATTAGCTTGTTCCTTTCCTTCTTCCAGGTAATGTTATCCCCATAAGGTGACATTTATGCTATATCTTGACATGTCCTTCATATGGACTGTTTTTTTATAGTTTATAATCCATCTTCCCTATGTATAGGGGAGGTGGGGAACGTGTTTATGGAAATACCAATGATGTCTACAATGGAGCTTACAATGGATGATTTGATTTCTTTGATTGACTTGAAGTTGAATTGCATCGTGGGAAGCAAAATACTTTCCAATGGGCAATGTTGAATCATGGAGTTTGGTTGTAAGAAGATCTCCCAATCATTATTCAAATGGCCATACATCTTGTTTGTTGATTTGATAGTGCCTTTGGAAATGAGGTAGAAATGGCCAAGTAATATTTGATCATAAAAAACAT
The DNA here is from genome assembly GCA_027924585.1 of Larix kaempferi. Classification (NCBI taxonomy): domain Eukaryota; kingdom Viridiplantae; phylum Streptophyta; class Pinopsida; order Pinales; family Pinaceae; genus Larix; species Larix kaempferi. The sequence continues at coordinate 6,116,545 of BSBM01000931.1, forward strand.
CATTAGGACTCCGAAAGGGGGAAAAAAAAGTAGATGCAATGAATTGAAAAATATAGTAGTAAAACACATGTCATGAAGAACTTGCATGGTTTTCTTGGAATGGTCGTCTAAACAGTGATTCAATTAAAGTTCCCATATTTGTCATTGAAGAATAGAATGTGAATGTCTTATAGGAAGTTCCCAAATGTAGAATTCAGGGTAGTGTTGTCTTATTTTAAGAAATATAAGTGTCTAAACCTTGATAGGTGGGCTATTAAATTCTTCATTGGATTCTATAAGTTGGTTGAAGAGGATTTAGTAATAATTATTGAATAAGTCAAGAGTTCAAGTAGGATGCCTGGGATCTTTAATGCAACATTTATAGATCTTATTCTAAAGAAATAAAATCATAAATCCTATAATTATTCCAAGCTCATCTCACTCTATAATTGTATCTATAAAATAATGGAAAAGGTTCTAACTATGAGGATTAAGGTGAGATATTAGGAGTGATTTCATCATAACAATTTGGGTTTCCAAAACGCAGAAAGAATCACGAGGCTATTGGTATTACACAGTAGGGACTACATTTCATAAAGACTAAAAATAAGCTAGCAATAGTTATAAAGTTGGATATATCAAAGGCCTATGATAGAATGAATTGCTTTTATTTGAGGCTAATATTAATACATGTAGGTTTTAATCAATTTGTAGCAATTTGGATCATGGGATTTTCTACCACTATGAATTTTTCTATACTGTTTAATGGGGTGGCATCTATGTTTTTCAATCCATCTAAGTGATTAATATAGGGGTGTCCTTTATCCTCCTTATCATTCCTCATGGTTGTTGAGGGTTGATTAGAGGTGTTATGGAAGGAAAAATGACATGTAGAGGTAGTATCGAAGTTATAAATATAGGTCATGTATTGCTAATAGATATTTTATTTGTAAATAATATTTTCTTATTTTTAAATAGATTTGAAAGGGAAACCAAGAAAATCCAAGAGATTCTTAACATTTTTTGTGTTGCTACTGGGATAGAGGTGATTGCACAAAAATCTACATTCAGTTTCAATAGGCTAAGGGAGGAAGTGGAACTAGGGTTGGCTACTATGTTTTCCTACAAATCCTTTGTTATGTAGGAAGGCTTCAAGTACTTGGGCTTCATCTTTAAGCTTGATAGTTATTGTAAAAGAGACTGGGGTTAGTTAATTTAAAGGATAGACAGTAGAATTTTGCATTGGTGTAATAGATGGTTATCAAGGGGTGGGAGGTTAACCCTAGTAATTTTTTGGGGGAAGCAATCCCTATGTACTAGCATTCACTTGATTTTATTACAAAAGGTTTTCTTAAAAGGTTTAGTAAAGTATGTTTGTTAGATTCCTACCATAATTACCTCCTTATGAGTTAGTCAATTAATGTATGCGGACATCTCCTTTGAATACAACCAACTAGATAATGATGGATAATTAATTAATGTGAAAAGGGTCTCTCTGTTAATTAAGGTCCACTAGGTAGTTGGTACTCATTAATAGTGGGACCACCAATAATTAGGTTTTTGGCTATTGGAATCCTATTTAAAGAGATAGGAGGCAATGCATTGTTTTTTCAAGTATTGTTGTATTTGGATCTTTGCTCACGTTAAAGATCATCCCTACTCTAGGGACAAGTGAACATTGATTTATGTTGGATTATAATAATACAAAGGTTTATTCTTTAGCATTTCATTTCAATTTTCTTGTGCTTGGTTATTATGCTTTACAATTTATGGTTTATTTCATTATAAATCTATGTATACTTGGTTTTGTTCTAATTTTAAGGGTTAAAAAACACCAGAAGTGGTATTAGATAACTTTCTTAAGCATGCACACCACCAAAAAAATGTTTTTTTAAAGTCTAGAGATGTTTTCCAATGTATTTAAATAAAAAATATCTATTGTTTGGAGGGTAAAATTGTAGTTAGGGAAGACTACATGCAGGAAATACAAGTGGCTTCACCTAGTTGGACACCGTTGTAACCCATGTTGGTACCACTTCGAGTAGTACCATATCGGATAACATTTGTATACAGAATTTCACTTACATGTACCCTTGGGTATATCAGAAATCTGCTAGGTAACCTGAAACCAACTTTACATAATCTAATTGATTGTTTTGTCACTATAGTGGCACCAATCACAACACTCAAGAACATTACTCTCTAGTACCTAGGTGGTCAAGTAGTATGGTTAAGGGCATGGTTGAGCCTCCTTAATTAGTGCCATGAGAGATTGGGACAAGTACTATTGTTGGACCATACAAATATATCAGATATTTATAGCATCTGAAACTCCCTTCTCCTTAGGACCCTGGAAATACTATCCTCTATGTTGAGCCAACGAAATTCCTACATATTTGCATCTAGAAAGAATATGGCAATATTTCAATGCAATAATATATAGTAGGGGGTGTTGGCGTATATAAATGAGCTAGAGGTTTTCCAGTGTAGACCCATGTACTTCGTGATTCAAGGAACCAACAAAACCCCTATTCACCGGCCCTTTCGACAATAGACTGCGAACAACCTGAGGTCTCACCCGAGGCGAAGCTGAGGGGGTGGTTGCAGAATCAGGTTTCCACAACCTGGTGATGTGAGTTTCAATAAGACAAACGAGCAGCGTGGTAACAGACTCTTATTGCGGACTTCAGACTACGCGCGATCTTCCTTTACTTGCACAACCAGCGTAGCCACGGACTGTGCAGTATGAGGAGATTACAACAACAGGACAACGCGATGGAAAACACTCTTCCTCCTTAGATTCAACAATATTGCAAGATTTACTTCACAGACTCTTAGGCTTAGTGTTACGATGATAAACTATCAACAACTTATCTCAAAACAGCTCATCATGGATCGACGCGTTAGCTAGGCCACACGTCCACTTCGGGACTCAATCAGTTCTAATCACCCTTGCTTAATGATCCTTATCCATTTAATCAACTCTTAGGTTATTATCTCTACGGTGTATGTAAACCAATGAAACACACAATATTGTGCGCTCTAACACTACGCTCAAATCCAGTGTTTAACCTAGTGACTACTCGACATATTCATGCATTCAAAGAATTAGACATGATGAATACCTAACATTAATCCACACATGTATTACTTATCATGTTATTCCCTTCATTCCTGTGGCGAATACATATACAAGCAACCACACAACAGATAATTACAACATTAAGCATCCATACTAAGCAAATGAACAGTTACAAACTCAAACAATCGCACTACATAGAATTTAACGTGGTTCACCCCCCGGATGGAGGCTACGTCCACAAGAACTGTTGTTATATTGATCTTTTGGGAAGGGCACAACAATTCTTAGTCTGCACACTCAGCTGCAGACTCTCTCCTCTCTCAGATAGGTCTTTGCGCACTCAGCTGCAGAGCCTTTACAATAGCTTCCAGATCTAAAGATTCTAACAATATTCAATAATGACCAAAATGAAGAGTAACCCTTCCCTTACAAAATCATGCCTTATTTTATAGATCATGCCCGTAGGTCATGTCTTTACAATCCACAGGAAAAAAACACTTAGGTTTACAAAAATAGTTATCGTTTTCCAGCTCATCGAGCTCGCTGGCTGCTGGTAGAAAATATTCCATCGTGGCCTGCCCAAAGCGCATGCCCACGTCGCTATCGGCCTTCCTGTCGCATGCGTGCCAACAGGTTTCTTTCACTAAGCCGCCCTTCCTCTAATGGCCTCATGTGACTGGTTCAGGTAGTGGTATCTTTCGCATGAGTGACCAGTCACTTTCTTCCACTTCTGCTCCTGCCCACCGCTCGGCACTCCTGGAGCATCTTTACCAAAAATAGATCGCTGATGGTCTAACCAGAACACGTGACCGTCTCCCGTCCACCACTCTGCTTTGCTGGCATCCCGTAGACTGGACACTTCACAACACTGTATCCTTGCAGTAGTAATCTTTGCAGCTCTTCCGACACTGCGCTATGCGCAACTTCGTAGCATCCCAAAACTTACATCCAAAATACTTCAGTTGAACTGCGCTCAGCTCCGCAGTTCCAAAACTTGGTTTACCCAAAATTGCCCCACTTGGGCCAGGCCCAACAGGCCCCTGACACTTACATGTGGCTCACCCCCGAGCCACCTACAGTTTTGACTTCTCCTGTCTGTGTTTCTGGCTGCAGAGCAAGCTTCGCAGCGAACTCATCGTATGCGACAGTCAATTTCGCGACCGTCTCCTTGGTGTCTTGTTCGAATTGCTTCACTGTTTCCAGCAGCTCAAGTGTGATTTCATCACCAAATTGGCCCTAAACCTGGTCTTGGCCTTCGCGCAGCTCCTTTAACTTGGCTTCAATCTCCTGCGTGACCGTGTGGGATTCCTCCAACAATGGTTGCGACTTATCTCCCATTGCTGTCTCTTTTTCCCTTAAGGCCTGAACTTATTTCTTGAGCGTACTAATTTCTCGGTACCTATTGAGTCTTTCTCGTGGCAGTTGTTGCTTGGTTTTTAAACCAAGCATGTGCAAGGATGCACCTACTAACTTGTACTAGCAGTCTTCAAATTGAAAGCAAATACAACTATAAATTAATCTGAATCTAACATGTGCATATAACAATAAACTTGAAAGATTTAAGAACAAGAACAAGAAACGAAACAAAAAATGACTTTTGTATTATAATACCTCAAATGGTGAGGATGTTTGGTGTTGAGCAGCTCCAAGGTTGAGATGCTCCAGGCTCCAATGGTCTCTTCTCCAAGATTGCTACAATGGTCAAATAACTCAAGAGAGATTTTGACAGCATGAGGATAGGATGATGGATGGATGGAAAGTAAGGAGCCCCTATCACCTTTTTATAGTTTTTGGTGATGGGGAATACCATTGTGGTTTTGAGGAAACCAATGGTATTGACCAACATGGTTTAGGTACCTTTTTCTCTCTTTTTTCCTTTTTTGAATATTTTTAATATTTTTATTCCCTTTTAATATTTTTGGGAATTCTGGACCCTTTTTTAGGGTTTTTTGTGTTTTTTAAGGAAAAATATATATTTTGAGGGGAAAAAGGTGTAATATGGTCTTTTTGGTGACCTTTTGATGGCTTTAGAGGCTCAAATGGTGGAAAAGTGGACAAATGGGTCATGTGAATAAGGGAATGAGCTAGTGAGCACTTTTTGGGTGTTAACAGATTGCCCCCTGATGTGTGAGGGAAGGAGCTCATCGTATGACCGATAGACATCATAGTTCTTTTGTGTTTTTCCTGGGGTTTGGAGTAGAGAAGAGACCGGTTGGAGACTGGATCAATGGCCCCTTGGAAGCTGCAAAAACAAAAAATATTACATGACCTCAATATGAATGAGAAATAATCTCTGATAATGGACGAGACGGGCATACCCATGCTCGTATCAAGACATATACATAACAATTAGTCCCAAGAAGGGGGACCTGAATAATACATAAAAAATCTACTGGTACATCATAATGGTCCAAAGGGGACACTATGCTGGGACATACTCGTGGACATATCATGATTGATCTGAATAACTGATACACTGGAAAAAATATAACAACCGTTCTGAATAACGTATCAGAAGGGTTGATGAACTGCTAAAACTGAAGGTGTCCAACATCTGTAGGATTCAATGATTGTGAGTCATCTCTGAGAAGTACATGTAACTGTATAATGGGTTACATCTGAATATGGTTGCCAAGCGCAGCCCATATATCCATAGGTAAATGTAACTGGTTGTTTTCTTAATTAAACTCTCAATTGTGGTAGAGTCAGGTGATATCCAGGGTCTTTAACGAGTAACTGAAAGGATCGATACCCTGTATGAGTCTCAACGATGCGCTCAAGGTGTTGAAGTCGAGAATGTGAGAAACAATCATTTGGAGAGGCACTAAGGAATCCTTTCGAAATGATTCATAGGCACTCATCATAAATGGTGATGAGTCCCAGGCACAGGGACCTCTACGTCTATCCTCTAGAATAAATTTGGTTGGCGTCGACAGAGTGAGACCGGCAACTATCAAGGAAATGATGTTTTCTTGATAGGAGTGCGAGGTGTACAATCGAAGTGTGATAGTACTGATGGTAGGACTGACATACTGTGGGGATGGGAAATAACTGGGGTCATAGAGTGGGTGGACTCAAAATTCCTTTGTTCAGAGCACGATGACATGGTTGAACTGGCAACGTACGAAACTGACTTGTAGGTGCGGGGATCATAGCTTTAAGGAATGAAGGGTATGTATTGTAGATTGGAGTGACTCTGGGGGGACAAGCTGATGGATGCTATAGAGGGACTCTCAGGGTGACATACTGCAGAATACTCTGAACAAAGGCAACCAAAATGGGGAAGCTTCCACCTGAGTAGACATGATCTGTTGTGGCGCCGAGAAGCACCATTGGTTCCTTCTTCGTAGTTTTAATGAGATCCAAGAAAGGATAAAAGTGTGCTCTAAAATGGTACTGTCCTGTGGATTTTGTGAGCCCAGGACTGTTCGTGCTCATGAGTGCTTTCATTTTTAAGGAGTCTGAAAACGATAAGAAGACTCTGCAGTGTTGGTGGAGTATCGTCCTGTGGATTTATACGAGCCTAGGATGGTGATTGCTCGTGGTCGCTTTCATGTTTAGAGAGTCTGAAAGCAGTAAGTGGATTCCATTGGTGTTCTTTTTCGTAGGTTAGTCTCCAAGGCCCGAAAAAGCATAAAATGATGCAAATGGAGAACTTTTCTATCCGATGTGACTAGAGTATTCCTTTTTCGTAATTAGTCTACAAGGTCCGGAAAATGGGTAAACTTATACCAAGTAGACGCCCTTTCAGATATGTTTAGCGAGCATGAAAGGAAGCAAGGTTGCTCGGCGATCTTTTCATTGTTTTAGGAGTCAGAAAAGAGCTTAACAGAAACTCCCTAAGTGCCTTTTTCGTAAAGGAATTGTTCAACCCAAAAAAGGGATAAAATTATACTGAGCAAAAAAGGTATTGATGAGAGCGAGAAATGGTCTCAAGCATCGTCATGAGTGTGGAAAACTGAATCCGGTGACATAAAATTCATCAAAAATGGGCAACGACCGATGTGGCATGCATATCAAGGCAACGAGGGGGCATGTAAAAGATGCCCAAAAAATCTGGGCATGAGAGCGAGAAATGATCTCAAGCATCATCATGAGTGCGAAAAACTGAATCCGACGATATAAAATTCGTCAAAAACGGACGACGATCGATGTGGCACGCAAATCGAGGCGACGAGGGGCATGGGTAAAAGATGCCCGAAAAATCTGGACGTGAGAGCAAAAAATGATCTCAAGCATCATCATGAGCACGGAAAATTGAATCCAACGATATAAAGCTCGTAAAAAACGGACAACGGCCGCTGTGGCACTCAAACCGAGGCGACGAGGGGCATGGGAAAAAAATGCCCGAAAAATCTGGAGGTGAGAGTGAGGAATGATCTCAAGCATCATCACAAGCACAGAAAAATGAATCCGACAATATAAGACTCGTCAAAAATAGACCACGATTGATGTGGCATGCAAACCGAGGCAATGAGGGGCATGGAAAGATGTCTTAAAAATATGGTGGTGAGAGCAAGAAATGATCTCAAGAATCATCACAAGTTCGAAAAACTGAATCCGATGGTATAAAAATCGTCAATAAACTGACAAAAGTCGATGTGGCATGCAAATCGAGGTGCCGTGGGGCATGGAAAGAATGCCCGAAATTTTTTGGTGAGAGCGAGAAATGATCTCAAGCATCATCATGGGCACGGAAATATGAATCCGGCGGTGCAAATGGTGCGAAAAACGGAGGTCATAAGGACTCCGGAATGGTCAAAGGAAATAACTAGGTTAAAAAATGGCTACAAATAAAGGTGATCCCACCAAGCCAAGGATGCAGTGGTGGGGAGAAATGATGACCCGCGGGGGAAGAATACTAAGTGTATCAAATCAAATCAAATATACAAGTGATATGTGACCTCAAAAATGGTTGAGATCACGCATGTGAAAAAGTGAGCAGGGTTAATGACCTGCCCCCATGCTATGTGCATGGGGTTTATGATTGTGGATCACATATGTCTTGGTTTGAACAATGGGGTCATTGAAATAATGAGATAGATGTGATGGAGAAGGTTCAAAATGATTGATCATGCCCCCTATCCCAGGGTCGAGGTAATCTATTATGCCCCCTAACTTAGAGGTGTCAATGTGGTGCAGATGTTGTCTCAAAGGGGGATCAATAGGGCATTGAGAAACTACTGGTGGGGGGGTATATCATGAGGCTGTGGGCCATGGTGGCATACTGAAGTGATGATATGACAATGGGGGATTCCCCTTGTGGGGTGGATACCCCTAGTATCTCCGACGAGAATCATGATGATGATGAGTAGGAAAGGTTTTGGGCCTACCCCCATGTTGTGGACATGTGGTTTCCTCATTGATTTGAAAGGGTTGAACATGTGTGTCAAAGGGATCAGTGGAAGGGGCCGACTGAATAGAGGGGTCTCCAATGGAAATAGTGTAAATGGTGTTAATATCTTCTGAGGAGGAATATGGTGGGGGATGAATTTCCTCAATGAGAGGAGGGGATATCTCTAGGTCGGCATTATTCAATTCGTATAATGTTGCTCTATAATCTGGGAGATCGGGGTAGTGATGTGAATAATGGCCGTAGATGCCGCATATCGCACAAGGGTGGTTAGTACACAAAGATTTATCACGAGGCTGAGGGGGAAGCTTGAGTTTGACAACTGGAATGTTAGTGTCATCATCCAACATTTGCATATGCTCTTGAAGTGCCGGTAATTGTGGACATTGATGGGTGGCATGGCCTATGTCGTCGCACAAAGAGCACTTGGGGGGTATGCAGATTGTTGGGGGATTCTTCGCTAATTTGGGGGTTGCTGGGGGGTGTGAGTTGTGGGTCCAGTGGTGTAGGTTTGTGGACCTCTGTCCCTAGTGCTTCGAAGTGGTGGGGGAGTATAATTGGATGTTGATGCAGTGGCCGCTGTTGGAGGTGGTCGATTCTGGATGTTTGCTACACTAAGGGATGGACAGTTAGAAGTATTGATGGGTTGCACCGGTTGTAAAATGACATTCGGTGTCGGGGGAGGGATTGGGGCAGGTAGGTACCATACAGGTAGTCCTAATGTCAATCCTGGGAGATTAAGTGTAGCCATTACTAGTGTGCTGATGGCGCCTGAAGGGGGAAATAAAAATGGGATAGTATGAATTGGTGTGGCTCCTACATGAGTTGGCACTGAGGGTGGTTGTGGGAGTAAAGGGGGCTGTTGGTTTGGTACCTGTGTGTTCTGCAAGAGGGTGCACAAATTAGATATCTCGGTTATCTTCAAAGGGGGTGGGATGGATTGGAATGTGGAAGTCATAGGTGATTCTGAGTATAATCCGAGTCTGACTGTGGATACGAATGATGTAGGTGCGTTCTGCACTGGTTGTTCAATCATAGGGAGAACGTTTACAGGTGCACCAGGGGCATATTGGTTTCAATGCGTTTGGAGGTTGATATCATTTGATGACATCATTAGCAAATGGTGAGTGTTGGACTCTGCATGCTGGTAATCGACTGCTGCATAGGTGATTTGTTGTTATGTTGCAGTGGATCCTTGAGGGGGATTATTTGGACGAGTGTTTACCATGCCTTGGTTTGGTAGGGGATTTTGCAATATCATGGGTTGTGGCTGAGGAGGAGGTGCTGGCTGTGTAGCATATCCTTGGCGTTGGGCATCAACATTCCACAGTTGTTGCGCTCACTCCAAATGGGGGCAAGTGTGTGTGTAATGGTCGTATACTCCGCATATGGAACATGGGTGGTTTGTTCGTAAATTGGGGTTCTTACCCTGTTTCGGTGGTCGATCAAGGTTTTGGTTGGCGGGGGTAGCGTTGTTGTTGTTTGGAGGATAACTCTGAGCAACTGGAGGTTGTGGTGCAGCAAGTGCTGCCGGTGGTGGGTAATAAGCCGCTGGGGATTGTGAGTGAACAGGAGCATGTGTGGCCTGCTGATGGTAATACGTAGGGGGTGCAACCAGAGGTGGATTGGATGAAGGTGCGTGACCATAACACTGTGGTGGACATGAGGGTCCATGAGTGTGGTGTGGGTGGGCCATGGGAGCATACGAAGTTGTAGCTCCGGAGTGAGATGTGGCCCGTGAAATATCAGGGTAGGTATTATTGTGCATAATGGAAAATGGTGGGTAGTAAGCAGGAGGGTTATGAGGCGGACCTGTTGCTTGTTGTGGTTGTGGATAACCTTGAGCTGTTGGAAGTGTTGGAGCAAGAGGTTCTTCCCGTTGAGGATAATAAGCCACTTGGACTTGTGGCTGGACCGGAGTCTGGTGGGCCTGTTGGTTATAATATGGAGATCGCACATAAGCTGATGGTGCTTTCCCATAACATTGTGGTGGACACGAAGGTCCATGAATGTGATGGGTGTGTGTTACTGGATCATACGACGTTGTAGCTCCAGAATTAGACGAAGCCCTAGAGAGGTCTGGGGTGTTGTTTATACTCGTCATGGTAAAAGGTTTGTTTTGCGCCGTAACCTGGCCGATAATACCGTCGGTGGCATGGGATGCCCCCTGCGTGTCATGGCGAGCTGGATCGCCGCACGGGGCATCAGGTAAAATAGTGTATAGATATCCTAACTGGGCATATATGAGGTCGAATTGTTGAGCTTTCAAGATAGCTTCTTCTTCTTACTAGGGTCGTTCGGAAGCTACATCTTTGGCTATGAGGGGTAGGAGTGATTTGAGAAACCAATCCAAAAAGATACGGTTGTCCAGTTTTATCTTGCAGAGGCTACGACGCTTACACCACTCATGGATATGGTCAGTGATGTGTGTAGCTGTGTTCTTTCTACAAGACAAAAGTATTTCAACTCCTGCATCATAGCGTATAGGTAGTTGGAAAAACTGGAGGAAAGTGGAGGCGAGGGACGTGAATGTATGGTGGGTCCCATGTGGTTGCTCAATGTACCACTTGGCTGCAGAGCCAGTGAACGTTTGTTGTAACAGTCTTAGTCTAATGGAATCATCCACTATGGAGTTAGAGGAATACCATAGGTGGAATGACATTATGTGGTTTTGGGGGTCTTCCCCAGCTTTTCCTTCAAACTTTGGGATGTCTGAGGGAAGCTTTGTGGGCATGGGTGGCCACGTAGGATTGTGTCTAATAGGATCGGTGGTTAACCTGGCTAGGTATGGTAAGTTCAGACTAGCCATGTATGGTAAACTGGTAGATGGGTGTGGCGTAGTGACTGGGACATAATTGTTAATGGTAGCATTATGTAGTGTTCCAGTGGCCCCTAAGGGTATGCTAGGTATGGAAGGGATGTGTCCTCCAACTGATGTGGTGTGGGAAGGGCTGACGCTCCCAAGTGCAACATGGGTTGTAGCGGGGTTAGGAATAGTGCCAGGAATTCCTGGGATCTGGGTTGTGGTAATGAGAGGGGGTGTGACCCCTATGTTGGGCATACCCATAATAGGTGGTGGTCCTGTGTTGGGCATACCTAAAGGGGGAATGGCCCCTATATTAGGTATGCCTAAGGGGGTTGTGGTTACCGTGGGTGGCACAGTAGTAGTAGGGTTTGTTGATGTATCTCCAATAACACTGGTGAAAAGCGGGTCATATTGTGATCCAGCCATGGGGTTGGTTGGTGATGTATCAGTAGGTTGTTCGGATTCAGCCTCGGAATCAAATGTGAAATGAGGCACGTCAGAATCGAATGACTGGGTTCTGTTCCAATGATGTGTGCAGTCAAGGGATAAAGCTCTATGTCTATGACGTGTAGAGTCTAGTGTACCGAACTGAGGGGGTTCACCCCGAAAATGGTGGGATCGTCTTAAGCTCTCAATGATGAGAAATGTCTAGAAATGTCAATGGATGGTGGTGAGATAAAACCTCAAAAACCCTAGTGCAACAATGTGTGCAGGAGAGGAGTGTGAAAAATAATGGCTCTCAGGCCAACAACCAACCTCAAAAGCACTTATTATAACAGTTGTGCTAGAATAAGTGGAGGGATCCAAAAAAGTGGTCAAAATACCAAAAGTCAAACAGTTCCTAGAAAAAAGTGGTGCTCACTAGACCAAAGGTGGGTATTGTACCATGCAAACACCTAACTAGAAGTATTGTGAGTCGACAAACTATATCCTCTCCAAGGTGATGAAATCCAAGTCAGATAATATAGAGTGTAGAATCAACGGCTAGATATCCCCCTACCGGGAGGGACACCGGGTAGACAATCCTAAAGAATGGAAACTAGGATACCCCGTTCATGACACGTTCGGTTGGGTGAATCTGCAGTTTGGTTCTATCACCGCTGTACCCCCATACGGGTGTACATCGAGAACTTCGAAAGGTATCCTTCGGTTACTGAATGGATTGCGGTATTCCACTTAGGCTTCCGGAACCAGTCTGGCTACTTCAACCCTCCTAAGGGAGAGGCCTTCCCAATAAATTGGTTGATAACTGTGTCAAAATTATAAGAGATTTTTGGGACCCTAAAAGACAACCACTACAAGATTCTTTTAAGTGCTCCCCAAGTGGGGTTAAAAAAATTTGTTGAGTTAAGGTAGATTTTAAGGCTCAGTTAATTAAAAATGTGACAGATTGGGTGCACGTGTGATTATTTAACTAAAATTGATTTGCATCGCTTGGGCGATTGATTACAAATGAAAAAACAAGACGCTTCCAAATTGCAAAAAATAAAGGCGTTTTCTGAAATGTAAATGCTTTAATAAAAACACATAAATAATGATGGACTTTTGAAATAATTTTTAAAGGAAAGCAAATAATATAAAAATTTCAAAAAATAAATGTATTTCTTAAGAACTTGCTTGGGCAAACTATATAGCAAATTAAAAATTTGGTTTTAATTTTGCAAAAATGAAATTGCTTCACAATTTTTCTTTCACTAGACTGAAATTTTTTTAAAATGATGAAGTAAAGAAAAATAATAGTAATAAATATCAATATGTAATGCTACAAAATGAAATAGTAGCCTATTCAAAAGTGCAGGGAAGATGGCTGGAAAATATGGGCCAAAATGGGTGAACTGAAGTGATAAATAACACTGAAATAAAAGATTAGAGAAATTTCTATGAAAAATTTCTTAAATCTAATAGGATAATTAGATTCCTTGTTTGAAAAAACCTAATTTGAGAAAAACATTCGTCTCAAACGGAGTTCGGGAGAGGGAGATATGGCCGTTTGAAAGTTGCGTCGCACTGCCAGAAAATTACATCGCGGGTTTTGGGCTAAAAGTCGCGATGATCATCGTGGGTTTCAGGCGCACAGTCGCGATGATCTGCGTGGAAAAATGTCGCACAGTCACGATGATTAGCGTGGAAAAGGGCCGCAAAGCTACAATGATCCGTGCAGAAAAAGGCAGCAAAGCCACTGTGATCAACGTGGAAAATCGCCGAAAAACGAACCCGAAAATGGAAATTTCAGGCTGTTAAATGCTACAGAAAGGGCCAAAAGCTAGGGAAGCAATGGATCTGCTGCCTAGGATGGCAGATCTGCTAATTTAAATGGAAAAAACAAGTAAAAAACTAAGATCTAAAGGAAAAATTTAATGCTCGAAAGCCAGCGGAATCGCCAAAAAACTGTTGCTTGGTTTTTCAACCAAGAATGTGCAAGGATGCACCTACTAACTTGTAGTAGCAGTATTCAAATTGAAAGGAAATACAACTATAAATTAATCTGAATCTAACATGTGCATATAACAATAAACTTGAAAGGTTTAAGAATAAGAACAAGAACAAGAAACAAAAAATGACTTTTGTATTATAATACCTCAAATGGTGAGGATGTTTGGTGTTGAGAAGCTCCAAGGTTGAGATGCTCCAAACTCCAATGGTCTCTTCTCCAAGATTGCTACAATGGTCAAATAACTCAAGAGAGATTTTGACAGCATGAAGATAAGATGATGGATGGATGGAAAGTGAGGAGCCCCTATCACCTTTTTATAGTTTTTGGTGATGGGAAATACCATTGTGGTTTTGAGGAAACCAATGGTATTGACCAACATGGTTTAGGTACCTTTTTTCCCTCTTTTTTCTTTTTTTGAATATTTTGAATATTTTTATTCCCTTTTAATATTTTTGGGAATTCTGGACCCTTTTTTAGGGTTTTTTGAGGAAAAATATATATTTTGAGGGGAAAAAGGTGTAATATGGTCTTTTTGGTGACCTTTTGATGGCTTTAGAGGCTCAAATGGTGGAAAAGTGGACAAATGGGTCATGTGAATAAGGGAATGAGCTAGTGAGCACTTTTTGGGTGTTAACAGTGGCAGGGCCTTAACTTCTACGTCCAACAGATCTATTTCTGTTTGTTTTTCTTTTGCAGCATTCTTCACTTCCAACAAGCCTCATCCTCTTCAAGGGTAGTGAATGATTTCGACGCAACATCCAACAGACTTTGGCATTTATACACTTTCGTAGCTATACTATGGGCCGCAACCTTGACTTCTTCTACTCTCAATTGGTACTGATCCAGTGGATTTTGCTGGTTGATTTGTGCCTCTAAGGAAGCCACCTCCGCTTCGTGGAGGACCTCCATGTCTTGCACTTCTGTCTTGAGGGTGGTGACCAGTTCACCTATCTGAACAACTGTATCCGTGGGGTCTTCCGGGGCCTTAAATTCATCTATCGAGTTTGTGACCACAGTGATCATACATTCTAATTGTTGTCGACGATCATGTTCATCCTGCAGTTCCATAGCTCTATGCAAGCTAGATTCCTCCAACTGTCGGTTAGCTGCTTGAAACTCAGCGTGTCCTATCAGAGCATCAATAGTTCTCTCATGCATTTCTTCAACACACTGCAGATGCAGAAAATGTAACCCAGGTAGTGGTATATTTTCCAGATGGAGCTCCACCTGCTCTACATTCTTCGTGTCTAGCTTTAGTTGTTCTGGCAGTGACAGGTGAACAGTTATTGGGTCCAGATGGATGATGCGGGACTTCATAGGTACGAATACTGTTAACTGTGTTAGCACCTACTACGAAGTCCCTCCCGACCTTCCTTCAGACTCTGAATCCCGCAGCAGGGGTAAGCGTTTGTGAACTTCTTCAATTTTAGCTGTGATCCCCTGCAGCGCGGTCAAATTCTTCTGTAGACTGTCTTGAATTAATTTGTCTTTTTTCTGCTTTGCAGTCCACATGTCTTCCATATTCTCTATGAACTTAGCTACAATGTGTCGTAATCTTCAGTCTTGAGCACTGCGTCTGATTTGCTTTTATCGGCCTTCTGCTTCTTTCTCGGTCCTTTTTGCGGTGCTGGGCTTGCAGGGTCCTTTCTTTTTCTTGTGTCCTTCTCTTCAGTTATCGTACATGGAGGTGGAATTAGATCGTCCTCTCCAGAGTCGCTCGGGACATCTACAACTTCGACGCGAAAATTGGCAGGCCATTCTTGCATGATATTATCGATATCCTCTTCGTACATATGGTAGTTTCCCACAAACCACTTGACATTCTTTGTCTGTACCTTGATTGAAATGAAAATACAACGCATGTCAGCATAAAAGTCCACGGTACGAATATACTTACTAGTGAGCTGCTTTGTTATCCGTGGTGTGAGTATGATTGCTCTGCGGAACTGGTCATAGTATTGGTAGAACACCTCAGCTGTCGCGTGCTGCCTTTGTGTGTTCAGATTTTCCCAGAGGTTTGAATAGCATATTCCTCTGCAGTCATTAGTGTCAGTGATCACGCCAACATAATCCTTCGGCTCCTTCCATCCAATGAAGGTGATCAGTACTATCAACCATGTAAAGTGGAGGTTCCCACCATTGACTTGCGTGTCATTGAGTTCCTCCAGAAACTCATTCAGAAGGTATTGACACCAATTGAACTATTGTCCTTCCGCGACTACGGCACCGAGTAGTACTGCACCCGCAGGTACCTCCAAAGGTCTGGTTGTTTGGAGAATTTTTCCATCCAGCAACTGCGTGACAAACCGCGATGCTCTATCGTCTATATCCTATGTCTGAAAACCCCTCTTGCCTTTGATGATAGTCTGGGTTTTCTTCATCTTTTCCACAGCTTCTTTCTCTTTGCTCTTCCCTTGGAAGAACTGCTTCGGGTCCTTACCTCTCTTACTCAATCCCGTCCCGGTGGATTAAGTCAATGTTTAGGTCGATATTGCAGTACAACCACAAATATCCTTGGTTGATATGCGCCATCAATGTATGCACCACCACGTTCAGCTCTGGTGATCTGTCAAAATGCAGGAGTCTTAGCAGATTGAGTAGCCCGGACTGGACTACTCCAGACCACCAGCTTTGCACGACCGGTTTGGATACGCCCTTGACATCCTTCTTCCAGCACATGTACTGGTCATGTTGGAACTGCGGGAACTTGGGTTCATGGGGCTCCTCCTTTTGTATGCCAACTAAATCATAGTCTTCCCATTTGCATTCTGGAATTTTACCAAGCAAGTTGTTTGCCACTTCGACGTGATTTGATATCGGCGACATTGGTATCTCATATCTGATGTTCTTCTGCAGTTTAAAGACTGATGCTTCTAGTGCACGCAGTGAGATGTAATCAGGCGTGAGCTTCAAGGGTATCTCTTTATCCATTAGCAGTGTCATTGTTGCTGTCGAGCTCATCTTTGGAATTTTTGTTCTCAGCGACACTGGATCTTTGCCATTGTCTTGCATGGCTAGGCCGTGTCTGCTACGAACATAAAATAAGATAATAATTAAATAATTAATAATTAGGTTAACTAAAGTTAGGTTATGAAATGAGGCGTCTCCTCAACATCAAATGCTCGAGCCATATTTAACACAGGGCCATCATTGTAACATATCATATTTGATCCTATCATCTAATATATTATTATTACTTATTATTCAATATGAGAGTCCGATTCGACTATTAACGAGCCAAATGGATACGGTTGCTGCATTTGGTATCAGAGCTCGCCTCTTGATTCGGTCTTTGGCCACAATTGCAGACCTTGTCTGAGTATATTTAGAGTTTCTCTGATTTAAAAGGATCTTTGATCCAACATTCTGGATTTTGGAGAGGAAGAAAAAAAGAGAATTTTCGAGAAAAAAAAAGAAAAAAAAAAAAGAGAAGAGAAGAAAAGAAAAACTAAAAGAAAAGAAATAAGTTTCCTTTGCATCCACCCACCATCTGTTGGTTTCTCTCTCGACTCCTTCCTCGCGCTACTCCATCATCGACATCCTCCTGTCACTCACTTTCTCATTCCCTCTCGACCACTTGAATGCCCCTCCTGCACTTTCACTCCAGTCCTTCTTGCCATCCACATCTCCCCATCTTTCTTCTCCACGCATTCCTCCCCCAAATTGCACCTCGTCCTCCCTCGCCCAGCTGCTCAACTCTTGCACCACATCCTCCCTTCCATTCCCATCTTCCACCCTCCTCCTACGCATCCCACATCTGCGCAACCCCACACTGCTCGTGCCATCTCACTTAACACACCATCCTGCACGCTATCCCATCGTGCTCACACCTGCCTCTCGTCCAATCACACTCCCGCCATCCATCATGCTCCTCTTCCTCCTCCACATCCCTGCGTCCTCCTCTCACCACAACCACAGCAATATCCCCCTTACCACCGCCCAACAATTCTACGCTCTGCATGCTCTACACGCTCCTTTTCCCGTCTCCACCTCTGCACACTCCATTACCATCTCCTGTACTCCATTTCCTCCACGTAGATCCATCTCCACTCCCTCCTTCCAAACCCACGTCGCTCTCCTCATTGCTCCATTCCACACCACACCACCGCCCCTTCCTCCAAACTCGTCTACCTTCCTTGTCGCTACAACTCGACCCTCCCTCCTCATCACCAGCTCTCACGCCCTCCATCTCACCATTCTGCAACGTCCTTCCCATAAGCTCTAGCCATACTCCTAATTTGACCATTTCCATTTTTTAATAATAGTATTATTGTTAGTAATAATATTTATTATTAAGATTTTAAATCCTTTATATCCTCCAAAAAATATACTAATAGTAATATTATTCATAATATTACATTTTAAAACCCTAAACCCCTATTTCCTCCATTTCACCATCCTCTATTGTTATTATAATTATTATTATATAATAATTAATAATAATATTAAGTTATTATTATACATTAATAATAACAATTATTATCTATTTAATAGTTGTATAATTAGTTACAATTATTAATTACAAAAGAGCGGAAAAAGAAGAGCAAACATAAAAATAAAAGTTAAAAGATCTTTTGTTAAAAAAGAACCCAATTGAAGGTTATTACACCTTTGGTGTGCCCACCTTTTATGAGAAGAAGAAGACAAAATTAGAGAAAAGGACTCGAATTATAAAAAAAAAAAATCGAGACTATCTATCAAAGAAGAAGCCAAAGTCAAGGAAGTTTAAACCAAAAGAGCGATTATCTATCGTCGAAGTGTTACAGGTTCACACCACGAAGACCATGGAAGCTGGTTTGCGACAACAAATAGAGAAATTAGAAGCAATGTTAAAATGTTATCGAAAAGACAATGAATAATTGTGCGACATAAATAACAGTTCAGAAATAAGAATTGAATTACAAGAAAGGTGCAATGAAATAAAAATCTCTGACCAGGAAAGGCATATAGAAAAATTGTATGCGCAAATTGATGAATTAAAAGTCGAAAATGAATTCAATCAGAGGTTAAGAAATCAAGATATAATGAAGGAAATAAATAATTACGAAGTAGAAATAATACGCTTGAACAAAATCATTAGCGACAAAGATGAAGAACTAACGCAGATACGACATAAATTAGAAAGTCAAGAATCAGAGGTCAGCCAATGTCGACAACAGATAAAAGTTCTTCAACAACAAAATGACGACTCTAAAAAGACACATAAGTCAGAGATCGCGAAGAGTAATAAAGCATTATCCAACAATGGTGAAGAAATTTTCAGACTAAGAAATCATAACATGATACTAGTCACAAAAATTAAGAAGTTGAAAAATAGCCGGAAGATAGAACAATGTATGGACAACATTGAAAGGAAACTTCTAGACAAGCAGGAAGAAAATAGTTGTATCAGAAGTCATAATGAAGATCTTAAGGAACAACTTAAGACGTCTAAAGATGACAGAAAATCGCAAATCGAATTGATTAATAAGCTTCAAAATGATAACAGGCAGTTAGAAAACAAGTTGGAAAAGATACAGAACAAAAACTTAAATCCTCAAGAGACGAAAATACAACTTCTAGCTCAGATCAATGCTCAAAAGATGACATTCATAAACAAAAATGACATCGTGAAAGTTCCCTATCGACACCCCAACCATAAAAACCGATATTCGAAAAAGTGGGAAATGTCGAAAGATAATGGTACTAATGTGATCAAATCTCCTGACGACAAATCAGTAGGGAATCCCATCAATCCACAACAAATCAATTTGGGATGGATTGATCCATCAACATACCAGAAGTTATGTTTGACTCTTAGCAATTCGTATCGACATGTTTCGTCATCTACGACACCACATAAAATGATGCAGAAACATTATAAGGCTTTGAGGACAAAGCCTTTCTAAGAGAGTGGCAATGCTACAAACATAAAATAAGATAATAATTAAATAATTAATAATTAGGTTAACTAAAGTTAGGTTATGAAATGAGGCATCTCCTCAACATCAAATGCTCGATCCATATTTAAGGCAAGGCCATCATTGTAACATATCATCTTTTATCCTATCATCTAATATATTATTCTTACTTATTATTCAATATGAGAGCTAGATTCAACTATTAACGAGCCAACCGGATACGATTGCTGCAGTGTCTTGGTGACTGTCTGGACGCCTGACTTGGTTCGAAGATGACCTTCTTGGCTGGGGTTCTCATTAACCCTTCAATCCCACCGTATTGAAATACCTTCACAGTCTCTTGGACCATGAATTCTTCTTCAAAGGAAAACTACTCAGTCATTCACTGGCTAAATTCATAGTGTTTCAAATAGCTTACTGGAAATAGCTCACACAGTAATGTTGGCAAGAAAGTTGAAAGTGTTTGGTAACGCCCGTGAGTCTGAATGCATCATTATTTATAGTTGCAACTGACCTCCTCCGCGCCCCTTAATGACTATATTAACACTAATGGCGGTATCCGTTGGCCAAATCTGGAGGATCCTTCAGTCCTTTCCTTCATCAACTTGTTCAGAACGACTATCTGTGCGTTAAATTCCCAAGTGGTCGCTGGCAATGGCTAGATTTTTGACTGACATTGTAACGGCTATTTTTTTGAAAGTTGCGTCGAACTGCGCGTCAGGTCATCATTGTTCCTGCGCAGTTACTTTGTAGTGCTTGATTTTTTTTACCACTCGCGCAGCTTCAGCAGTGTTGTGCAGTATATACATCTTCCTTATTTTACATCACGTACAGATTCCTTCAGCTTTCTAGTGCCCAATTTCAACTGTACTTGGCACTTAGAAAGTTCCCCTTCTTTTGATCATTTATGATTTTTGGGAAACAGGACTATCATGATATAGCTTTAGTCTGCTTCCATTTATCAAAGTTGGAAAAGTATCTCCGGCTAAGGTAGCTAACTAGACTGCACCATCGTTAGTAACATGTATTATAGTAGATGGGCCAAGCCAATGCATCTTAAACTTTCCAGGAAATTTCATGAATTTGCTATCATACAGGAGGACTAGATCACCTACCTGGAAAGACTTGTTCTTGATGTGGCGATCGTGTCATGCTTTTTCTCTGTCTTTCTGCACTTGTTGGTGGAAACCTACAGTGAAGCGATCCTCCTCTAGACCAACCAAGTGTAGAAGCCTTTGTTCCAATGCGTCGCGATCTGCCATGCCTGTAAATGCAGCTATCCTCAAGCTAGGGACAATATACTCCATTGGCATGATTTCCTTTTGCTCATAAGCCAACCTAAAGCATGTGTGTCCAATCAATTTCTTACAAGTAGTCCTGTATACCCACAAAATGGATGAGATGCGCAGGTACCAGTCATCTCGACTCACATTGCATATTTTGGTTAGCGCATTCTCCAGTACTTTATTGAACGCCTCGATAGTTCCATTTTCTTGTGGATGGTAAGGCGTACTACGTTGATGACGAACGTAGAACTCTTCTGTCAGCGCTTCTATGGTATTGTTCAGAAAATGGGTTCCTTGATCACTCATCAAGATCTTCGGGCATCTGAACCTTGTGAGTATGTTTTCGAAAATGAACTCCGTGGCTGTAGCTGCGCTACAATCTTTCACGGGTTTCGCCTCTTCCCATCTGGTGAGGTAATTAGTTGCAGTAATAATGTACCTTGCACCATTTCTTTTCCCTGGTGGGTTAATAGGTCCCACAAAATCAATGGCCCATTTCTCAAATGCTTGCAAAGTCAATTGCAAGTTCAATGGCATCTCGTCCTTGCGTGACGGTCTTCCTGTCCTCTAACAGACATTACAGCTCTAGAAATGTTCCTTCGCATCTTTATGGAGAGTGGGCCGCCATAGACCTACGCGCAATATCTTCTGCGTAGTGGCTCTCCCTGTGTAGTGACCTCCTGCAACTCCTGAATGCGCATCGGCTAATATGAATAGTTTCTCATGCTCTAATACGCATATGCGTAGTACTTCATCAGGTCCCAACTTGTATAGTTGGCTTGCAAGAATGGTGAAGTATGCGGCTCGCACCACCAGCTTCTTCTTCTGCTGGGTAGTGAACTCTTGAGGGGTGAATCCTGTAGTCAAAAAGTCAATAATGTCCTTATAATAATCATCGGCAACTTGTATAGCAAACAACTGCGCATCAGACAGATTGTCTTCAAGGTTCGTCGACTCTTCTCCTGACTCAATCCTAGATAGATGATCCGGTCCCAAGTTCAACCTGCCTGGATTAACAATGATCTCAAAATCATACTCTTGAAACAGTAATAGCCATTTGCATATTCGCCCCCCTAACATTGGCTTATTGACTAGGTATTTCAAAGCAGAATGGTCAGTGAACATAAGGAAGTGCGCACCAAGCAAGTAGTGCCTGAAATTCTGCAGTGCATATGCCATCGCGAGGCCTTCTCTTTCAGTAGTGGTGTAATTCTTTTCTGCATTTGAAAGCTTCCTGCTCGAGAATGCGATGGGATGGTCAATACCTCCCTCTCCTGGTTGAGCTAATACAACTCCCAAAACTATGCATGATGCATCAACATGCACATGGAATGGCTTCTCCCAATTTGGAAAGACTAGGATTGGCGCAATAACCATCTTCTCTTTTAATGTATCAAAACCTTGTTCGCATTCTTCGTTCCAGATGAACGTCGCATCTTTCTTCAGCAGCTTCTCTATGGTTGTGGTTATCTGTGCATAACCCTTTATAAAATTCCTGTAGTAGCCAGTATGTCCCAGCGTAGTGCGCAGTTGCTTGACTAAATTTGGTGTAGGAGAGTTCACAATGACTGTGATCTTCGCAGGATCAACCATCAAGCCCTGCTTGCAGACAATGTGTCCCAGCAGAATCCCATATGGAACACAGAAAACACACTTATTCATATTCAAGGATACATGATGCTGTCTACACTTGTCCAGCATCATTCTCAGGTTCGCGCAATGGTTTTTCAACAATCCGAACACAGTCCAGTCATCAAAATAAGCTTCCAAGAACTTGTGCATGAAATCTTTGAATGTCGCGATGACAACTCTTGAAAAGATGGCGGGCGCGTTCTTCAGACCAAATGGCATCACTGTGTATTGGAACGACCCCCATTATGTAGCAAAAGTAGTTTTGTGTCTGTTGGCTGGATCAATCCTGATCTGATGATATCCGGAGAAACCATCCGTGAAGGAGTATGCTTCATTTCCTCCAACGTTATCAAGCACCTCATCAGTAAAAGGTGTAGGAAATGGATCATGCATCGAAGCATCGTTCAGTTTTCTGAGATCCACATAGTTCCTGATCTCCCCCTTCGTCTTCTTATCTTGGAAAACCATAGGACTTATCCACTCGGACTCCTCAACGGGCTCAATGATCCCTGCATCGAGCATTTTATCCAGCTCTGCTCGAACTCTTTCTTTGTATCACGGGTTCAAGCGATATGGCCTTTGCTTAACAGGCTTCGCGCCTGGCTTAAGAGGTATTTTCATCACTCATAAGTCTCCTAAGATGCCCTTCATCTCTGTAAACTTCGTTGGGAATAACTCCTAATACTCATGGAGTGTATCTGCGATCTTCGCAACAGTCTGATCATCCCAGTAGTCTCCAATAGCCGCGAACTTTGGCTCTTCACTGGTGCCAATGTTCACTTTCTTTGCCTTTACCGGCCCACTCATGTCTGGGATTTCCAACGGAGGTCCTTCTACATCATGCACACCTTCTGACTCAGGTATGTTTATGTTGTGCAGGTCCTCCTCATCACTTCCTTTCTTTTCTTAAACTCCTTCAGCTAAGTTGTAACATTCCAGGGCATGTTCTTCTTGTTTGACCCATTCCTGCTGCAAGCTAGCAGGTACACCATCAGCTCCAAAAAATTATTCTAATGTCATGTTTCTTGGTGTGCAGTCTGGCCTGAATATTCTTTCCTTTATGATATGCAAATCCTCGTGTATAAGTGGGTTCTCATCCTCAAAACTGAAGTCCTTCTGAAATTTTGTAGTTATCCTTTCCCAATCTGTAGTTTCTCTGCGCAACTCCAGGTCTAGGTACCATTTATTCAGAATTTCTTCGTCTAGCGTGTGTGCAAACAGATGCACCCATTCTATCTTTGGTATTGCTTGCCAGGCCTGCGTGCAGAGTGCAATATGATCCCTTGGATATTTCTGACCATTATATTTCTCAAAAGGTAGCGTAACCTTATCAACAAACCTGATCTGCATCTTGATTCTATATTAATCCCACGTGGTCAATGTCTGCTTATGCTCAGCCCACCATTTGGCTGGTGTGTCGCGCAGTGCCATGTCCAATGCGGGTAATCTATGTTCATCTGCAATTGCTATAGTATATTCTTGGATAAAGGAGTAAACATTAGCAAAACCATCATATGTAGGGATAGGGTTTACCTCCTTTCCAATCCAGTGCAATGACTTTGTACTGCACACGCACCTTCTTGTTGACACTTCATGCATGCGACTTTGCCAGTTTTCCAATCCTACATCCAAGTCTGAGATGCAAGAACTATTGCATCTCCAAATAAGTGTACCATCCGCAGTAGGATTAATGTAATCTTCCTGGTTCGCGGCCATCTTGTACAGTCGGTCCAAATCTTGAGCCTTCAATTCCTCCTGAATCGGCTTGCTGTATCTTTCCCCATCCGTAGGGTCCAATGGTGCGATGACCCTGAGGTGCTCTCCTTCGAAGATCATCTTATTCATTTTCAGATTTATGATAGCAAGGTTATCTATAGCCTAGTCAATTCCCAATAGCGCAGTGAAAGGCTGACTATCATACACAATCTCGATAACCTCAAAGTCTGCGTGGCTCTGTACTCCATCAATATCGACAATAACATTGGCTAACCATCCAAACGGTATGACCTTCTCCTGACTGGCCATTCTCAACTGGATAGGTGACCATAACAGCTTTGGTCAGCCCATCTGCTGCCATGTCTTCTTAGTTAAGACATTTACTTCAGATCCCAAATCAAGGATGATTTCGTCCATTTCAAAGTCTCCTATCTGCGCAGTAAGTCTCATTTCTCGGCCTGTCCTCTTTTGTTTCTTAATGTGGTGAACTGGGCTATGAATAGTGTCTATATCTGTCTGTGGCTCATATTGATTGATCAAAATTTGTAGTTCTGTTATAGCGTTTTCACTTTTCAGCAACTTCATGTAGCTTTTGAGGAACTGCGCAACAGAAGTACCTGTCTCTGCTATGGTGCTTGTTTTGTCATATGCAGCAGGCATGTCTTCTACATATGGTATTTCACTACATAGTGGGATCCCTGATGACCTAGATACCGACTCTCGAAGGATATCTCGTGCTTCTGTAAATGCTTCATTGTTCTTCTTTAGGTCAAAATCAGGTGCTTTCCCAACAGCTTTTCTTATCCATATTGTTTCAAGAGGAGTCTGTTTAGTGTGAAAATATCCTGATGGCAATGCTTTTGATCCTCTATCTCTCCCTTCCGCAACGCCACTCCGCGTCACTATGTTGATACTTGGGTCCACATATCTGCTCTCCACTGCGATCAACTGAATGGTGGGGTTTGGTGCCTTTGTCCTTCTTCGTTTCTGCATTTCTACCTCTAGCACGGGGCAGTCTTCAATAACATGTTCAAATGACATACAATAGTTTCACGTAGTGCATGGGTTGGTACAATCTCTATATACATGACTTGGATGGCCACAATTATAACAAATTACCTGTCAACGGCCTCTCCCCTGCGCCAGGCCGGCATTTCTTCCTCTCTCGTGATATCCACCACGAAGGCCTTTATATCCTCCCTGATCATGCTGCACGTTCTCTTGTTTCGGTTGATTTTCTTCTTGGACTTGGTACATACTAGCACCTCACATCGCGTCCATATCTCGCTTTCTTTCATTCATGAGCTCATATGCGTGATAGTTGGATTGATCATGTCCAACTGACTTACAAAAATTGCAATATAAGTTTTTAGGTGTTTTTACGTATTTATGTATGAGATAACAGTCCTGAGGTCTGTGTCCAGTGGTTCTACAAATTTCACACCATGGTGCCTGGTTCTGATTTATAGGGTTTGGTGCACCACTGTTAAGATAATCTCGAAATAGGGGACAATGTTCTTTGGTGTGGCCGTCTCCCTTACAATTGGTACACCAGACCTCATGCCTTGGTTCGTATCTTTGTTCCTTTCCATTCTTCATGCTTTGCAATTCTAATGTCAAGGTGGTCAACTGGTTCTGGATCTGAGACATCCCAGAGCTAGTCTCACTGATCGGCAAAGCCTCTAGCTTCATCACAATCTCTAAAGCCTCTTCCTGCAATGCAACCTTCTGCTGCATCAATGGTTGTCTAATGTGGGGCAACAGCGCAGCGATGAACCATTCCTTATGTTGTTGTGGAGCTATAACAAAGCTCACTTGGTCCAACAATGTCTTAAATTTTTGGTCAAATTCCCACACCGTTTCGGTAGGTTTCTGCTTAATTTCTTTTAACTCCGTTATACACTAGGATTCAGATTTTGGTTTCTTAAACTCTGCTGCGAGCGTAGCCTTAATTTATGCTAGATTTCTCAGTTGTGCCTGAGAATATTTCATAAACCAATGCAAGGCTCAGTCTTTGAAGGTAGTGATGAGCTGTGTTTTCTTCACAACATCATCTTGAACTTGCTTTACACTCCACATGACTTCACATAGGAACCAATGTTGATCAGGATCTTCTAGACCCGTTCCTTTGAATATCGGTAGTTTTATGTCGTTATTTGTCATTCTCCTTCCTAGTGGTGTAGCACCGTGAGTAGTGCTAATGTTCTGCGGTTGGTTCTGAGCGGAAAAAGTAAATGAGTTACTCAGAATAGCTAGGGATACTGCTCTAAGGAATATTCTGAGACTAGGTATTCTGAACTGGAATGGTCTGGGCACCCGCTCCTGCGGTGTTACCAGTATTGCTATTCGGGGGGGTGGGCTGCGCGAAACTCGCAGCGGGTGGGTTCTGAGATAGGGGGACGCGGGTGGGTTTTCAACTAGCGGGTTTTGAGGTGTAATAGGCTGGATGGTGGCTGATGACAGCACGATTTGATTGGTCAGATCACACGGGATTTCGGTGTTCACACGGAGTCCAGGTCCTCCAGGATTCTTTTCTTTATTAAACTTATATCTCTTTCCACTTCTCAGATTATGAGTTTCTTCGTCAGAGTCACTATATATACTTTCTACCATGACAGATTCAAAACTATTACTGCATTCTTAAAGCACCTTTCTCAGCTAAAAGCATTTTAATATATAGACTAAGATTGTTCAGGTACTTACCTCTGAATCCTTCAAAAAAGTATGCTTCAGCTTGGCTGTAGGATTTCAGTGTGTCTACGGCAAATTCTGTTACAAATCCTTCAAGTATGCTATCGACCCAGAATTCGACTTCTCGCGACAGTGGACTGTCTATTTCTTTGAGCTGCGCTATGAGCTCTAGAGTCCACTTTGTAGGAATGCCTCCTTGAAAACAAGTTTCTTCTCTGCAAGTCGCGAGATCCACTCGTGCAGCTCATTTCCAAATGAATCCCAGAAGATCTCGTGAATATCTCTCCACAAATATTTGTTCAACCACTCTTCATCAAATAGACGTAAATGTCTGTTCTCTTTCTTTGCAAAATCTTTTACAGTCTTATCACACAAGTCCCATATCTCTGTCTTTTCAGGATGCCAATTGTCTGAACCCAATGGGAACTGATATTCTTCATCACACATTACTTTCCAAATACACTATCGTATCACTGAGTCTTAGCACGGCAACGAAACCATTTGTTGGCATATATAACTGAGCTAAAGGTTTTCCAATGTAGACCTAGGTACTTCGTGTTCAAGGAACCAACAAAACCCCTATTCACTGTCCCTTTTAGCAAAAGACTACGAATATCTTGAGGTCTCACCCGAGGCGAAGCTGAGGGGGTGGTTGCAGAATCGGGTTTCCACAACCTGGTGATGCGAGTGTCAATAAGACAGACGAGCAGCGCAATAACAGATTCTTACTACGGACTTCAGACTGTGCACGGTCTTCCTTCACCTGCGCAACCAGCGTAGCCACGGACTGTGCAGTATGGGGAGATTACAACAACAGGACAACGCAATGGCAAACACACTTCCTCCTTAGACTCAACAATCTTGCAAGATTTACTTCACGGACTCTTAGGCTTAGTGTTACGATGATAAACTATCAAAAGCTTATCTCACAACAGCTCATCATGGATCGGTGCATTAGTTAGGCTGCACATCCACTTCGGGACTCAATCATTTCTAATCAGCCTTTCTTAATGATCCTTATCCATTCAATCAACTCTTAGGTTATTATCTCTACGGTGTATGTAAATGAATGAAACACACAATACTGCGCGCTCTAACGCTGCGCTCAAATCCAGTGTTTAACCCAGTGACTACTCGACAGATTCATGCATTCAAAGACTTAGACATGCTGAATACCTAACATTCATCCACACATGTATTACTTATCATATTATTCCCTTCATTCCTGCGGAAAATACATATACAAGCAACCACACGACAAATAATTACAGCATTAAGCATCCATACTAAGCAAATGAATAGTTGCAAACTCAAACAATCGCACTACACAGAATTTAACGTGGTTCACCCCCCGGATGGAGGCTACATCCATAAGAAGTATTTTTATATTGATCTTTTGGGAAGGGCACAACAATTCTTAGTCTGCGCACTCAGCTGCAGAGCCTTTACAATAGCTTCCAGATCTAAAGATTATAACAATATTCAATAATGACCAAAATGAAGAGTAACCCTTCCCTTACAAAATCATGCCTTATTTATAGATCATGCCTGTAGGTCATGTCTTTACAATCCGCAGGCAAAAACCCTTAGGTTTACAAAAACAGTTACAGTTTTCCAACTCATCGAGCTCGCTGGCTACTGGTAGGGAATATTCCATCGTGGCCTGCCCAAAGCACATGCCCACGTCACTATTGGCCTTCCTGTCACACACGTGCCAACAGGTCGCTTTCACTAAGCCGCCCTTCCTCTAACGGCCTCATGCGACTGGTTCAGGTAGTGGTATCTTTCGCATGAGTGACCAGTTGCTTTCTTCTGCTTCTGCTCCTGCCCACCACTCGGCACTCCCGGAGCATCTTTACCAAAAATAGACCGCTGACGGTCTAACCAGAACACGTGCCCATCTCCCGTTCACCACTCTTCTTTGTTGGAATCCCGTAGACTGGACACTTCGCAACATTGTATCCTCGTAGTACTGATCTTCGCGGCTCTTTCGACACTGCACTATGCGCAACTTCGCAGTCCCAAAACTTACATCCAAAATACTTCAGTTGAATTGCGCTTAGCTCTGCAGTTCCAAATCTTGGTTTACCCAAAAATGCTCCACTTGGGCCAGGCCCGACAGGGGTAATACTCCCATCAGTGTAAAAAAAAAACATCCTTCCCATGTGCTAGTATACATCTATAACAACCCTTTTTCTATGGACCCACAAATAGAATATCTAGCATTACATCTCAAAAGACTCATCTTTATCCATTGTCCATTTTGAGATAAGTTGGTGTCAATACTTTATAGTTCATAAGTTGTCCCATGGTCCACACTTGCAACCAACCACCCATGGAGAACCAAAACAGGGACCCACCTAAGGAACCTAAGGATCTTGAATCCATGATCACGAACTTGTAGAATTTAGTCACAAATATCAATGCCATGATTGCTTGCCTGAGCCAAATATTGGAGGGGTTATGTAAATGCATGGGCCTAGATTCCACAAAAGACGATATAACCCAAGAATCATTTGTAAATTAGTTACAAGTCTCTTACACTCTCTTTCTAGAGACCCAGACTCCACCTTCTCGAGATAACAACTCATGGCACCGTTTTCTGAAGCTAGAAATGTGCAAATTTGATGGTTTGGGTCCGTTGGGTTGGTTACCCAAATGGAACATTATTTTTCTCCCCATGTAATTACTGATGATTGCCAAAAATTAAAAGTGTGGATCTTATATTTAAACTCAAAACGTTGGCAATGGTGTCAATGGTATCATAAATATTATCGTAGCTACATCCCTTGAACCCAATCTGTGAATATCCTTCATGATCATTTTGAATATGACACTCACTATTTGATATGCTTGAAAAAATTATGCCAAACTATGGACTATATTATAGGCTTTAATAAATTATCAATCCACATAGAGGGCCTATTTGATTCTTTTTTAAAGAATGTTTCATGAGTGGTATCAAAGGGAAATTAGAGCACATGTCATAATACAAAACCCTAAAACATGGTTGGAATCTTAGGGTGATTCCATGAAGATGGGTAACTATTTTTGGCCAAATATGACGAAGAAAAATGGAAATTTTACCCATGTATTAAATTGAAGCCCTCGAAACTCATATTTGCCACATGAATTTTGACATGCAGTAAAAAAATGAATTGGAGATAATTATGTTGGGTTTCCAATGATATTTTTTTTGAAATATACCAATGTCATTTACCTTGTCGAATTTTTATTTAATGAAACGTCTATACTTAAAAATTTGAAGAGCAATTAACAAGTAGTTTGTGTGTGTGCACAATAAGTTAATGTTAAAGTAATAATTTTAAAAAATGAAATATGTGAACATGATCTAGACAGAATGCACTAGTGATTACATATTTTTCTTTTAATTTTTCTCAAAAAGTTATATTTATTATTATTTTTCGAAACTGACTGATGAATATTTCAGTCGCATTTTGCACACACATGTGTGTGTGCACCAAATCTTATGATTGTTTACATAATTTCCAAAACTAAAAATACCCTTTTGAAGAGGATGCACTTATCTAGTACTTGTGTATTTTTTCAAATTTTTTGGATGTGTATTTTGAATGTTGTTGATTTATCTTTGAGCTCAATCGAAGTTGTCGGCAGGGTTTTTTAGGGAAAGTTTTAGTAGAAATTTAAAAACAAAAGACATACGAAGATAAAACAAAATTCGTAGATTTTATATATATGGATAGAGGATTCATTAACGAATCCAATGGTATCAATTCTGCCCATTAATGTGCATTTAATGACATGGTTTAAGCCTTTGAAAGGCAGTCAAAACTGTCTTTCTACAGTGAAAAGGACTCTCAGCCTGGTTTTTAGGCCCTCGATTGAGGTATTTGCTCGATCGAGGGATTTAAAATACCTCGATCGAGGGTTTAATAGGACCTCGATCAAGGGTTTAAACTAGACCTCAATCGAGGTATTTTTCAAGCCCTCGATCGAGGTATTTTTCAAGCCCTCGATCAAGGTATTTGCTCGATCGAGGGTTTGTAAAAATAGCTTAATCAAGGATTTGTGTGTGTAAAGAAAATATAAAAAAGAACCCGGGAAAGGAGTTGGACAATTAATGTTTCCAACCACCATTCCCTCATAAAAATAACAACCAACCTCTATATAATCACCAAAAAATTGACCAACAACACTAATTTAACTCATTGCTAGTTTATTTTCAGTTAGAGCTATGTGAATTTGAAATTGTTCAACTAGAGCTTTGTGATTTTGATGTTGTTCAATTAGATTTCATTAGACATGTAAGATTTCTTTGTAGACATATTTAAAAATTTCATACTAACATATTGTTGTTTGTTATTACGATTTGATGAAATCTTTGTTTGTTTTCATTGTAGTTTGATGGGGAGTAAAAGAAAACGTCAAAGGAAGCATGCCCGTCTACAAAATGACAATCAAGAACCTGACAGGAATAAAGATAGGATGAGACAACAAAGAGCAAGAGTGAGAGAAGGAGGAGATGCACATTTGGTGCAACAAATTCCAATTCCAATGGAGGACAACCAAAGTAATTTTTTGAATTATATGTTACATAATTTAAATATCATATTTTATCAAGTTCTCTAATAATTTGTTATATACTAACTATTTTTTTTCATTTTAGTCTTATTATATTTTGTTTGTAATAATATTTTTAACAAATTGTTATATGTGGACTACAAATTAGTAACAATTTTCCAAAAAAATTAACTATTTCATAATTTAATTTGTTTACTATTTATTTGTAATGATATTCTTATTTATTTCATCCCTTTGTTATTTATATTTCAAATTTTGCAACAATTTTCATGTTAAATGAATAATTTTCAAGTGGTTAACAAATGTTATTGGAACAATTTTCAAATGAAATGTACACTTGGATTCTATTTTCAAGTTAAAACATGTACATATTAACTATTTTCAAATTTCTAAGTTACTAACAATTTTCAATGTTATTGGAACAATTTTCAAATTAAATGTACACTTGGACACTATTTTCAAGTTAAAATGTACATATTTAATTAATTGCAATTTTCTAAGTTACTAACAATTTCAAGTTAAATGTAATTTCAATTCTTGTTTTGTTATTTGTTAAAAGAATATAAATGTATATAGCCTCAATGTGAACTCCAAGTCTCAGCATTTGTTGATTGAAATAACTATTAATGCCTAATTTTAACTTACCCTCATTAAATATTTGAAATGAACATTATGATAGTTATGTGTTAGTTAGAAAATTCAATTTGAAAACAAATGAATGAATATTTTGATAGTTATGCAATAGATGTAAAATTCAATGACAACAAATAAAATAAACATTGCGATAATTATGTAGTAGTTGGAAAATTCAATTATGCTATTTTTAATGTATTTCCAATTCATGTGCCAATTTTTTCTATGCATTAATGTAGGGATAAGTTAACTTTTTTTCCTATAGTAGGTATATATGTTATTTATTTTTCAAAATTTGTAACAAGTTTCAAGTTAAATTGATAGTTATGTATAATTAGTTGGAAAATTCAATTCACACTCAATTTTCAATTTGTCAATTTCCACATCAAATTTTAAGTTACTACCAATCAAGTTATTAATAATTATCTTGAGCTAAATATATATACTTGATTTTCAAACTTTACTAGAAATTCTCAAACTAAATGTACAATTTCAAGTGACATGTACATATTTAGTTATTTTGAAATTAAGTTACAAACAATTTTCTTGTTTTTAATGTATTTTCAATACTTGTACCGAATTTTTCTCAAGTCACTAGCAATTTTCAATTTGTTAATTTACATGTAACAAATTTCAAGTTACTAGCAATTTTAAAGTTAAATGTACAAGTTACTACCAATTTCAAGTTACAAGCAATTTCAAATTTTAATAGCAATTTCAAACTTTACTTAGAACAATTCTCAAGTAATTACTAGCAATTTCAAGTTACAAGCAATTTCAAATTTCAAGTTACTAGCAATTTCAAATTTTACTTAGAACAATTCTCTAGCAATTTCAAATTTTACTTAGAACAATTCTCAAGCTAAATGTATTAGTTGGAAAATTCAATTTCAAGTTACAAGCAATTTCAAACTTTAGTAGCGATTTCAAATTTCAAGTTACTAGCAATTTCAATTTTTACTTAGAACAATTCTCAAGCTAAATGTATTAGTTGGAAAATTTCAAGTTACTAGCAATTTTAAAGTTCAATGTACAACTATTAAGTAACCAATTTTCAATTTGTTAACTTACATGTAACTAATTTCAAGTTACTAGCAATTTTAAAGTTAAATGTACAAGTTACTAGCAATTTCAAACTTTACTTAGAACAATTCTCAAGTAATTACTAGCAATTTCAAGTTACAAGCAATTTCAAACTTTAATGGCAATTTCAAATTTCAAGTTACTAGCAGTTTCAAACTTTACTTAAAACAATTCTCAAGCTAAATGTACAACTTCAAGTTAAATGTGTACATATTTAGTTATTTTGAATTCAAGTTACAAATAATTTTCTTGTTTTACAAGTCTTTTCAATTCGTGTACCAATTATGCATTTCAAAACACTTCAATTTGGTACTTTAAAATTAATGGATCCTTGCATAGTGCATTCCTGATTGAAATTCTCTTTACATGAATTTTGATTATGTAGGGAGAGATTGTGGTCAGCCATCACATCATGGTGATCAAGAATCACATGACCCCGTGCCCCCTCATGATCTTGATCACCCATCACATGACACCTTGCCCTCTCACATTTCTAGTATAATTGGGACTTGCAGTGGGGTTGGAAGAGGTGGGAATTGTCTTAAGGATTGTGCAGTTGTTTCTACATGAGAAGAGATTGGGAACGCGATCCCTAGTCGGAGAGTTAGATAGCATGTCAGTAAGATAATTGAGTCATATTTTGAAAAACATTCAACGATGGCACAAGCTCAAATCCTACATGGGTTGATAAAACACAAAAAATTGAAACGTGCCACAAGGTTGTTGGGTTTTCAAGATTTTAAAACAAAAAAGGCATGCGAGAATGCAATAGAAAATGTAAGAACCGCATTATCTTCATTTGGAAAATCAAGAAATAATGATATGCGAACTGCTCGTAGGGCAATTACAATGACTGTTGTGGCACAAAGCACCTCAAGGAATCGAATGGTATCAACAATGGCATCATTTCTCAATGTTTCAAAAAGAATATTGTTCAAATATACTAAATTCAGGGTCTGGATAGTTGAAAATGATGAAGCTACTTGTTGGGCTCTTATTTGTAGGGAACCCTATAGAGGCAGGATGGCAGCAGGCATTAGAGAGAAGGTGATAGAGTTTTGGGATATCCATTCTCGTGCTATTCCAGATCGAAAGCATGTCCTACGACAACATTTATCCAGAGGCATTTATCAATATCACTGTAAGCATGTGATGGAGATGACGGGAGTTGCACTTTACGAGGAATTCCAAGAAACCAATCTTGGTGTTCAAATATAATTTAGCATGTTTAACAAATTGAAACCGTGGTATATTCGGCCGAATACGATTCGCGACACTTGTTGTCAGTACCACGTAATTTCAACTATACTATGACACATTTCTGTATTTTTGCAAAAGGCACTGGAACAGTGAACTAGCTCCTCACACAGTGCGAGATTTTATTTGTATGATACTGTGCAATAGGAATCCTGAACACGTGTTTTTCAATAAGAGGTGTGTAGGTGGGAGAAGATGCCCTGAATGCGGTGATTTGACATTGTTCCATAGGAAATTTTCTATCAATCCAACACACCATGGATTGTCAGATATCATCGTTATGTGGAAGAGGTATGAGTACATCTCCATGAATCCATCATCTTCTTCATCTGTGCCATCTAAGAGGATCGACTTGCTCAAATCCGAGATTCTTGTTTCAGATTTCATGGAGAAGTTTCAAAGTCATATTTATAAATACATAAAGCACTCCCATAGGTCCAGGTGGCAAGCTTTAGAATTCAAACATTCTCGTGAGGTATTTGAGTCGGGCACAATCTTATCAGTGGTAGAATTTGTTGAGAACTACATATTTGCTCCTCAGAGAGAGATACAGAGTGAGTACTATCACTCTGACCAGGTGTCTATCTTCGTACATGTATTGTACATACATGCTCAGGAAAGCATTTATGGTAGGGATAGCACTCCTCAGTCACGTGAAGTGATCAAGGAGTACCATTTTTATGTCAGTGATGATCGTGAGCATGACACATTGTTCGTTCCATACTACTTTGGGTTGATTTATGATTCATTCAGGCAGAGAGGCGTATCATTTGGTGAACACTGGATTTGGTCAGATGGGTGTGCAGGGAAATTAAAATCAGCATGCTCATTTTATTGGTTGAATTTCCTTCACAAAGAGACAAGAATCCGACGCACCTGGATCTTTTTTGAAACAGGGCATGGAAAGGGTGAACATGATGGCACAGGTGCATGTGTGAAACGAGCACTTCGGAGGTACCAGACGAGTCATGGTGCAACCCGACTCAAATGATCCACGAAAGTAGTTGATTGGTGCACACGTCATTTGTGACATCAAGTTCATGAACAAGCAAGGCCGTTGTGCAGGTAATAAACTCTAAACTCAATCAATAAGCTAATAACATTCAATATCATCATTTCCAAAAGAACACATACTCGATAGGAATTTATATATGACAAATTGAATTCCATGCAGGTTCTTTTGGGATGTTTGCCTTGGTGATGTGAATAGATCCATGTCGTGGTATTGTGATACCATACCTGGTATGAGGGAATTACATTCTATTCGAAGTAAAGACATGGGTGACATATTTTCCATTGAAACGAGGAAGTATGCTTGTTTTTGTGATTTTTGCATTGATGCAAATGGATGTGGGCTTCATCACTGTGAAAATGATGTATATGTGAAACCATGGAAATATGTCCCTCTTAATCCAAAGGGCCCACATCCAATTCCAACATGGCAAGAGATGCACATTGATGAGGCAATGGTCTCATTAGATCATGATTGAGTTTATGATATGGTTAGGGAAGGTACAAGAGACTTCATTAAGTTAATTAGTTCACTATATATTACACATATACAAATGTTGTAGAAATGCACGTAGGACATTTGAATAATATTTGTAATATATCTTGCAGGTGATGTATTCATTGTCATTGCACCCCCCCCACAACCAAGAAAATGTGGCATATTATTTAATGCGATGCACACAAATAAAAAGCAGGTTGGTGCGACCCTATCAAGATGGATACTTTACATACCAAATTGGAGACATGGTTCTAATGGGACACTTTTTTGAAAGAGTGAAAAAACAGGGTGCTTATATTATTTACAAAGATTTTATGCCTGAATATATATCATGCCAATACAGTCATTTGGTGGTGGCAGCTCGGATACATCTAACAGAAATCAAGGTGAAGAGAGGTGAGCCAAAGAGATGGAAGATGACAGAAGCTAACCATGATCGTATTATGGAGACTTGCATTCCTATAACCCATTGGTCAGATGAATGAGTTACATGTATGCCACTTGCATCATTGACATAGTTGTCATGTTGTCTTGTTGCATATTTTTTTGAAGATTTTTGTGGAGGTTGTTTTATAAATGTATTTTTGTAGATGCTTTAATGCCAAGATTAAAAATACTAGATGGGAGGCTTTTGTGAAAATTGGGTCATGGCGCTCCAATGTGAATACACTTGAATGTATGGTCAGTTCTCCATGAGCTTTCTCCATAATAGTTTTATAGATATTTGTTTAGATGTTTTAAAAACAATATTAAATCTATCTACTAGATAGTCGAATTGGAATGTAATTGAATTGCAATGTGTAGACAATATAATGTAATTGTAATGTATATTCTAATTTTAAATTTTGATTTCAAATACAATTACATAATGTAATTGAGAATTTAAAATACATCTATACAATGTAATTGGGAATTTTAAATTGTACAATGTATTCTAATTTTAAAGTTTGATTTCAAATGCAATTGTAATGTAATTGAAATTGAACTTTTAAATTGCAACAACACAATGAATTTTCAATTGAAATTACACATTAAATTTTAAATTGTAATTAAATTGGAATGTGGAAATTGTAATTGAAATGTAATGTGTAGACAACATAATATAATTATAATTTCTATTTTTAATTGTAAATGTATTCTAATTTTAAATCTTGATTTCAAATACATTTATACAATGTAAAATTGTAAAATTTAAATTTTAAATTTTAAGTTGTACAATGTATTCTAATTTTAAATTTTGATTTCAAATGCAATTGAAATGAAATTGAAATTGAAGCTTTAAATTGGAACAACACATTGAATTTTCAATTGAAACTACACATTAAATTTGAAATTAATTTTAAATTGTAATTGAATTGTAATGTGTAGACAACATAATGTAATTGTAATTTCAATTTTTAATTTCAAATGTATTCTAATTTTAAATTTTGATTTCATTTATGCAATTGTATTGTAGTTGAAAATGAGCTTTTAAATTGTAATTGAATTAGAATTGAAATTACACATTAAATTGTAATTGAATTGGAATTGTAATTTCAATTTTAAATTGTAATGTATGTATTCAATTCTAAATTTTGGATTTGCAACTGTAATGTAGTCGAAATTGAAATTTTAAATTGAACTAAATTGTAACTACACATCGAGATTGAACTTTTATATTGTAATCACTGTACATTAAATTTGCATTTGAAACGAAAAAACATAAATTTGTAACTGTAATAACTATACCCAGATGTAATATAAAAAAAAAATCGATTTCAAATCAGATACAAAATACACATGAAGACATTAATATGTTAAAATATACAAAATATGTAACAAAATATCCAAAATTTCATATCCAAAGTCCATATATGATAAAAAGTCCATGTATAAACGATAGAAATCCATATCCAAAACATGAAAACGTATACACAGATCATCCAAAACATGAAATTATATCAAATATGAAAATATCCAAAACATGGAAATGTATAGATCATCAACTCATTGGCAACTACCCCTACGAGGCCCTTGATGCTGGCCATGAGACAGTAAACCATGAAATAATGCCTCGATATCCGTCGAGTCAATGGTGATATCTGGCATCTGGGTAGGAATATGGGTAGATGTCCCTTCATTAGGACCACATGGTCGAGCTGCATCCCAATCATATGAGAAAGTCATTGCTGCACCGACACCTGCCTGTAGTGATGCATGTGTAAGATGCCATTACATGTAATAAGTTAGAGTTATTAAAAATTAAAACTAAAACATAATTTAAGTTATAATTCAAAAATTGAAACATAAAGTACAAAAATAAATTATTAAATGTGATTAAATAATGAATTGGAACATAAATTAAAACTCACCTCTGTTTCTAGACCCGGCTAGTTAGGACTTCGCGGTCCTCATGTCTATCATCAGGAGCAATGCCCTTTCCTTTTCCCTGTACAATTTGGAATTAATTTGAGGTTAAGATCTAAAACATAAAATCTCAAAAATTAAGAAATAAAACATAAATTATTTAAACTGAGAAATAATAAACACAAATTATAACTTACCTCGACTACTGTAGTCCTCGGGTTGGGACAAACGGATGGACCAACCAATGGCTCACTAGCAAAGAGTTGATCCATGAATGTGGTCTCCTGCATGGAGCAATAGAATACAACTCCCTTAAGTATTATTGACCATTCAATTTACGACATATAATATGATGTAACATGAAAACATATATACATAATTGTACAAAATTATACCTATCTTGGAGCGACGTATCTATGATACAATCGAAAGTATGCATCTCGGGTTGACTCAGCATACCCCAATATGGCCTTTCCATCCAAACTCATGAGCAGGTCACTATCAACCCACTCTATCTATGGCTCTGCAGGTGCAGGGGGGTGGTCTAGATGCCTGTCCATGCACAGCAACAACAACACTACCCATGGCAGTGAACAACGACTCTACAATGTCGTGTCTAGCCTCTGCAACAATCTGGGATGACCGTGCCACATCCTCCGACCTGATAACCATCCTGTCTAGAATCGGTACCAATCTCGGAGGGGGTGGCACGAAGGCAGGGTCTCTCCGAGCTCCAGGACATTGGTAGGAGCGTCCCCTACCAGCCCCAAAGAACTCAGACCCTGTGCTAGTGTAATCTGGGTGCATCCCCAAAACAAACTCTACATAAATAAATTTTGCAAAAAACAATGGGGCCTAGCCATGGTGGGGGAACATGCCCCACGCTCCGACGAATCTATCATATAAATATGGTGCAGCGGCCTCCAACTTAAACTTTTTGAGTTTAAGCGGTTGACCAGAAGGGCGGTCACAAGGGATGTCAAACAAATTACCCTTGATGTCATGCCCTCTTATGGTGACTTTGACATCCTCCCATTTGTGGATCCCAATGACATCCTGTCTCCTCTTCTGGCATGCAAAACGACAAATGTCACTAAGAGGTCCCACCTTCTTGTAGAGGGCCAACATGTCATCATTGCTGATAACATCATGAATAGTGATCGTTGTGTGAGAGAATCATCCCTCAATGTGCACACACATGAGTGCACCCACTCTCGCTGGGTAGTGACATCAGCGAGAGTGATGCATGCGACCTCATCGTCGTATGACCCCCTGGATGGACCTGCGATCCAAACCCAAACACAAATGTTACTGAAAATGTATCTAACAAAAAATATGCACCTGATGCACTCGAGTCTTGTCGCATATCCTCCACCTAGGGATCAACATGTATGTCGTTGGGATGAACCAACACACTATCTCTCCTGCTGCTGCCACCAGTGGCAGTCGACCCCGGCGTGGCCTCACTCCTCAGTGAATGGGAGCACTGCCGATGGACGCCCTCTTGGGCGACATCAGATCCTCTCATGCATCGTGGAGCACGAAGCAATGAAGTTCTCTCTTCAGAACTCTATGCATCACATTTCAATTTCTAATTCTAATTCTCTTTCAAATTTTACATTTAAAATTCAAATTCAAATTTCAAATTCTATTTCAAATTTCGCATTTCAAATTCAAATTCAAATTCAAATTTCAATTTCAATTTCATCTTCAATTTTCAATTTCAAATTCCAAGTTTCAATTTTAAATTCCAAGTTTCAATTTCGATTTGAATTATAATTACATTTCCAATTCTCAATTTTAAATTCTCATTTCAATTTAAAGTTCCGATTTCCAATTTGAATTTCATTTCAAAATTCAAATTCAATTTCAATATCAGTTTCCAATATCAATATCATTTTCATTTTCAATTTCAAATTTACATTTCAATTCCAGTTTCAATTTCCAATTTCAATTTCGATATCATTTTTATTAGCAACACTAGCATCATAGGGGCCTGGGCATCAAATTTTGTTGTTCAACACTTATTGCGACAACATACAGGTATGGGATGGAGGGTAAATGGAATCAATCCTAAGTCAACTAGGTCTCGCTACATGTTTGATTCTCGATAATATACCTTTTAAATTGAACCAGAACAACAAAAGAAGTTTGTTAGTGGCTAAGCAAGCAACTAATCAAAGCAAAGCTAAGCAATGAGTG
The DNA here is from genome assembly GCA_027924585.1 of Larix kaempferi. Classification (NCBI taxonomy): domain Eukaryota; kingdom Viridiplantae; phylum Streptophyta; class Pinopsida; order Pinales; family Pinaceae; genus Larix; species Larix kaempferi. The sequence continues at coordinate 6,157,018 of BSBM01000931.1, forward strand.
CATGACATGAGTGGGTGAATGATTATAATTTATGATATTTCCAATATTTTGAATGACGAGTCGAATTTGATAGCATAGGAATGATTATAGAGAGCCATGACACTCTAGATCTATTGACATACATGAGAACGAATCAACGAATGGAAGGGATGTTTGTGTGTTGGCTTGAGACACATACCACATGAGAATCCAAACCAAACCAAGAGATAGTGTGGGTCGTTTGATGTATCTGCACCTAGGGATACAAGTTGACTCTACCTACAACATCCTAAAGTAACCGCATATTTGAAGAGCTTGTGTAAATCTAATAAGAATGTTCAAATGGAGCATGGGATATGTGTGGCTCGTTAAAGAAGAGTGTGATTAGTCCTTTCACGTGGAATTGGCAAGCATGTAGATCTATTTAGCAAATGTATAGACATGTGTTGTTTCATTTGCATGCAAGTTACTAGCGTTAAAGGTATGTTGAGGCAATTGTTGGGAAATACATAGTATTGTTTATGCCCCAATTTTGTGGGCTTTAGTGGCTTGTGGCTAAAATGACAATAGTGGCAGCAAGAAAACCCACATCAAAACTCCCACAAGGTGCCAAGAGGTCATCTCTCTTGAGGAGGAAGCAATAAGCATTGGGTCCACTAATTAAAAGATGGTTTGTCTTGTGTGGCTAATCTACATAGTAGAGAATTATTTTGTGTAGGCTTTGAGGAGTTGTGTGAATGGAGGTAAAGTACAATGTTGTTAAGGAAACATGGAAAAGTTGTTGTTATGTAGCAATGATAGATTCTTCCTGTTTAGATAAGGGTCACATGATTAATTATGTCCTTGAAACAAATCTGTGACAACACATGCCCTTAAGAATTAGGATGGAGTTTGGTTTCAAGCGGTAGCTAGTGCAACATCTTTAGGGATAAAATGTGGTGGTCACATTCAAATCATGTGAGCATGTTGGATACATATATTCATTGAGAATAGTTGGATTTCTTAGATAAAGTCCTCAATGTCACACCAGGACTAGGACTAGAGGTTAGGATGTGGGGGGGAAACTAAACTATTTTTAGAATGATATATTCTCAATATCTTGTAGGGACAGATCTACCAGTTGAGGGTCAAGAGGTGGCGCGAGTATTTTCAATGTTTATTTACCACTAGTAAACAAAGTAGATTTTTCTTTTAATGTTTATTTACCACTAGTAAACAAAGTAGATTTTTCTTTCAATGTTTATTTACTACCCTCGATGAGAAAACCACTAATCACAAAAAATTTCCTTTAGCTAAGAGGCCATGACATGGGGTTACTCTTCCATCAAAATCACTCAGGATTTGAATTTGGTCCCCACAAAGACCATAAAAATAGATGATCAACATTGTCGACTAATATTAAGTTTTTATGTAATGTACTAGGTATTGAGAATAATCCCCATGCATATTTTCTCTCTATGGTATTTTGGTTACCCTCTCTTGCCCATTTTCTTTCCTCTCCACTACATTTTCATCATCATCTCTTGGTTTGTGTATATGGAGTTTATTACAGTGGTTAGTGTGGCCATCATGAAGTGGGAAGTGGAATTCTAGAATGTTCAAACTAACAGTATGATTTCACTCCCATCGGTGGATAAATTGGTGAATTTGCATGGTGGTCGACTTTACCCAACCTTGCAACTTCTCTGGTTTCCCTGGTCGGAGTTGTTCTATGCATTTCTCTCTAATTTTGATTAGTAATTCTCATTATAGGAGGTGCAGGGAAACAAAATCAATTAAGCTTATCCTCTCCTTCACCAACTAGGTTACTCGTTTGTTGTTTACCATGACATTACAAAGGATTGTCCCTATTGGATCAAGTAGAGTCCTAGGTGGATTTACTCATCAAGGAAAACACATACAATGTGTATGAACTAGCTCCTCTAGAACATATACTTGTTGTTTGTGTTTCTTATGAAGATCATGATTAGGAGTTTCTTAGGGTCCCATGTTTTTTTGTTTTTCATTGTTATCTTAGCAATGATTAGAAACCTATCAATTTGCTAGGTAGTTTTCATAACTTTGATACACTCAAGTTCTATAAGTGTTATGGTTTCCCTCTAGGCACACCATTTTTATTTATGTTGTAAATGAGTTTTTATCAATACAAATCATCATCATCATCATCATCATCATCATCTATATATATATATATATATATATGATTATGGTTTTTTGATAAGATTAAAGATTTGTAAATTAATATATATATATATATATATATATATATATATATATATATATATCAACTAAAGAAATACCTAAAAATTGACATATTATATTATGACATTTAGACCATGGCAAAGGGAGTATCAAAATCTTAATAATATAAGATGTTGTGCTTGCTTTTGTCATCTTGATATTGACATGTATGCATCTCAATGTGTTTGGATAGCTTTTAATGTGATGATTATTAAGGTATCAGGTAAGCTTTGATTTTAAGAAAATGATTTTTTTTAACTTCAATATATTTATAATTTATATTAACATATAATTATATTAATAAATATTGAATTTAATTATTTTTTTTAACTTTAAATATAATATATTTATGATTTATGATTTATAAAGATATTATCAAATTCATGTATAAATATTAAATTTGATTATAATGTTTATATATATATTTTAAAATGATATATGTTTAAATTCCATTAGAATATTTATATTTATTTTTTAAAGTGATTTATAATTTATAAAAATACTAGCAAATAACCATATCAATTGATATTGAATATTAATGATAAATTATGATATCAATACAATTTAATAAACATATTTAAATTTAATTGTAATATTTATATTTATTTTTAAAATGTTATAGAATATATATTATTAAAAAAATTATATATTTTGAATATTTAGTGTACTGAAATGGAAGGCAGCTTAGTGTATATTCTATTTTTATACACCTAAGCATGTTTTTTAAAATGAAAATGTGCATATATATTAAAAAGTGAGAGTAACACTACAATAATATTTATTATATATAAGTATTTTTACGATATTATGTATAACTATAAAAATATATGTTTATTATATATAAGCATTTATATGATATTATGTATAACTATAAAAATATATGTATATTATATATAAGCATTTATATGATATTATGTATAATTATAAAAATATACATGATAATGTGATAAAAAATAAAAATGACACTTCATTTCATTAAATAAATTAATAATAATGATGCTATTTACTTAATTATGGATTTTCCATAAGAGAAATTGTAGGTCGTTTTCCAAAGTAACATTGAATCTAAGGTTATAGATGCAGACCAAATGAGTCTTCTACATGTCACTGTGGTGTTGTTGAGTTTGTTTTAATGTTAATGGTTTTTGTTAAACCGACAACGTAATATAAATTTTTTTTTCAATCCTCTTGGCATTCTCAGAGGATTGAAAAAAAAGGGGCAGCATTTATGCTTGTCAAAACACATTTTAAAATAAAATCGGTAGCATTTATGCAATGAAATGCTACCGGTTGACATAAAAAAAAAATATTAATAATTTTAAAAAATAAATACAACATAAATTTAAAACCCTAAACATATTTCAAATGGTTTTTGGTTTTTGTTTTGGAATGGTTTTTTGTTTTGTTTTTTTTTCAAATAGTTTTTGGTTTCAATGGTATTTCTACACACAAAAAATGGTTTTTGGTTTCAATGGTGGTTTTTAGTTTCAATGGTTTTTGGTTTCAATGGTTACATTCACACAAATTTATAAAAACTAAATAAAATTTACATTTTATAAAAAAAACACACAATTTTATACAAAACAAATAAAATTTAGGTTTTTTTTAAAAAAACAAATAGCAAAACAAATAAAATTTAAAATTTAAGTTTTTTTTTTTAAACAAATAAAAGGTTGAATTCCACTTACCTGGTGGATTAGAAGCCATGGATGCGAGGTGGCGTTGGGCGTGGGGCATGGCGTGGTGAGGTGGTCACTGATGCTCGATCGCGGATTCTCGGTCGAGGGCATTCTTCACGTCCTTCTCACGGTCACTGCACTATCTTTTTCGAATAGGGGTCGGTTGATCAACGGGGCCCTGTTTTTGTTTTTTTTTCTATCTCAACACCTCGATCGAGGGTCTAACCAAGCCCTCGATAGAGATATTGCTCGATCGAGGGTCTAACCAAGCCCTCGATCGAGCTATTGCTCGATTGAGGGTCTAACCAAGACCTCGATAGAGCTATTGCTCGATCGAGCGTCTAGCCAAGCCCTCGATCGAGCTATTGCTCAATCGAGGGTCTAGCCAAGCCCTCGATCGAGCTATTGCTCGATCGAGGGTCTAACCAAGCCCTCGATCGAGGTCTTTTCAAGCCCTCGATCAAGGTCGCTTAAAACCCTCAATCGAGGGTTCGAAAAACAAGTTTTTTGGCTCCCGCGTGCCAAAAATCGTGAACCACCTTCGTGGAATCACCCTCAAGATAGATAATTTTAGATGGTGATTAATGTCCAAACCAAAAGACCTCCATTTCCTACTCACACTATGCCCTCCATGTCACCTACTCCTAGTACCTACAACCCTCTACCATTAAGAATCCAAAATTTGTATCTATAAGAGATGGTTGAATGTCAATGCCTCAAACTTTGCTATAATTGTAATCAATGGTACTTCAAAGGTCATAAATGAAAAAGAAAACAATTTGTTCTAAGTAAATATATTAGCACGTGACCGCCTAGAAGACATAACAATTGAAGGAAATCAAGAACCAGAAGTGGAGGATATTTCTCTAACTATGGAGATGACACCATTTTTCAAGATCCTAGTGAGTAACCACAAATTTCTTTCCACGTCTTACCAAGTTTCTTGAAACCCCAAACACTGAAGTTGATGGGCTACATCAAGAATTGCAAAATAATTGTATTAATTGACAGTGGCAATACCCACAATTTTATTCATAAAAGAGAGATAGAAGAAACCCATTGTTATGTCGATCCTATACAAAATTTCCAAATTATGAAAACAAATGGTGGTTTGATGAAATGTGAGGCCCAACATGAAAATGTAAAACTCCAAATGGGGAACTAACATCTCAAAATGAACATTTTTTTCTACTGAAATGGATGGTTGTGACGTAGTTCTACAAGTAGCCCCCAAAATAGACTTTGGGTTCTATCACCATGGATTTCAAGGAATTCTACACGCTTCACTAAGGAAGGGCACAAACATAATCTCAAGGGCCTCTAAATTTCTCCCAAAATTGTGACCTCCCACCATATGGAGAAGTTATTGAATAAAGGCCACTTTTGTATTCTTGCAAAATTCAACGCCATGCAAGTAGTGGACACACCCCCATAGAACATTCACCTTGACTTGCAGTTAGTTCTCTCTAAACACCAACGGGTTTTTTAAACAACCATGGGTTTAATATTTTCCCATGGGGATCATGACCATGGTGTTCCACTAATTTTAGGGATTCAACCCCCAAATGTATGCCCTTATAGGAACCCTTTTGCACAAAAGAATGAAATAGAAAATATCATTCAATAGTTGATGGAGGATGGTGCCATTCATCCTAGTACAAGTCCTTATTCCTTTTCGGTGGTTATGGTATTGAAACACAAAGGAAAGTATCCCATCTATCCTGATTTTAGGTCTCTCAATTATGCCTTTTGTCCTTTGCAATGCTCCATCCACATTTCAGAGCCTCATGTACAAGACCTTCCAACCTTTCGTCCGCAATTTTGTGATGGTATTCTTTGATGATATCTTGATCTATGAAACAACATTGGAAGGACACCAAGAGCATGTTTATCATGCCTTGCAATTATTGAGGGATGAAAAATTATTTGTTAAGCATTTCAAATGTGATTTTGTGGTTTTTGAGGATGAATACTTGGGCCACATTGTGAGTTAGGAAGGAGTATCAATGGACCCAAAGAAAGCGGAAGCTATGCAATATTGGCCATGTCCCAATACCCTAAAGAGGTTGTGTGGGTTTGTAGACCTTATAGGCTATTACAAAAATTTGGTGAAAAATTATGGAAAATTTTGATCTCCCTTAACTTCCTTGTTTAAAAATAATACCTTTATCTGGAGTGAAGAAGTTGAGCAGGCCTTCTCAATCTTAAAGGATTCCACGTACACTACTCTAGTATTAGCAATGCTTGATTTCACTAAAAATTTTGTCTTAGAATGTAATGCCTCCAAAAGAGGTCTTGGTGCAATATTGATCTAATACAAATTCGCTTTGGCCTTCACTAGTAAGCAATTATGTGATTGAAAGTTGGGAAAATCTACATATGCAAAGGTGAGCATACCCATCCTTCATGTAGTTTAGAAATGGAATTCATATCTAATAAGGAGGATTTTCCAGATCAAGGCTGGCCATCATAGTTTAAAATATTTCCTTGAACAAATATTGTCATCACCGAAGCAACATAAGTGGGCTACTAAGATGTTGGGGTATGATTATGAGATTATACATAAAAAGGGTAGAGAAAATGTGGTGGTTAATGCATTGTCAACAATTTGAGGAGGGATCCCTATTTTCATCATCCTTACTAGATTTGGGTTGGATCGAGGAAGAACATCAAGAATGGATGGTGAATGACACCATAGTGAAACTCATCCAAACGCTTGAAGAAGACCCGAATCCTCCTACCAGAAATACATGGAAACACGATATATTGAGGTATAAAGAACACATTTTTATGGCACTGAATTTTTCCTTAAAATAACAAATCTTAGTTACATTCATCACCCACAGCTAGTCACTTAAACTTTCATAAAACCTATGAAACAAATTAAGTTCTCATTCTTTTGGGCAAGCATGAAAACAAACATCCAAAACCTTTGCAACATCCAAAGACATAAGGGAGAGGCGGTGAAATCGTCAAGGGCTTTACAACCACTTCCTATCCTAACCCATTTATGGATTGACATCACTATGAATTTTATAGTGGCACTTCCTATAACTAGTAATAAATTAGTCATCATGGTGGTCATCAATCATCTTTCCAAATATGCTCATGTTTGTTCCTTGTCACAACCTTTTACACTATCATTAGTTGTTCAAATCTTTGTGAATCAATTTTTTAAGTTACATGGCATGCCAACTTCCATTATATTCGATCGAGACCCTAAATTCAGAAAGCAACTTTTGGCAAGAGCTCTTTAAACTCCAAGGTACCTAGTTGAAAATCGGGATGTCCCATCACCCTCAGACAAATAATCAAATAAAAGAAGTCATTAACTATTTAGAAACACAATTGAGATGCTTTCCTTCAGAAAAGTTGCACTAGTGGGCACAATGGCTCCCTCTTACATAATGGTGGTCTAATACCACTTATCATGGAGCTACCAAAATGATACCATATGAAGTCATATATGGACAAAATCCCTTGTCTGTGGTTTCCTATTTACCATACACTCCCAAGGTTCAAGCAGTGAATAACACACTTCACACCAGAGAATTTATTCTATACACATTTAAGGACAATTTCTTTATGGATCAAAATAGAATGAAACAATAGGTGGATCAACATCACTCAAAGAATTTGTTATAAAAGGGGATCAGGTGTTTCTTTGAATTCAACCTTATAAAAAAACATCACTCAAAAATAAACTCCAAAAAAAACTAGTATCAAAGTTTTATGGACCCTATAAGATCATACAACACATTGGACAGCTGGCCAACAAGCTATCTCTCAACCAAATCAATCCAATATTCATCTAGTCTTTCATGTGTCTTTCCTCAAAAAGTTTGTGGGATCAAATTGTAAAGTACATACCAAGTTACTGAGACTTGATGAAGAAGGCTCTATTTGGCTCTAGTTGAAAACAATATTGGATATCAGAGAGTGTCAATTGTGCAAGCACACATTCCAAGAATTCTTTCTCCATTGAAAATATATGCAACCAAAAAATGCCACATGGGAACCAACAAGGATTTTGCAACAATTGTCTCACCTTCATTCTTGAGAACAATGCTACTCTTGAAGGGGGGGGGCATGTTAGGTTCCTACCCTAACCTCCCTACTTTAGGCTACATAGGATTTAGTCAAATAATGTATGCCACCATCTCCTTTGCATAAGGCCGATTATATAGTAGTGGATAATTAATTAATTTAAAAGGGGTCTCTCTATTAATTAAGTCCCACTAGGTAGTTGGCACTTATTAAATATGGGACCACAAGTAGTTAGGGTTTTGACTAATGGAAGTCTCTTTAAATAGCTAGGGTGTTATGAATTTTTTTGTCAAGTATTATTGTAATAGAAGCTTGGATCAAGTGAAAGTTCACCCCACCTTAAGCAAGTGAACATTGATTTATGTTGGATTATTGTAATACAAGAGTTTATTCTGCAACATTTCTTTTGAATTGTCTTGTGTTTGGTTATTCTGCACTATACTTTATGGTTTCTTGCATTATAAATATTTATACATGGTTGTTTTCTAAGTTTAAGGGTTAAATAACACTACAATGTTTCATGTTTCTATGGGGGGTAAAAATTACGTCCAATGGATTCATCTAGATAAATGGTTAGATATAGAAAAGCCAAAGGACATGGGTGGTTGGAGTTTAGAACACATCAAATTTCTTTGGAAAACTTTAGCTGCCAAAAGTTTGTGGAATTTCTTGACCAAAGATATTAGTTTGTCAAAGAAAGTAATTGAGCAGAAGTACATTATGCCAAGTTTGTTCTTGGATTCAATAAGAATTCTTAGGAAGAGTATAATTAGTGTGTCAAATTAGTGGAAGGTGTTAGTTCTAGTTTTCTTCATAATTGGAAGGAACTTGCCCTAGAATGTTGGGAATGGGGAACATGTAAGAATATGCATTGATCTTATCTTGGGGTGTGGGAATGAAGGCTTATTGCCTCTTTCAAGATGACTTAGCAAAGTTACATGGTCAAGGATTTTATCATTTAAATTGAATTGAGAACATTATTACGACCTCTATCTGGTCACAAAGCTGGATAATAACACAATCAATGGACTTAGAAAGGGGGGGGAGATAGGTGGAATTTACTAGTGGCAAAGTTAAGAAAGGTTCACATAAGACTTAAGGATGAGGAAAATTCACTAGCATGGACACGAGATAAGGATTATTGGAGTTTTTATGATATACTTGGTTACAAGTCCATGATTTCAGGTGAAGAACAAGTAGAGGTTTGGTGGTGGTCTAAAATATGGCGAACTAAGGCCACTAAGAAAGCTAGGATTTTCATATGGCTGGATCTTGGAAATAAGGTCCTAACATGGGACATGTTGCAAAAAGGGGGTAAGAATGGACCAAGCATGTGTTATCTATATAGGGGAGCAAAAGAAAATATTGGGCACTTAATGATCCATTGTACTTATGCTCAATAATCTAGAAGGTGCATAGAAATTGAAAGGTTTCACAAACATATGTATTGGCACATTTTTTGAATAGTGTTTGAGAAGTTTATTTAGGAAGGAGTTAAAATTTAGAGCATTAGCTTGTTTAATTCTTTGGGGTACCAAGATTGCTTATAATGATAGTTTATTCAATGATAAATAGAGCTGCCAACTTTTCAAGTATTCTCACAAAAAGGGATTATTTCAAGTTTACAAGTTGTAAATGAAGGAAAGAGTTCCAAGGAAAATTGAGGAGTTGTTGATTGACAAATAATTTCCATGGGGTTTATTTAATGGGGCCAAAGAAGGCCCACTTGGCTATTGTAGTGCTAGGGGTTCGTGTATTTTTCAATATTCACTTACTAAGTTAAAATTAGGTTCGGCACAGGTTCTAAGAATTCAATTGAGCTAATAACAATGATGTGTCTTCTAAAATTGCCAAACAAGAAAGGGATTTATCTATTATAGGTTTTGGGGACGTGTCACTTGTTATTAAATGGATGAGAGGGGATAATCATATTCAAAATGTTTCTCTTAGAGCTCTTGTTGACTACTTAAAAATTACTTTTAGGACTTTTTCAAAGTATTTTATATACTCATATTTTTAGAGAATTAAACATTTTTATTGGTGGGCTCTCAAAGGAGTGTCAACAACTTGAAGTCGAGGTCATGACGCTAGACGAAACATAGGATGGAGCCTTCTCTTTGTATTCTCAATTTGTTTTGTGATGTTTATTTTGAATGCTACAAATGTATAGGATATAGGGTTTCTCTTTTTTGTTTGAGAAGAAGTAAAAAAAAATTAGGGGGGTTTGTATAAAGTTGTAAGAGTGGAATATGAAAATAAACATAAATATTCTATAATTGAATGAATAAAATATTTATTGAATGGATTAATAATGAATTCAACAAACCTCGTGATTTCCTTAACTTATTAATCATATTTATATTAATTATTAATTTATTTTATTGATTATTATTTATAATTGTTACAATACCACCCTCTTAAGGAATGCTTTGTCCTCAAAGCATAATAAATTGGGTTTTCTCAAGCTGAGCATGCTCTCATAGCATCTTCATACTTGTCCTTGATTAGTTTTGGGAGATACCCTAAATTTATTTGACTAACGTAAAACTTTGAGAAAATCTTAGGTACACACAACCTATTTATTATTATTGATTATTGTTACAAAAGTTCATAAAACTAAATAGAACACTATCAAAGAACATTTATGTGTGATACATTTTGTAGTTAGAAGTTTTGTTTTCAATCAATTTGAATCTTGAAAAATATTGATATATCTCTATATAGTCTATGAACAAGTGTTGTGAACACCTAAATAATGTAATTCTCCATTCACTGATGAATATATATTAGATTTCTTTTGTAAGACAAAATTAAACAAAATTCTCAAACATTTCAGTTCATGTATGACCTATGGCAATACATTATGAGATTTTAGTTATTTGGTACATGTAAAATAAAATATCTTAATAATAACAACCATAACAAATAACATAATCACTGTTAGGAAAAATATATGTCGTAATAATTACGTTGCAGTATAGTTGCCCAACTATTTACTTGTCAACCCGGGGTACGTAAACTGACAAAGCACGTGCACTGTTTGTGCAGGACTGAAGTAGAACTAATATAACTTAATCTAATTTGCTGAAATCAAATTAATCTAGGAAAGCATTGAAACACTAACTAGGAAAGTAGGAAATTGCATAAGGGAAATACAACATGTGAAGAGTTAACAACAATGACATAAGTGAGCTCACATCTATAAATCCATAATCAAATGGCAAACATGAAAGCATAACAATGAAAGCTTAAATCATATTAAGAATCTCAAATCAAAGACTAATCTAACAAATACAAAATATAATCCAATCCAACTTAATGGAATGGAGAGGGAGCACTCTCCTTTATACATGAGAGGCCTTAAGAAAAAGATAAGAATGCATTAATTACAGATCCACTATTCTCTCAACTACTCTCAACCACTTTCCTATTATTACAAGATATGGTTCCTTCAAATCCTCCACATGTCTCTCATGAATCCTAGATAAGATATGCCAACCAAATCTTCCATGATCTTCTCCTTGAAAAGAGGCTTGAATAACTATCTCATTTGGAATGGTGTAAGAGATATTCGAGAAGTCTCTTTCAATTAATCATTCACATATTCCTACACATTACAAAGCTCACACATAATTGAGATATATATGAAAACATGTATATTTTCTAATATTTAATCATAAATTCACTCTTAATACTAAAATAATAAAGTGGAAAATAATAATGTGAAACCCAAATGTATTTATGAAAATGATATGACGAAGGTTTAATAGGGCGATGAAATGTAAGGAATAGTGAAGGGAAAGGTGGATGAAAATACGACATTTCTGAGTCCTAACATCCCCCCCAACTGAAGGTGTTGCATGTCCTCATGCAACCATGCATGGAGCTTCTGAAGAACCTTTTGGCATCTGAACGTTGGCTTCGATTGATGATGTCTTTTTAAGAATTAATGTTTCCAGGATATGTGGGATACATGAGTAACAGCTCATGAGTAACAGCTGGCATTTTTCTTTGGTTGGTTCTTGTGTAACAACCATGAATATACGAATGTTGGTTCTTGTGTCAACAACATTCATTTCATTATTTTTCGCTTGCTGTTATGATAATAATTGTGACCATATATTCACTGGAAAAGATAAGCTATCAATGTGCATATGAAAACATCACTGAGTGTAAGAAATCCTTTTCTATCTTTTAATGAATCATGCCAATGTGTATATCAATGCATGAAGCAAAGTGCAATAGGGGATCATTGGAAAAGAAATTTTTAGAAATGGTAAATGGGATGATGATAATGGAAAAATTGAATGGTGGTAGTAAATATGTGGTGACTATGAATATAGTTCCCCCCCCCCAACTGAATCGGTTGCATGCCCCCATGCAAAACAGTGTAGGTCATGGAAGGGAAAATGAAATGGGGTATGGTGAGGAAATTTTCCAAAATATTCAATTCAGCATATAAGAAATGACATGATTAAAGCTTAGAAAACAACATACCTTCACTCACCCAAAATATAGATGAACTATGTAATAGGAATGTAGTTGTTGCAGCTGCTGGATCAGGAAATCGTGATTGGTACTGTAGCTGCAACTACTGTATCGGCGGGCACAAAGAATATGTGACTGCGACTGTTGGAAGATGGAAGGTGTCACTAGTGCAGGATCATGAAAATGTAACTGTGAATGTCGCTGCTGCTAGGACATGGAAGATGTCACGAATGCAAGACCATGTGAAATGTGACAGCTACTGTAGCAGCATGACTGTAATGGAAACCGCTAGAACTGCTGGAACTGCCGTAACAACGACTGTTGTAACCGCTGGAACAGCAACTGCTGTAACAGCAACGGCTGGAACTGCAACGATGGTCACTGCTGAATCAAAGCATGTGAAGTGGAGAAATCTGAACTGGTGCTGATGAATCATGGAAAAGAGAAAGTATGAAAATGTGGAACTGTCAGACTCTCATAGATGGATTCAAGCTGCTGGAACTGCTGAGGGAATCAGGAAAGAGTGTATAGTCTTCACCCGCTACAAACTCGATGGTACAATTCTAATCATGCGAATGGATGTGTCGATGTCGAGCATGAAGAGAAATCACTGGATTACCAACCATTGATGAATGTCATTAACCAGTGCAAGGCAACTCACCATTGATGTCAATGAGTGCCAAGGTACCCGAGTACATCTTGCGAAGTGCGAATGGATGTGCTGAGGTCGAGCCACTTGCAAGATCTGATGATCAAGGGACATTGATGTATTCCCATGATCGTCAGCGAGAGAACTTGCCATTAAGGCATGCAAGCCTCTAGGTACTCAAAATGGACTCTAGTCTATATCCCAGATAAGGTGCTGATGTCGATGGGGAAAGACTGTTGAAAGGTGGGCCTTAAGGAATCCCACATCAGTCAACGCGAGTTTGTATAAAAATATTTGGTAGGACTATAACAAAGATATCAGTAGTGACATGGTTTATGGAAATGAAATCAAGGAAGTGTAATTATGGAAAAGGAGGTGACTAGTTTTATTCAGAAGGCAAACTGGCATAGAGAAAGAAGGCAAAAATGAACTGAAAATGATAAAGGAAATGATGTATGATGCTCAGAAAAATAGATGTGTGAGAAATAGGGAAGGATAAGGTAATGGAAAATGGCTGCACCACGGGGATGATCAATCTGCTGTGAAGGAGGAATGCGAGGAAATATTTCAGGACGCAAAAGGGTTTTCCAATGATTTTCGTGTAACAGCAAGTGTCAGGATGTTTATGAAGAGTAACAGCTCCTGCAAGCTGTCAATAAAGCATATTTCTCAAAAGTTTTGAGATTATTTGAAGGAAGGCGAGCGTCGTCATTCCTACAATCATACTTAGTACCAATCCTGCACTTAAAACTTCGTGAGAGAATCGTAGAATGCAAAAATAAGTAGGAATGGGGCAAAGCGAAGAAAATAAAATGCATTTGTATACCTGTGCCTTTGCGCTCATGTAATCATCAATTACTGCATGAAGTGACTTTAAGAAAGACAAATTAACATTAAGCACATTGTGTTCAGGAATTAGAGAATGTCCATTTGCGTTAGTTTTACAATTTGTAAGAGCAATATGGTTTCTAAAATTCGGAAAGTGTAAATGTGCGGCTGAGATCCACTATCGAATGTTCAGAGTAGGAGTTTCACTGATTTGGTGCATTAATCGCAATTGTTGCTTTGCATGATCAACCTGTACATCGTTAGATAAAATATTCAAAGCATTCAATTCCCTCTTACAAATAGCAACCTGTAATATGCTTTGTGCAAAAACACATCAATCAATTAAACAAAGTCCGGCACTCATCAATTATTGTGTGCAAGTTTTCATGAGGAGAAAGACGTGGTTTATGCGCATTTGTAGGGATTCTTTCTCAGGGTTATTTTGCTTTAGTTAAGTTTATGGCGCGAGAGAAACACTATTCAAATAGCTCACCTTTAATTCAATCATGTGGTAGATATTGAAATGAAAAACCAAAATTCTAAACCCACTGGAATACCCTGGTTTCAGTACGATCTTTACCTGTTCCACATCTCACAGTAGATATATATACCAAAAATTTGGTTGAAAAGCCTCCCCAAGTTGATGACAGAAAGTGCATTAAAGCTAGCTACAACAAGATCGACCTGCACGAGTTCATGATGCACGGCCATCAGTGTGCGGTTCTGTGTAGCTGTGATGCTTCTAGGACCGTCCTGAAAACAACACATTTGGATGGTGGTCGATCTAATTTTACCGCAAAGAAAAGAAATATTTGTGCAATTGACTCCATTTCAGCTTCATCTATGGCCTGGATATATATATTTTTTAAGTTCCATTCTTTGAAGAGCTAGCAAGTAGATTAAGACGATCTAAAGATGATGCAACCACACATGGCGCACTAGCAGTATAAAGAGCTTCCAGCTACTCTATTAATCCAAAATAAGAGACGTGGTCGTGATGGTGCTTGGAAAGTGATTGTGGTTTCAAGCGTGAGAAAGCTTCAAATGTAGCATATGGTTTACTAATGGTGGTCTCTAGTTCCTTATTAGTAGCATTGGGGCTCGAAACTCAACAACCCATGGTAATTTCAGGCGAACACACAACCATATAAAATAAAATGCTAGATTTCCAAGCTGTACTCAATCATTTTCGTTAGCGTGCTGCTCAAAACCAGGGCAAATGGCTAGAATTCGAGCAAGAAAAAGCCAGAAAGCGTTGGAACAACACCTTTTTGACGTCTGCATATACCACAAATAATATAGCAATGAAAAAGTGGCAGAGGAAGAGGTGGTCCCAATGGAGAGAGTACCATCTGAGCGTCCAAATTTGACCATCGATTTTTTAGCACACGTCGTTTATTTGTTCTTTCCGGAGTTGTTGGTCCCAAGCATGAACTACGATGGTATCGTGATTGTTTTGACTGTTTAACACACAAGGAATATCAATATACCTGTGAATCCCCTTTATGAGCTGCCCAAGGAGAAACGTAAATTGGTAAGCTCCATGGTTCAGAAGATAAACGTCGCTATTCCTAGTGTCCATCATCTGCGCAAATATTTATTCGTGGATCTGGCGAAGTCGCTCTCCTTGACTGCTACCATGGCTAAAAGGTATTCGTCCTACATACCTGGACTACTAAACTCACAAGGGCCCGCCATGGTTAAACATATTATCCCTCTATACGACACATTGCCGATAAGAGGCTGTTGCTGCAATATTGAGCATAATTATTAATATCTGAGATGGTTGCATCCCTATTCTGACGAATGCAGTCTGAACCTAATCAGCAACACTTTTCCAAACAAAGAGAAATAGATAGGGAGGAATGCCGAAATTGTATACCTTTGAGACGCAGGCGCTTCAATGATAGATGTGGAGACAATGACCCTTTATCCAATCTTGTGAAATGCCAGGAATTGCATCGGGTTCTTTATGCATTTTAGGCCTGTTGGATTCATCGTTGAAGCAGATGGGAGCATAGACATTATTTGGATTAATATTTCCCATTTCATTATATATGTCAACTTCCAAATCATTGCAGACAGCTGCAGCAAATCAAATTTCGATGCTGCAGGTGTGGATTATTTTCTCATAGAAATCATCCTATATCAATGCATGTGGCCATGGATACGGAAATGTCCCAATATAGTCTGTCTAATTGATACAGAGGTATGAGAATAGGCGTAAGGAGTGTTGACCAGCTTAGACAGAGAATGAAAAAAGTTTGCAAGAGTGACTCACTTACCCAAGAGCCGATAAGCAAAGCAAGAGGGACAGCAACAAGAAAGCGCAATCATAATAGTAAGCAACAGCCACCGCTACAAGCACACAAGCAAACAAATCTATCTCGCTTAAATAGCGACGTGTGAACAACGTGCTTGCTAATAATATGTCTTAGTATTGCGCACTCTTCCACATGTTATAATATCAGCACGTTTGAGATTTGAGCAAGGTGCATTCGACTTTCAGGCACAATAGTTGTTTTGTTTGCAGGCAGTGTTGGTTGAATTGAGCACTGGGTACATCTTGCTATTCCGTTTATCAATAATAATGTTCATGATGGCAACATATTTTTGAGATGGGAGGCAGGGCTATTGAGGTGGACGACCAGGTTGGAAGATATCAAAAACGATATGCATGTGGTGTCGTAACCAAAAAAACCATATGTGCCTGTTTGAATGCCAAAGTTGGCCCAAGAAACCGGAGGTTGCTCGTACAAACCTAAACTCGTCAATCGCTTGAAAGTTGCATGCAGTAGTTTGTGTAGAGGTTGGAAAGATCACTATCTTTGTCCCCTATTTATTTCCAATCGGTTACGTGTTTGTTTGACAGTTGAAATCATCTCCATCTAAAAAAAGAACATTGCATACCGATTGAACACAGAATCTCCAAAACAGATTCTGGAAATCAGATTGTCCCTATGGATATAGAGGATACGTTCTAATCAGATCATATTTTTTTTCTAAATCTATAGCCAGTGCCAACAAATATTCATGCGTTTAGTTCGATGGTCGGCCGCAAATTAGAAAAATAATATGTTGCAGGTGTCGAATGCATCGTCTGTTGAAAGACATGCCGAAGCTTGTGTACGCTGGACTTTGTGGTTGATTAGAGATAGGAATAGGTAGGAGGAGAACAGATCCATCAACCTCAAAAAGGGAATAGACTCTAATAACATCTCATTTGCACATACAAACCACCACTAGTTTTTCGTGTGAGCCATCTTTATTCCTGTGTGTCTGAAAATGGTGTTTGGAGTGGGGTTTTTTTTTTCTTTGAAGAAAGTTAGCTATACATCTCCGAAACTTGTAGCCCAAGATAACAAAACAATAGATGCTAAACGAGGCCATAAAAAGTTTTGCTTATCAAATTGCGGCCCGAAATATTTCAAATCTAATTGTCTTATGTTTTGTTGCAGATTTAAATCCAGGTGAAAGGTCAAACGGGTTAGGCGTGGGCAAGAAGATTTTTTTTATTTTGATATATATATATATATATATATATATATATATAATGTTTGTTGCAGGTTTCTGATGAAGTCCAGAAAACACAATTAGATCAATTTGCATAGCATAGAGTTGCAGCTATTATTTGTAGATCCAACGTGGGAGCTCCGAGATAATAAAAAAAAAAAAATTCCTCTCTTTGATTTATTTATCTTGCAGAAAACATAAACTTAAAAAAATAAAAGAAATTTGAGCAAATGGAAATAAACTGTTTTACAAATTGAAAATGAAATGAACTAGGCATGTTTGCAAAATAGTAAGTGATTCATTCCTGAAAAATTTAAAGGCATCCTACTTTCTGATCCTTGCGATCGCACGAAGCGCGACGAGAGCATACTTATTGAAAACTAAAAAAAAAACTGAAAATCTACCTATTCTATGCTAATTAAAATTTAGAATTATGTTAAGTGTAGTCAACTATCCAATGTAGCCAGGCACGTATCAGTAACAAAAATATGTTCTCTTTCAAGTTCGCAAATAATAATAATTGGAAATATGTATAAACATGCGAAAATTGCTGAAACACTAAATTAACAAAATAAAAACTAAATGCGTCTAACCTGGTGCGTGATTGAAACCATTGTTCGATAAGACTTTCATAAGCGCAATTCACCTCGCTCAGATCATGTTGCAACTCCTCATTATCCTCCTCGATTTCCTGTTCTGATGCATAAGAATTCTCATTCGTTGGTGGAGGAGTAATTAAGCTCTTGGCCGCTGTCAAGATCTCTTCCTCGTGAGAGGAGGAGATCCCGACTTTTGCAAGGATCTGAGTGGGTTGTTCCAAGCTGATACTCATGGTTAAACCATATTGTAAAAGGGATTCTTGCAGCACCCAAATCAAAATCTAAAAATCACTCTTGCTGAAACACATGAAAACCTCTTCACAGTTGCAGAAATTGAAATTGCATAAACATGCTTGCAGAAAGTGAAATTTACGCTAATTTGCAGAAATTGAAAGTAACACTTGCAGAAATTGAAATTTACATTAAACTGCAGAAATTGAAATTTACACTAATTTGCAGAAATTGAAACACACCCTATCACTCTTGCATTAAAAGGAAATTGATACCTCAATCCCTTGTGCATCCTCAGCAACGGCGCCAAAATGTTAGGAAAAATATATGTCGTAATAATTACGTTGCAGTACAGTTTCCCAACTATTTACTTGTCAACCCGGGGTACGTAAACTGACGAAGCACGTGCACTGTTTGTGCAGGACTGAAGTAGAACTAATCTAACTTAATCTAATTTGCTGAAATCAAATTAATCTAGGAAAGCATTGAAACAATAACTAGGAAAGCAAGAAATTGCATAAGGGAAATACAACATGTGAAGAGTTAACAACAATGACATAAGTGAGCTCACATCTATAAATCCATAATCAAATGGCAAACATGAAAGCATAACAATGAAAGCTTAAATCACATTAAGAATCTCAAATCAAAGACTAATCTAACAAATACAAAATCTAATCCAATCCAACTTAATGGAATGGAGAGGGAGCACTCTCCTTTATACATGAGAGGCCTTAAGAAAAAGATAAGAATGCATTAATTACAGATCCACTATTCTCTCAACTACTCTCAACCACTTTCCTATTATTACAAGATATGGTTCCTTCAAATCCTCCACATGTCTCTCATGAATCCTAGATAAGATATGCCAACCAAATCTTCCATGATCTTCCATGATCTTCATTAGCACAATTACATGGTCATATACTAGAATGCTGGCAAGAACATTGTCTAGAAAGAAGGGTTAGTAAAGATTTTAAGCGCCATCAAAAAATGTTCTCTGCTTCATTCTGTAAAGATGTTGCAAGAATGCCAGATTGGGGGTGTGGAGCCCACAACAGAGGTCATCTAAAAGAATGTAGGTGCAAAAAGAAAAAGAAAGGATTCTATACCTCTGATAAAAGATATCATCCAGAAGGCTCCTATAAGCATAAGCCGAAGCACCGTTATAAAGCTTACAAATCAAGTAAAAAATCTAAATACAAAAGATTTGTGAAGCGGCGCAAAGAAAAAGGTTCTCCAGACAAATGTTTTATCTGTGGAGAAAAAGGACATTGGGCAAGCAAATGTCCTAAAATAAAATCAAGACCAAGGCTTGCAGCCTTATGTACAGCACTCGACCCAGAATGGTGGGATCTTTTTGAAATTTCCATTGAATCTCCTCTCCCTTCCGGAGAAATTATAGAATTACCTGACTTTGCTTCTGATTCTGACTCTGACTCTGAATCTGATTTTCCTCTAGCTGCTAAATGTGACCCTCATAGTTCATCCTCATCCTCTGAGTCTGACTTTGATGATCCACATTTAGGGGGGTGTGGTCAGCCAGAATATGACTTTTCTCTTTATATGCTTTCCTCTCGACCTTCAATCCATCAACTGGAAAAACAAATAGCCAGTATTGATCTCCAGTTATCCAATATACCCATCTTTAGACATATTGAGAGAACAGAGTTGAGAGAAGAGAAGAAAAGACTTCAATCTATGATTGAGCTCCAGAAAGAAGAAAAAGGAAAGTCAAAAGCCCTTGATACTACTTATAACCCCATTGAGCTTTACAGAGACTATCCTGGCAGCCACACTGATAGGAAAAACCATAGATGGGATAGAGAAAGATTTTTGAAGAATCAAATAAAACAAAAACAGTCACAAGTCAGGGAACTGCTAAAAGAAATAGAAGCACTGAGACATTCCATCTCAGTTCTTACTATTGAAAGAGATCAGTCTTCAGAAGAGGAACTCTCGAAAGAAATTGAGAGAATTTGTGAAACCAAAGAAGAGTCTCCAGATTCTACCCCTGAAAGGTCTCCGTCTCCCAAGTCCCAATCTACAAGTCTGCTTGGTGCGGTCTCAGGTCCAAAACTATTTAAAACTGTACATTTTTGTCCAGAAGAGTTTAAGTCATACCCTATACAATGTTTAATAGACTCAGGTTGTCAGTTTAATTTAGCAAAAAGTAATGCTATTCCAGTCTTTTATTGGGAACAAACTAAAGAGCTTGGGTCAGCAATTCAAGGTACTCCTGTGCATTTAACAGGAAAGATTAAGGATTTCCCTATAGCTTTATCAGGTCAAAAGAGTTGTTTGTCTTTGTTTAGGTTAGATCAAATAAGAGAAGATTGCATTTTAGGGTCTGAATTTCTTGTCAATGTAAGTCCATTTTCTATTGATAGTCAGAAAATGATATTTAATTGTACAGTCAAAGGTACCCTTGTATCTATGCCTCTGAGTAATAAGTTTAGTCCTCATTGTAAACCAATTATAAATAGGTCTGAGTCAAGTCAGTTGCGTCAGTCCAATAAGTCCTTGAATAAAATGGAACGCTGCATCTCCTATGCAGAAGTCCATATTGAAAAGATCCTTGCAGGAATCAAAGAGAAGATTATCAGAGATTGCTGCTCTGAGAATCCAAATGCATTTTGGAAGAGAGAAAAATATTTTGTTTCAATAACTTTTGATCCCCTCCAAAAGATCAAGCCAATGAAAGCATCAGCAAGGATTATGAGCCCCTCTGAAAGAGAATTTTGCTCAAAAGAAATACAAGAATTGTTAGCCAAACGTCTGATAGAACCCTCGAAAAGCCCATGGGCATGTAGAGCCTTTGTGGTTAACAAGCATTCAGAGCAGAAAAGGGGAAAACCAAGATTGGTGGTTAATTTCAAGCCACTCAATGCTGTGTTGCAAAAGATCAGGTATCCTCTACCTGATAAATCAAGTCTATTACAGAAGATCAATGGCTGCACTATATTTAGCAAGTTTGACTTGAAGTCTGGGTTTTATCAAATAGGAATTAAACCTGAATATAGGTTTAAAACAGCTTTTGTTGTCCCTCACAGACAATATCAATGGAAAGTTTTACCTTTTGGAATTAATAATGCTCCATCAGAATTCCAGAAGAGAATGGAAGACATCTTTAGAGATATACCATGGTTGCTTGTGTTTATAGATGATATTCTCATATGTTCAAAAAGTGTCCAAGATCATCTTAAACATCTTCAGTAATTTTATGATTTGGTTTTTAAGCATGGGTTGGTATTATCTGCTACAAAGATGGAAATGGGAAAAACAGAAATGGATTTCCTTGGTTTTCATATTAAAGCTGGTACAATTGTTTTGCAAGAGCATGTGCTAAAAAGTTTTGAGAAATTCCCAGATAAAATTCTTGATAAAAAACAGTTGCAGAGATTCCTCGGTTGTCTCAATTATATTCGACCATTCTACAAAGGCCAAGCTTCTGAGATCAAAAGTTTACAACAACACCTTAGAAAGAAGCCTATTGCATGGTCTGAAGAGATGACTCTAGAAGACAAAACAATAAAAGCTAGAGTAAAAGATTTGCCAGCACTTTTCCTCCCTCAAGGTACTGGTAAACTAGTAATTGAAACTGATGCCTCTAACTCTACTTGGGGTGGAGTCCTCTTAGAAGAAATTGAAGGAAAAGAAAACATTTGTGGTTATGCTTCTGGTGCATTTAGAGGAGCTGAATTAAACTATCCAAGTAGCCACAAAGAAATATTGGCTGTAAAGAAAACAGTCAATCACTTTATCCTATATATTAAGCCAGTTAGATTTGTGGTTAGAACAGATCTAAAAATCATGCCTGGAATATTTAGAAATGAGAATTTAATGGCTGAAAATTCAAGCAGGATATTAAAATGGTTTATCTGGTTGAGCAATTTTGATTTTGATATTGTCTACAAGCCTGGATATTTGAACTGTTTAGCTGATATGCTTACTCGGGAAAATGTGCAGCAAGAGAACAGTAAAGTTCCGAGTTTGAATATGTTTACTGCAGGTTCTAGTTCTAGTTCCAGAGATGAGAAGGGAAAAATCCCAATGCCAGATAACCAGAGGAAGAATAAGAGTTCTATGCTGGAAAATGAACCAGAGACAATTCCAAGAGAAGCTTTATTCTTAAAGCCATGGGACAATAGCCTTTCTGAAGAAGAAAGAAAAGAATTGCTTGATTATGCAGACAGGCAAGAAGCTGAGAAATATCTCAGTTTGACTTTAATAAAACAAATCCAGATGAGTCCTTGCAAACTCTACATCATGGAAAGATGGGAAAAGAGAGCATTCAATGGTTTGAAGAAAGCACGTGAACAGCTCAGGAAATGTAAAGAATTGTGGATAGATTGTAATGATGAAAAAGAAGGACCACTTTGGTATGTTGATATTGGTGAGGGAAACCTCACATGGACATCTTATAATTTGATTTTACAGTTTTGCAGGGAAGAAACCTCCATTGTCATATGTGCAGATCCAGGGAACATGCGCAACAAGAGATGGTCCGGTTGGACTGAAATTCTTCTTGATAAATTATGTCCAAGAAAAGATTGGACTGTGCGCAGAGCCAACTTCATACTCCACCTAGAAGCAGATATGCAAGCAGCAGACCAGGCAAATCTATGGTTTAAATTTCTGTTAAGGCATCATGGTGGAAGATACTCTGAATTAGAGCATAATGTAAATGTTACCCAAAAATATATCAAAAGAGATGCTGAGGGTAAAAGGATTGACACTAAAGTTCACAGGAGAACTCTCCCTTTGAACTATCGTGCAGAATCTCAGTTTCAGAGTGAATTTTTGTTTGAAGGTCATGAAGTTGTTTTTGGTTCTGATGTTGAGCGTTGTTTTGGCGAACTTCTATATCCTGAAGTTGAATACCCTGAAGATGAGCAGTACTTATAAGATTCCCAACCTTATTATTGGGAAGATGATCTGGCTCGGAGAGAAATAGAAGAAAGCCTATATGATCATGACAGTGGATGTTGGTGTGGTGGCCAAGGTGTCGGACCGCCTGGTGATCCATATTTGTACTGTGTATGCCGTTCTGGAAGTGATTAATGCCGAAATCTTTCTTATGGGAATGGAGCCCATGGTCCGAATTTGTAATAATGTTTTGTACAAAAGCATCTTTTAATGGAATCCGTAGTGGGCCGGTATAATAGCTCCACTTTGTATTGTCGGCCATGTCTCTCGGCCATCATTTATGCTTTTCCGTAGAATAGTTTTTGGGCCATGATGTTGTCGGCCATCGAATCTGCTTTTAGAGTTGTCGGTCGGTTTCCGAGTCCCCTCATGGTGCTGCCTCATAGGGACGAGATAAACATCGTGCTGACCCACCATGAAAAGAGGCTTGAATAACTATCTCCTTTGGAATGGTGTAAGAGATATTCGAGAAGTCTCTTTCAATTAATCATTCACATATTCCTACACATTACAAAGCTCACACATAATTGAGATATATATGAAAACATGTATATTTTCTAATATTTAATCATAAATTCACTCTTAATACTAAAATGAATAAAGTGGAAAATAATAATGTGAAACCCAAATGTATTTATGAAAATGATATGAGGAAGATTTAATAAGGCGATAAAATGTAAAGAATAGTGAAGAGAAAGGTGGATGAAAATACGACATTTCTGAGTCCTAACAATCACAAAATAAAAATCCCACACATGAACATAAATATTTATAATTTAGAAAAAGAGAAAACTACTTTTCAACATTATTTTCATTTCTATAACCATCATCATCTTCATTTTCTCAACAACCTCTTAATTAATTTTATATGCCAACTTCATGTTTCATCAACCTCTTAAGCACTATATGCCAACTGCATATTCTCAACAAGCTCGCTCTTAATTTTATATGCCAACAACCTCTTAATTTTCATATTCTCAACAACCTCTTAATTAAAGTAACGCTCTATGAAGCTTTTCATCTCTCGCTGCCAACTAGGATGTCGATGGCATCCTTACACAAAGAAAAACAATTAACAATCGTGTTAATAGATGTAGCGGGGACATGATTAAAATAAAATCGGTTGTCAAATTGGAAACTAAATCACAACGAAGAACCAGATCGATTCCAAAAATACCTTCTGAACTGTCATGTTTCACATTCAAGACTGGATCTAAGTTTGCAGAATGGCGTGGCGTTTGAACAATTCATCGTTAGATCTTTGGAAAGTGTAAATCGTTTAACACGCTATCAAATCTTGGCATCCCAGGCCATTCAATTACAATAGCAATTACATTACGTTACAATTACAATTGGCCCTGCTAAAATCCTTCTGGAATCGTGCATTTGCTGCACCGGATTTTGAGATCCGGCGCCCACCATTGATGGATCCCATGCGCTCTTCTGATATCAGGCGCGGGGACCAAACTAACCGCAAGCCTTGCGGAGGGAATGAGATGCAAAGCCTTCGACTCCACCCCAAACGCGGACATAACGAAATCACTGATCGAATGGCGCGCCGCGAAGCTCGCAATGCTTCCGGCGCCGATTTGCTGCATTGCCCGGTGGTTGCCGAAATACCCAACATAACCCGAACAGAAATCGTCCGCCGGATTAACATAGAGGCAAGGAACCCACGGGCGCAGGGCGAAGAAGGCATTGTGGGACTCGGTGAGGCTGTGCTTGTCCTTGAGCGCTAGGGCCAGCCCTGCAGCTACCAGGGTGCTTGCAATGTGGAGGCCGTGCTTGACCTTTTTGTCCCTTATTCTGTCCACGGGAGCCGACACGAAGGGTGGATTGAAGAGATGAGCTTCCAGGAACTGCCCCTCCTCGCCCATCCTTCTGCCGGCAAGCATCGCTATAGCTGCTCCCAGGGAATGCCCGGCGATCCACACGTTCTCCCGCCCGCTATCGGAAACGTACTTCTTCACCGCGTCAAACGCCGTGCGGAACCGGGTGGTCGTATGGAGTCCGTTTCTGAGGATTTGGAGATCCAGCTTTAGGTCTCCAGCGAAGGAGCCCGGTTTGGTAATCGTTCCTCTGAAGGCCACCACGATCTTGGGCGCGCCCGGCGGACGGAACGGGACGCCCGCGGCCTTCTTGCTCCACTTGTACACGGCGCCGAAGATAGATCCGTCCTCAGCTACGTCTACCAGCGGGTGAAGGAGCTTGAAGTTGAAGAAGCTCCACCACTTCTCGGCTAGAGCGTCGGAGCCGAGCCTGCGGTCCTGCCGATCGTGTTCCTGGATGTACACGCCCTCCACCAGACTGGCCGCTACGCATCTCCTGTGATTCGAATCCGACCTGCATTTTAATAATATAAATAAATGAATCAAACTGATTATCACTAAATTTGTTATGTTTGTAGCGGATGAATCCATGATCAGAAATGCAGGTAGATTGCAGTTGTTCCTGTGAATGTTGTTACCAGTCGATAGTGGTAAGATGGAGAGGCCCTGAAAGCTCGAAGATCTCGCGCTCGCTCGCCATTTTCTTCGCCCCCAAATTATCTGAGAGAATTCGCTCGCCGTCTGCATAGTAATCGACGGTTTAATGGCATGACTCGCTCGCTATTATTGCCGAATTTCCTGCAAAGTAATGAAAGTTTACCCTAATAATCTGTGTTTTCTTCCATACTGCACAGATCTTAACCATTGATATCAATGAGACCGGTTTGTATCATGAAGTGTTGGAGCTAGAGGGTAGGAAGAAATTTTAATTGCATTGAAATCTCCCTCACCAGTAAAGTCATATCATTAAAGCTGGCGACTCCACCCCATCCTCCGACGGCCTTCCACACACAGACGCCGTTAACCCATGTTTCCGTCATCGTGTCCCACTTCTAAGGTGGCATGCACTCAGCACAGGCTGGCGAAACCCGTGCCATTTGCCTCCCAATACAAAGCAAATTTAAATCTGAATTCACCGCAGGCTTATGGCGTATATTATATTCATTCCAACAAATTATTAATCGTTGGATGGAAGGTTATCCAGGGCGTTTAGGAACAGAGCAAGTACCATTCCATTGTTCCCCGCATATCTGGTTGGCAAAGCAAAGGGATCCAAACCATCAGCGAGCCATCGCTAAAAGTTACCATCTAATAATCTTCTGTTGTTATTTCTCTCTTTTTAGGCGCCATTTTTTTACTGTAATTGTTATTTCTATCTCTTTTTAGGTGCCATTTTTTACTCTAATGTATAGATAATGTCATTATAACTACACTTAATTTAGTTTATTGCATGTAGTTTGGGTGATTAGGAAGAATGAATGTTACTTCTTCACCTAAGTTCAATTTTTTATAAGTAATAAAATGTTCTTTTTCAACAAAATTATTTTTCAATTAAAATAACAAGATGTTCTTGCTATTGAAAGATCTCCTAATACAATAAACCACATTAAAAAAAACTACACTCAATATTTAATTCACATATTTATCTAAATCTATATTATGTCATTATAATTGCATTCAATTTTTACTAAATTGTAAATACATTTAAATATAATTTATATATCTATTCTATTTCATTATAATTAATATTTGAAAGTTTAATAAATTCTATGCAATTTATATTTTTATTAGTTTTTGAAAGTCAAAGTTTTTTACTTGTATTAATTTTAAATTTTTGATATTGTTTATTTTGAATTTTTGTAATGTTTGCAAAAAAAACTAAACTAGGTATTAAATTAAATTTTTGGAAATTTGAAAATATATTTTCTAATTTTTGAAAAAGGAAAATCAGAATTTTCAATTGGTCGAGTACATTTTGGATTTGACATAAATACCTAGAAGGTATTTTTTATTTTTGGATATAAAAATTATTTTAAAAAGTGAAGATTTAAGAATTTAACATGTCTTCAATAGAGTGCATCATCAAGAGAGTGCATAGTACATGACATAAACATTAAATCAATGATGGAAAATCGAAGCCCATGTTAGGGTTTATCGATCAAGATGCATATATGAACTCATAAACAAGAAAGAGAGGCTCTATCGCATGCTCACAGATTTCCTTCGAGTTGGTGACATCCTAATGCAGGCAAACCGGGTGTAACTCGCCAAGCCCTGTCAGAAGGCTTCATTGGAGGAGCAAGTGATAGATTGATGCCAAACCTTTCTCTATTCCTCCTAGATTTTGCCATCATCTTCTTCTACCTGATCTTCTCCATATACTTGGTTCTCACACTATCCCCTGTCCCCAGGATTGATTCACGCTTCTGCTTCTCCTCCAACTTACTCAATCGAGTAATTTTATTGCAATCCACAATCTTCTGCTGTACTCCCAGCCTCTGCGCAACCTCTGTAGCAATGACTATGGGAAGCTCAGGGGAGGTGGAGGAAGTAGTAGTATCTTTGTAATCGAGGCGGATCACATTGCTCCAATCCCTCCTTGAAAGAAAATCTTGGACAGACCCCATTTCACCATTTACAGTTTGATCATCATTTGTTTCACTTTTAGATTTGGGCAGGTGAATGAAATAAGGCATATCATAGATAACTGCCTTTATGAGAAATCTTGAGCAGTTGGCAGTGGAAACACCATTCTTACAGTGGATCTCATGAACGTATATCATGCGCCACCTCGATCCATGACTAGGAGGAAGCCTTGGGACACTCATCATATTTGCAGCAAGCTCTTTGAATATCGAAGGAATGGGGGAAGAGAGATTACAAACTGATCTACCTCCAAAAATGACCTCTTTTGGTTGAGGCTACGGCGTATGAGGAGTGCAACAGCTATTTAAATGCTCTGGTGGCATTGTCAATGCTTCTCAGCTAGCATCCTAGCTCATATTGAACTAAGACGTCCATCCATACAATGGTCGCCTGCTCGGATGTTAAGAAATTCTCCTCCATTGCAGGTTTTTGGTGGAATTTTGGATTGTTGATGTCAATAGGAATATTTGGTATGTGTAGTGAAGCCCGGACGACAATCAGATATAAAAGAAAAGATTCAGAGGGTGTTAAGTTTAGCCTAAATTCACAAGCAAGATCACTGAAAAAAACACAATCACAAGATAGACAAAGATTTACCCTGAGAAACCCTCATGGGGTAGAAAACCCAGCAAAGCTTTCCTCAATATAGATGATCAACAATTACAAATATGTAATCCCCAAACAAGATCTCATTCTCCTCCTATGAAGATCTCTCTCTCTCTCCTATGTGCAATCCACAAGTGAGTGAATGAGTGAGTTAAATGAGGAACACACCTCCTCTATTTATACTCAACTCCTAACTGACGTTTCACCCTAACTGGGCCGACTTCTCCTAGGAGAGTCTAATAACCCCTAAACAACTAACTCAGGGCTGACCCCACAAGGGAGATCTAATAACCCTAGTTACAACATTCTCTCGGAGGAATAAACATCTCCAGATACATGATAAAGTCTCGACGGAGGAATGAAACATCTCCAGAATAATAATATTCTTAGAAGTTACAATATTTCAACACTCCCCCTTAACGAGAAGGATATTATAACAACATCTGCAGGAGCAAGGAGTCATCAACTACATGATACATGATACATCTATAAATCATTGGAAGCTTTCTTCATACATCATGAGTAACTCAAACAGTTACTGGAACATCCTCAAGATCTTCAATACTGGAACATCAACATCTTCAGTACCGAGTCTTCATCTTCTGCAGCACTCGAACAACTACAGCAACATCATCATCCGGATCTCTTGATTAATAGCCTCATCGTCTTGATCTTCCTATCAACAGCATCATCATCTGGATCTCTCGATCAACAGCCTCGTCATCTGGATCTTCCGATCAACAGCATCATCATCTGGATCTCTCGATCAACAGCCTCATCATCTGGATCTTCCGATAAATGGCATCATAATCTAGATCTCTCGATCAACAACCTCATCATCTGGATCTTTCAATCAACGGCATCATAGCAGCATACTCTGCAATACACATGATCCAATTACGGGATGGTCAATCCCTATCAATTTAGGACATAAATCCAAGGACGATGCAATCCTATCACGTACATTTTGAACCAACCATTCAGGGACGATGCAGTCTTATCACGTACATTTTGAACCAACTATTCAGGGACGATGCAGTCCTATCACATACATTTTGAACCAAGTGTTCAGGGACGATGCAGTCCTATCACGTACATTTTGAACCAACTGTTCAGGGATGATGCAGTCCTATCATGTACATTTTGAACCAAACGTTCAGGGACGATGCAGTCCTATCACGTACATTTTGAACCAACAGTTCAAGGACGATGCAGTCCTATCACGTACATTTTGAACCAACTGTTCAAGGATGATGCAGTCCTATCACGTACATTTTGAACCAAACGTTCAGGGACGATGCAGTCCTATCACGTACATTTTGAACCAAACGTTCAGGGACGATGCAGTCCTATCACGTACATTTTGAACCAAACGTTCAGGGATGACGCAGTCCTATCACGTACATTTTGAACCAACTATTCAGGGACGATGCAGTCCTATCACATACATTTTGAACCAACTGTTCAGGGACGATGTAGTCCTATCACGTACATTTTGAACCAAACGTTCAGGGACGATGCAGTCCTATCACATACATTTTGAACCAAACATTCAGGGACGATGCAGTCCTATCATGTCCACTTAGACAAAGTCTAAGGACCACACATCGACCTCATTGTCGGAACAGGTAACCTCATCATCGATACAGGTATCCTCTTCATTGATACAGGTATCCTCATCATCGATACAAGTATCCTCATCATCGATACAAGTATCCATATCATCAATACAGGTATCCTCATCATCGACCTTACCGTCGATATAGGCAATATCATCATCGATACAGGTATCCACATCGATGCCATTATCCAAATATCATCATCATCGACCATATCACTCCCCCTTTCGAGGAGGGTCCTTCTGAATGACACCAAGCTTGTCTCGAAAATACTCAAACTTTACTCAAGACAGAGGTTTGGTCAATATATCATCAACTTGTTTGTTAGTGCTCACATACTCAAGCTTGATAGCTCCTTTCTGCACCATATCCCATATATAAAAAAAAATTGGATCTCTATGTGCTTCGACTTATCATGGAACACTGATTCTCTGTCATCTTGATACAACTCTGGTTGTCACACAGGATCACAGTGGGTTCCATCTCTAAGTCAAATAATCCTGATAACAACTTTCGAAGCCATATCGCTTCACAACTAGCAGAGCAAGCAGCAATATATTCCACTTCAGCTGTGCTGAGAGCCACACTAGACTGCTTCCTACTAAACCAAGAGATCATAGAAGATCCCAGACAATAACATGCTCCCGATGTGCTCTTCCTGTCTGATACACTTCTTTCCCAATCAACATCTGTGTAGCCATACAATCTGAAGTCATGATCTCCAAGGTAACATAGACCAAAGTCTATCGTACCCTTTAGGTACCTCATCACATGCTTTGCAATAATCAAGTGAACACGTCTAGGTTCTACTAGATATTGACTCAAGGTGTTCACAGCAAAGCACATATCTGGCCTGGTATTCATCAAATACATTAATGACCCAATAATCTATCTGTACAGAGTCACATCCACTAACTCTGATGAGTCATCAGCTAACAGCTTCAAGTTGGAATCCATGCGAGTGGCCATGGCTTTGCATTCCAACATATCAAATCTTTTCAAGATTTCCACAGCATACTTTCCATGGTTGAGAAAGATTCCTTCTGGGCCTTGCCATACTTCCAGACCTAGGAAGTAATGCATCAATCCGATATCTTTCATCTCAAACTCTATAGAGAGCTTCTTCTTGCACTCGACAATCTGTTTCTCATTTCCAGTCAGAAATAGATCATCCACATATAGCAACAATATGACAGGTTCATCATCCATAACTTTGAGATAAAGATTAGGATCAGCTTTAGTCTTGGTAAAGCCCAAGCTTGTCAAGAAACTGTCAATTCTTCCATACCAAGCTCTAGGAGCTTGTTTCAACCCATACAAGGCCTTCTTTAGTTTGCATACGTGGGTTCTTCTATCTTCAACCTGAAATCCTTGTGGTTGTTCTATGTACACTTCCTCCTCAATCACACCATTCAGGAAAGTTGTCTTCACATCCATCTGGTGTAATTCCCACTTCATCATGGATGCAAGTGCCATGATGGTTCTAATGGAAGTGTACCTTGCAACTGGTGCAAATGTCTCTTCATAGTCAATTCCCTCTTTCTCAGAGAATCCTCTGGCCACAAATCTTGCCTTATACTTTTCAATGCTACCATCTACAGCATGCTTTATTTTTTATATCCATTTGGAGGATACCACACTCTTGTCCTTTAGTCTGGGAACTATATCCCAAACATCATTCTTCATTATTGACTGGTATTCCTCTTTCATTGCCTCTACCCACTCTTTCTTATGAGATTCTTCTTCATAACTAGTGGGTTCTTGATCTACAAGATCACACATAAAAGCCATATAGCTGGAGAATGACTTAGGTTTCTTGCTCACTCTAGTGGAGCCTTCAGAAGCTCCATACTTTTATTCTCCTTGTATAATGTCTCTTGCCCATGCTGTCTTTCTCTTTCTTGATATGTTTATGGTAGGGGGTTCTTGTGGTTCTATTATGTCATGGTCTTCAAGTGTT
This sequence comes from Larix kaempferi, assembly GCA_027924585.1. NCBI lineage: Eukaryota > Viridiplantae > Streptophyta > Pinopsida > Pinales > Pinaceae > Larix > Larix kaempferi. The sequence continues at coordinate 6,188,861 of BSBM01000931.1, forward strand.
ATATCTTCAGGGGTGGGTGCAGCCTCTGCAATTCTGGGAGGTGCATCTTCCTCGTATACTTCTTCATACTGGCACTTCTTAGATCTCTTGAGAGCTGCCTCTTCATCAAATGTCACATCCCAACTAATTTCCATATGATGGAATCCTAGGATGTATATTCTGAATGCTTTGGATGCTTCACAATATCCAACAAATATTCCCTTCTTCCCAAAAGGATCCATCTTGGTTCTCTTTTCTTTTGGTATGTGAATATATACTGGGCACCCAAATATCTTGAGATGGCTCACCTCAGGCTTCTTCCCTGTGAACACTTCTTCTGGGGTCTTGAATTCAAGAGCACTATGAGATAGTCTATTCTGCACGTAGACTCCTGTCATGGCTGCTTCATCCCATAGATACATAGGTAGGTCTTGATCATGTATCATTGTTTTTACTGCTTCCATAATGGTTATATTCTTTCTCTCCGCAACACCATTTTGTTGAGGATTGTAGGGAGTGGTTAGCTCCCTCTTGATTCCAACTTCTTTACAAAAGACTTCAAAATCCTTTGAAGTATATTCTCCACCATTATCTGTCCTAAGTATCTTGATCTTCTTTTCTAAATGATTTTCTATCAAGGCTTTGAATTCCTTGAACTTTCCAAAGACTTCATCTTTTCCCTTTAGGAAATATATCCAAGCCTTCCTTTAGTAGTCATCAATAAATGTAAGGTAATATTCATACCCACTCAAGGATGTGGAGGGCATTGGTCCACATACATTTGAATGAATCAATTCCAAAGTACTTTTAGTCTTTGTTTCACTCTTTGGAAATGGGTTCTTGATATTCTTCCCTTTTGCACATCCTTTGCATGTGCCATCATGATCAATCTTCAAATCTGGTAGTCCTATAACTACCTTGCTCACATGAGGTAGTGCTTTGTAGTTAATGTGAGCAAGCCTCCTATGCTATAGCTCACTTGGGCTAGTGGCTTCATGAACAAGGGAAACTTCTAGATGACCCTTGAGTTTGTATAGACCTCCTTCCTCTTCACCAATAACTATTGCATCCTCAATTGATTTTCCTTTGGGCCACATGAGTACTTTTCCATCTATGAATGCAACCCTATATCCTTTCTTATCTAATGCTGAGATAGAAAGTAAGTTCTTCTTCAAACCTGGTACATATAAGATTTCCTTAATCTTCAATGGAGTTCCAGAATCAAGCTTGTAGCTTACTTCACCAACTCCCTTGATGGGATATTGATAGTCATATCCTAAAGATACCTTCTTTGGAGAGGAGTTCTCTTCAAGTCTTGAAATAGTCTTCTTTTGTCCTGGCATGTGCTTTGAAGCACCACTATCAATAATCCATGTATCTTCTCCAGGTGTTACAGACCCAGAGAGTGCAGACAATAGCACATACTCTTTTGCATCTTCTTCTTCTATTCTAGTTCTTTTCTTTTGAGGCCTTTCCTCTTCTTCTTCTTCACTGTCATCTTCTACTAGATGTGCTTGATGTCTTTTGTGATGAAGGTCCTTCTTATTCTTTGAAGGACAATCTCTAGCAAGGTGTCCCAATTTGTGACAATTGTAACATTGAAATGAGGAGAGATCTCTTCCTGAACTTGCTCCTCTTTTCTTTTGAAACCTATGTGGAGGTTGAGACTCCTTATGGTTTCCCTTCTTGAATTTTGGATGAATTCTTATTTTCTTGGTATGGGTGGCTAATGCTTGATCATCTTCTTTGAGTAGTGCTTCTCTATTGGCTACTCTAGCCTCTTCTTGAATGCAATCCTCCCACACCACATCAAACTTCATACTTTCTTTTCTAGCACACATGGTTTGGATCAATGAGTCCCAAGGTCTAGTGAGACCATTGAAAGTAGTCATGACTAGTTCATCTTCATCAAGGTTGTCTCCAATGGCTTCTAGTTGTTCTTTGAACTGGGAGACCCTTGTGAAGTAATCTTGAATAGATTCTCATTTATTCATCTTGGTGCTCTTTAATTTAAATCTTAATTTCATCTTCATGTTGATGTTCCTCCCTTCATACATTATGCCTAGCGCATCATACATTTCCTTTGGGGTCTTCTTGGATTCCACTTGGGGAATCAAGTGGTTCTTGATAGAATCAACAATGCTTCTCTTTGCCCTAATCAAGTCCTTCTTATACTTCTCTTTGGCTTCATATTCTGCAGGTTCTGCAACCTCATCTTTGATATATTGGGCAAGATCATTCTCTTCAAGAATGAGACCAATCCTATATTTCCATGCCTAGAAATTCTCTATACCCTCTGGCTTGTCTTCAAGCTTAGTGCTTGGAGCCATCTTTTCCAGGAGGTCACAGAAATTGAAGTTTCTCAAAAGGTAGAATAGAACTTACCAGGAGATGTGCTTGATTGAATTGAGATGATTGGTGTACTCTGCTTCTGGAAACTTCAACTTTTCACCCTTCAAATCTGACCAACAACTTTTGGATCTGCAACAAGTTTTCTAGTTTTCTGGTTCGCACTTTTTCTGGTTTACTGGTGCACAGGTTCACAGTTTTTCTGGTTCACTGGTGCACAGGTGCGCAGTTTTTCTGGTTCACTGGTTTTCTGGTCCAAAATTCAAACTAGGGTTTGACAAATCCAGGGGTTCTACCCACTCAAAAAGTTCGATATAGGGCTCAGAATTTTGATTTTGAGGAGGAGCATCCAGCCATGCTCTCAGAATCCAAAAATTCCAACTTTTGCAGAAACCCTAATTTTCACCGGAGGAGGAGAGAGAGGTATTTTCACCTTCTGAAAGATGTCCTATTCAGGATATCTCTAATACCATGTTAAGTTTAGCCTAAATTTACAAGCAAGATCACTGAAAGAAACACAATCACAAGATAGACAAATATTTACCCTGGGAAACCCTCATGGGGTAGAAAACCCGGCAAAGCTTTCCTCAATATAGATGATCAACAATTACAAAGATGTAATCCCCAAACAAGATCTCCTTCTCCTCCTATGCAGATCTATCTCTCTCCTATGTGCAATTCACAAGTGAGTGAATGAGTGAGTTAAATGAGGAACACACCTCCTTTATTTATACTCAACTCCTAACTGACTTTTCACCCTAACTGGGCCGACTTCTCCTAGGAGAGTCTAATAACCCCTAAACAACCAACTCAGGGCCGAACCCACAATAGAGATCTAATAACCCTAGTTACAACATTCTCTCGGAGGAATAAACATCTCCGGATACATGATAAAGTCTCGACGGAGGAATGAAACATCTCCGGAATAATAGTATTCTTAGAAGTTACAATATTTCAACAGAGGGGACTATAATGTTCCTGAGTTTCTAGTGATTGAATATGTCGCTGGAAGCAAGTATTTGATGGGAGGACTTATTGAAAACACCACCTATGTTGGGATATTTATCCAGGAAGGTAGGACATCTTTTCCTGCAGTTCTTGGTTTGGTTGGTTCGCCAATTTATCGTCTTTCTCCAGTTTTATTTGATCTAAAACTTAGGAATATTAATTTATTATTGTGTGTTTGACAGACAATCCACTCGAGCGAACGCGAGCCAAATCTCCCTAGCTCAAAGTGAGTCTAGAACAAATAGTACAGACTATAAACCACTTTCCTAGATCTGATTAAGGATCAAGTCACTAGATGTCTTACCTTAAATTCTCAATTCTTTCTCCTAGATGTTGCTCCACACCTCGCAGTCGCCAGATCTTAGCTACAAGACCTATCAAGACACATGGGACAATGCAAACGAGTAAAGAGAATCTATGCAATAATAGATCTAAGTAAACATTTAAGAAGGTAAACTACACAATATCATCACACATAAACAATATTGGTGGAAAGCATTTATATTACTGTAAATCAGGAAAGTACATAGAAAAGAATAGACTACAACCAAGGCTTAACGTAGAAGTCCTTCTCCATCCAAGCCAAATGCCATATCCTCCCAAGGAAGTGTGAGTCTCTCAATGGATGAGTGGAGATCTTTCAATGACGATTTCACCAGCATGTAGACACTATAGACTTCCTCCCTTTGGAGAGGGGTGGAGATTCACTTATATAGGACTGAGTGGACAGGGTATGGATAGGGTAGGTTGAGATATGGTAGGAGAGAGATAGGGGATCCTTCCAAGAGGTTAGGAACCGAGTGCTAGCTCCCACAAGAGGTCAGGGATAAGGATCCAAGTCATCTATCTTCGAGAATGGGCTCGAAGGAGCTATTTTTTCCCATTAACTGACTTCGTCATGCTCTACAATGGAGCAAGGTGCGACGTCGCAGGTTGCATGAGTGCATCCTGCGACGACCTCTCAAAACCTAGCATAAATGAAATGGTGTCCCTTCCAGGTTAATGACTTAGCCAATGGAACTTTAGGGATGTATACACTGAGTCTCTTGATGGTTAGATTTTAGGTTTAACAAAATTCCCCCCAAAGCATGAAGTTGTTAAAAGATTGGACAGGTGAAATGCTTTGACATAAGGAATGGCAATGGACTTGTCTGATGAAGGATGTTGCTGCAGTACAACTGACTCTGAAGTCACAGTCTCATATGATGTACAACATGGCCGCCGACCAATACAATGCAAATCCATGGTAGTAATGACCGACTGAACACAATCATGGCTACTAGACACAAGCGTAGATCCATGATGAGATGATAACACAGCCACGACCAATACAAATGTGGATCCGTGTAATATGACTCAATACAAACTCCATCGCAACCTGGGTAAAACATGACTCCCCATGGTCTTCAAGCAAAACCCGCAATGATCCGAATCTATCCATGTGATTACAAATGTCTTGATGTTTAACATGGTAGAAACCACTTGATTACTGGTCATTGATGTATACCGTTAAAAAGTGCGAGGGAAATCAACATTAATGTCAATGATCCCCGAGGTATCATGGTACATATCACCAAGCGTGAATAAATGAGTTGAATTCGAACGCAAGATGAAATATTTTGATCAAGAGTCAATGGTGTAAACTCATGTCGAAAGCGAGGTAGCCTGCCATTGAGGCATGCAGGTCCAAGGTACCCGGTTGGTTTCTAGATTCAATCCTTGGATGATGTGTTGAAGTCGACAAGGATGAATCCGTAGAAGGAGGGCCATGATGAATCCCCCATCATCGACACGGAACACGACAAAGGATGTGTAGAGTTGATCGAATTGTATAGTAACATGCGAGAATGACTCAGAGTAGACCGACATGATGGAAGGTGTACAGACTACAGGTAATGAATAGTGAGAGTATTGTTGAACATGGGCATGGCATGACTTGGTAGTATTGACATGATGAGTACGACACTAACTTCTAATGCAACTGATGATAGAATCTTTCTTTGAATGACTCAAAGGAGTGACGAGACTCAGCGAGTAAGTGAAACTCGAGGACAAACGGATGATCCAAGTACTGTATGCAAATGCAAATGAGTGCCATGTTCAAGAACGACTAGGTACTGCCACAGATAAAGGTGTAATAAAAAAGCTTTCCTTTTTCCCCATCATGAACGATGATTGCCTCATGTGTTTTTTACGAGCTTGATGAGGGTAACCAGATGCTCGGTATAGCTCATCTCATAGAAGAGTCCATAGAAGGTAAACTTGGTCGTCATTTCATGTTTAGAGAGTCTGAAAAGAACTAAAGAAGACTCCAATGGTCCTTTTTCGTAAAGTTAGCCTCATCGCCCGAAAAAGGGTAAAACAACGCGGGAGAGGACTCTTCCAGTCATGATTGGATAGAGTATACATTTTTCGTAAGTAGTGTCCCCTGGTCCGAAAAAGGGGTAAACTATCACCAGGAAGACAGCCATTCAAATTCTTTAACAAGCGTGAACACGACAAGTTCGCTTGGCAATCTTTTCGTATTTCAAGAGCCTGAAAAGAGCTTAAATATGGACTCCGGGGGGGTTCCTTTTCCGTAGTATTTTAACGAGCCCGGAAAAGTGATAAATCGTAACTCAGTAACGTATTCTCATAGTTTCAAGAGCACGAGAAAGAACAAAGAGTAAGCTCATCATCATTAAATAATTACAATCTAATGAATGAAAAGATAATGAAAAAAATACACAAGGAGTGTTCATACCTGAGATGACCGTTCCAATGTGAAAATGGCGTGAAAAGACACTTAACAACTCATGCACGCTCAGAAACTAAGTCAAATAGTCAACCAAGCGTTTAAATGTGATAAAATCGATCCAAACTATAGCAAATGACCTAAAGGCATCAAATATTTGAAAAAGGAATATTCCATTTTGTTTATAAATAGAAACAAAAACCAAATAAAGTCACCATTGTTTCATTTGCCAAATTTGGGAGGAGAAGTGCCATTTGGAGCCAAAACTTCACTTGTCGATTCTGGGAGCTACAAGCAACCATTTCACCCGCCGTCCGGAGCAGGTAACTCTAAGCTTCATCTAGCATAATTGTAGTGGTTTACATTTTTTAATTTGGTTCATTTTTTTGGGTTTTAGCTTGGTTTGTGAAGGGCCATTGCATCGTCAGGTCGTCGCTGTCTGCCATTTCGGGAACTGCGGCGAGACTAAGTCATCTCAAAGCTTGCAAGGTTGGACTGCGATGATGTCGCACCGTTAGCAATAACGGGGTACAACGGCGGAATCGTCCAACCCCAAACACAAACCGTGCTAAAAAAAAGAACTTTCAGTGGTTGAAGTAAGTGTTAACAATGTTTAAACTCTCCTTTTGGCAGGTACAAGCAGCCAAAATGGTCTTGGAGTGGCGTGAACGGGAGGATGAGATAGATGACATACAGGCTGCAAATGATCCACAATGTGTGGAAGCACTGAGGAACTGTGGGCTCCTCAAGTTCTTTCAAATCCAGGGCATGAGGGACCAAATCCCATTATTGACACATATGCTCCGATGATGGGATGCAGCTCAACAATATTTCGCGATCGATGAGCACGTGCTTACCATAGATGTCGAGGACATCTACTTCCTGACTGGATTTTCCTGAAGAGGGGACAATGTGCTTCTTACTGGATCACGGGGAAGTGATCGGACCGTGGATGCCATGATCTTACAACACTGTACTCCCAACACCCATGCTTCTAGTGGGAAGATTCCCATTAAAGAAGTACGGGAACGTCCATCGCGCACCATACTTTTTACCATTACGAGGATGGCAGGGATCCAAGCTCATCACTTAGGCACTAGGTCTCAGATGCTATGCGTGGAGGACTGCATGTCTACGAAGATATTCAACTGGTGCGAGGGACTCCTCACAAACATGCGAGCTCAACTGACCAAGTGTCACCGAGGAGAGCTCAAACAGTTTGGCTACGATTCGATAGTGATCTCGTTCCTATTGGAGCGGGTTCCCCTCTTGCACCCACAGGTGCCACTGGATGACAGGGATCCTAAGGATACTCACATGGTTAGATGGACAGAGGTGATGGCCCGACATGGTGGGGTCCCCATCATTACATATGGTGGTGAGTTCTTCACCTGGTTAGAGGGTCAGTTACTGATGGTAGAGGACTTCCCGTACAATGGTACGAACTCAGAGATGACCTGGACTTGCCGCTTCCCAAGGGAGAAGCATGGGGAGACATAGGTAATAACAATAACCCTTGTACATTTAATTTTTGTGTATTTATGATTTTTTTGTTATAGTGCTGACAAGTTAACAACATGTGTGTGTAGACGTGGGCCCCGTACGACCAGTAGGAGTCTCTCTTCTTGCGAGGAGAGAGAGAGGACAGGGAGCAGTCATGGGTCCAGCTATACATGCTGCTATCGCAGAGATGGATGGAGTCTACGCGAAGCTGAGTGGTTTGACGTTACACGTTCTCGATCTGATGGTAGATGAGGTACCACGGCCCATGCAGGTGTACACAGTTGGAGCGACTGCGCACTTCAATGTGTTGCTTCGTAGGGTTGTGAGAGTAGTTTACTGTTTCCACACTCAGCAGGCTAGAGCTGTTAGACCTAGGGGTGTACGGGCTAGGTGGTAGGCCTTATGTTGTTATCATGTATGTATTGAGAGCTTAGAGGCCTCAGATTTTTTGTACTACTAAAAGCTACAAGACTTCATATTTTGTAGAGACTCACTGAGAGTCGTCGTGCTTCAGATTTTTGTACCAGCACTACTTTTTGTGATATATATATATATATACAAACATTCTGGCGATTCATACATTATGTGTTTAAAATGGATGAATGATGTGGTCTTGTTTATATGTTTTCTTATAAAGTGAATTATTTACATGTTATGTCTACTTTTAACAGTTCATGAATATGCTTATGTATGGGCAATGTACTAATCTAAAATGAAGTTGGCCATGGAGTCGGAAACTGTGTTAACATCTCGTAGAATGTGCAGGTACTGAATGGACTCGAAGGACCTTTCCAGAAGACGGACTCGTCGATAGAGACATAGTAAGGTGGGATCGCGGATGGCGTAGACTCAGTTAAGATGAGAGACCACTAGTTGAGAATCCAAGTGGATGAAAACGTGGTCCATACCCAAAGAAATAGCGTCAATTAGGGTTCCAATGATTGCTTGATATTCTGTACCATTGTTGGTTTCGAAACCTAGACACATTCCTCCTGAGCTGATGAGCTCGCCAGTAGGTGAATAGAGTACCCAAGCTGCGGAGGCAAGGTTGCGGGTATGCCGACTGGCGCCGTCTGCAAATCCGAAACAAGTTGCCATCTGCACACACAGATAGAACATGTTATAAGAAACAAAACAAGACCTAAAACACGCAAGAAATCAAATTGTCACACCACACAGGAAACACACACACGCCATGTACTCTATATACAACAGTACTCATGCATGAAAGACTCAATCATAGTACCTCTTCAAGTAGAGCCCGTTACGGGGCTCACCCAAAGATATCCCGTCGTAGTCTTCAAATTCATAAGCTCCCTTCTCTAAGACATATTTCACTATGTAAGGTCCATGCCACATGGACTCAAACTTTCCTGCCCCTAGCTTATCATGTTTTTGGTCATATGTGAGGACCAAATCTCCTTCGTTGTAGGCGCGAGGTTCTACCGACTTGTCGTACTGTGCTTTGATGCATTTCTTATGAGCCTCGTTCGCAAGAGCGGCATCTCGGCAAGTCTCGTCGAGCTTAGCTAGGTAGAGGAAACGTTCTTCCTCAGCAGTAGTGTTTGGGAGAAGTTCGATGGTGAGCTTGAGAGACGGAATCTTGCACTCAATAGGATGGACCGCCTCCAATCCATAGACTATGGAAAGGAGTAAATCCAGTTCGATAAGCCCATAGTGCGGAGAAGAGCATATTATGCTAGTTGGACTTATGCGTACCTACCATTCATTGGACCATAGTTTTTCAAGACCTTATTAATGGCCTCAACCTGTCTGTTTGACTCTGGGTAGTACGGTGTTGAATTTTCATGGAGAAAACCAAATCTATGGCTCAACTCGTCAACCATGTGGCTCATAAAGTGAGAACCATGGTCGGTAACTATCGCTTGAGGAACTCCAAACCGCGCTATGACATGATTAAACATGAAGAGTGTGGTGGTCTTACCGTCGTTCCTGTATCTAGGCATTGCCTCGGCCCACTTTGTAAAGTAGTACACAACTACAATGACGTAACTATGCCCCCCGGTCGAGGTAGGCTTACAATGCATGAAGTCAATGCCCCATTTAGCGAAGGGGCCAATGGAAATAACCGGGTGTAACAGGGCGGGGTGGGTGCGCTTTTTCATATGAAAATGTTGACATGGAGGACATTTTTTTATGGCCTCTATACAATCTTTAAAGATAGTCGACCAATAATATCCCGCGCGAAGAATCTTCTGGGTTGTAGACATCCCAGAGAGATGACCACCACATGCCCCAATGTGACAGTCATTTAGGACGAATTCAGCCTCATCATGAGTCAGACAGCGTCGGAGAATGGAATCTACACCATGGCGGTACAAGGTATCACTGATGATCAGGTAATACTTTGCATGGTGGTGTACCTTGGAGGGCTAAAACGTTGGGTTTGAAGATACAATGTGATATCTCCATACCATGGATTAGACGTATTGATAAGAAACAATGACTCATCCGGAAAGGATTCATTGGGCTCAGACTCTACATCAATACGGGGGAGGTCGCAGATAAGCTCAACAAACACCAAAGACTTTTTAGACTTGGCCTTTTCAAAAAGAAGATCAAATTCTTGCAGTATCATGATCCAGCGTGAATACTTGCCCCCAAGCACCTGACGTGTTAGAACGTGGTACATGGGATTCGAATCGAGAATGATGGTGGTGGTGCGGAGCAAAATGTAATGTCGGAACTTCTGCACAGCTATGACAGCCGCAAGAGCGAGCTTCTCAACATGTGAATACCGGGTTTCATTGTCAATGAGACCTTTATTGGCATAATATATCACATGTTCTTGGGCGTTCTGATCTTCCTGCACCAAAACCATGGCGATAGTGGGGTCGGAAGCAGCGAGATATAGAATGTAATCTCGGTAGTAATTCGGCGGTTGGAGCACGGGGGCATGCGTGATGGCATGTTTCAAACTATCAAAAGATTGTTGAGCTTGGTCATCCCAGATGAACGAGACATTTTTCTTCATCAATCTCATGTAACCCTGTGTCTTTTGTGCGAAATTACAAACGAAGCGTCGTAAATAAGTCGTTCGTCCTTGTAGACTCTGAAGTTCCATAATATTGGTTGGAGGTGGAAGAGCGATGATGGCTTCCACCTTCGAGGGATCAATTCGGATCCCATCTTTCGAGACGATAAACCCTAGGAGGCATCTGGACTCAACACAGAAAATACACTTATGAGGATTCAGACAGATATTGTATCGTCTGCATCTGAGGAAAACGGTCGTCAGATGATCAATGTGGAACTCACGTTGCTTCGAATGGGCAGGGAGATCATCTAAGTAGGGTTCCATAAAGTCCTTTACATCGTGGAAGGCGTACGACATGGCCTGCTGGAATGTGGCACCAGTGTTTTCAAGACCAAACGGAATTTTACGATGTGAAAACGTTCCCCAAGGGAAGATGAAATCAGTCTTGTGTTGGTCAGCGGGGTGGATCTCTATCTGGTTGTATCCGGAGAATCCATCCATAAATGAAAAGATGACGCTTCCGGCACAATTATCGATAATCTGGTCAATAAAGGGAGTCGGGTAGTTGTCCTTGGGACAAGCCTTGTTGAGATCCTGATAATTGACACAGATGCTAATGGTACCTTGCTTTTTAGTAACGGGGACGACGTTTGAGACCCACTCTGTCAATGGGACAGGGTAAATGAAGCTGGTCTCCAAGAGTTTCTCAATCTCTGCCTTGATTTCTGCAGTCTTCCGGGGGGTGTACCGGTCAAAACTTTTGGCGGACAGGTTTGATGTCGGGATAGGTTTTGATTTTGTGCAAAACAATGGTGGGGTCTATCCCAGGCATCTGCTTGTAGGTCCAAGCGAATACGTCTTGGAATCACTTGAATAAGGCTGTAAAAGAAATGACTTCTTCAAGGGAACACTTCTGGCCTAACTAGATTTGTTCCACTGCACCAGGTGTAACCGAAATGTCAATCAAAGTGGTAGGCTCGATGTTGGCTAGGTTTCCTTCATAATCCATTTGACACGTGAGTATCAAGGACTGAGAGCCAGAACGGACATCTGGTGTAAAGATGGTGTGAATGTTGTTCTCCACAGTATCCAAAATGGGAAGGAAAGACAAACGATGGTGGAGGTCTTCCCACGGAAGATCATCCACGCTCATGATTTCCATAATGGACTCGTCAGAATGAAAAGTCCGTAGGAGGGGGTCGGATGACGTCTGCTGCGGAGAATGAGAGGTGGAGGCCACAACCAAGTGGTCCTCCGGTTCTGACTAGATAGCCTCGTATACAAGTTCAGCAGGTGACAGAGGCATAATGTCTCCAATCAGGTGGAGGCCACAACCAAGTGGTCCCAGTCCTTTGAAACAATCTAAGATGAATCGAGTCATCCATCAGGGATTGGATGAACACCATAAGTGGTATGTCATCACATGATTTTTAGGATCCTCACCCAACTTACCATCAAATTTCGGGATATCTGACGGAAGTTTCACCGGAATGGGTGGCTAATTAGTTCTGTGGTAGATGGGGTCATTGGTTAAACGAGACAGGTCAAGTAGGTCCAAAGTAGCCAAAAAGGGCAGCTGCGAATTAGGCTACGAGTATTGATAGTACGGATAAGGCGTGTAAGGACCAACAGGACCTTGTGTTGACTGACCATAAGGTGTTCCAGGAGGAAATTGGCCATAGGTGTACAAGCCGCCCGGACCAAATGCAGGTCCGCTGCCATAGTAAGGCGGTCCATTACCAAAATAAGGTGGCCCGTTACCATAAGGTGGTGGCCCACCTCTGCCGCCGGGAGGGGGTGGGCCACCTTCAAATGGTGGGGGTCCACCACCACTTCCAGGGTAGTATGGGCCACCACCACCTCCACCGGGAGGAGGTGGTGGTCCGCTACCACCGTCGGAATAGGGTGGGCCTCCACCAATTTCACCGCCGGGAGGGAGTGTGGGCCACCGCCGCTGCCAGAAGGGTAAGGGCCCCCTCCACTACCTCCACCATAGTAGGGTGGTGGTCCACCACCACCGCCACCAGGGTGAGAAAGTCCTCCACCGCCACTGCCAGGATAGGATGGTCCTCCACCGCCACCACCAGGATGGGATGGTCCTCCACCGCCACCGCAAGGCGGTGGTGGGCCATGATGACCGGAATGAGGTGGTCCTCCACCAGAAGGTAGAGGTCCGCCTCCTGCAGATTTATGTGGGGGCCCGCCGCGTCCGATGGGAGGTGGGGGTGGACCAAGCGAGGGTGGAGGGACTTGAGGGACTGTAAGTGGGGGTCCATGTTGTAAAACATTTTTTTGTCCCCAAAGAGTGTAAGGATTATCGGGGTAAGGTACTCCGTAGAGTGGGTTTCCTGGATTAAGTTGACCCCGCACAGGGTTAAAATGACCTGGATTTGCTTGACTCAACAGTGGTTGAATTACATTGGACGGTCCCCCAACATGGGATAATCCTATAGTGGAAGGTCCAGGAGGTAGGGAATTTCCAACGGAAGGAACGATGGGAATTCCTGCTGCGGTATTATGGTTAAGAGACGGGGGTTGCCCCCCAGCAACAACTCGGTGACTACTAAGTAAAGGTTGACTCAACACTGGTTGTTGATTATCCACCATAGGATTAACGTTATCTGTAAAAAAGGTAGGGTGTAAAGAGTAGTCTCCCCTCGAATTTTGGGGTGGGGGAGGAGCAGGTAACGTAACCGTGGTGGTCACAGGTGTGTTGGACTGTTGTTGTTCAACAGGTTGGGTCGTTAGGGGTACTGAACTGGTCTCCTGTCTAGGAAATGCATGTGTAGGAATGGATGGTTGACCAGTTTCAGTAGTGGTCACGTGTTGCGTAGATGATTCCGGTGACTCAAAAAATAAAGAGTGGCCTGGGATTGGTCGGTAAGGAGGTAACGATGGGTCGTCTATCCTCCGTTGGAGAGCTGATCTCTGGCACCTCTCGGCCATGGAATGAAAGTGATCCAATTGGTCACGATAGTAAGCTGAGGGATCATCCGGAGTAGTCCCACTAGGTGGGGGTTGCAACGGAAAAATGGGCCACTGGGTGACCGGTAGAAGATGTCCAATAAGCTACTGAAGGACCAGCAGCTGTTGTGGGGTCGTCCTGGGGTTGATTTATCCAGTCCAACGATCCAGGCTCTCCCGGCGTAATGGGAGGTAAGTCTTGTGAAGTGGAAACTTGTGCTTCTTCACCCTGCGGGGGATGAGAGGCAGGTGAATCTGGAGGAGTATGAGGGAACAAATGTCCTCCAATATTCAAAGTGGGGTTTTCCACTTCATGTGACCTGACCCTGGCTTGTGGATCCATCCTTACCCTCGAAATTACCTCCTGGTTAAGGGGATATTCAGGTGGAAAGTTCTGAATTCTACGGGACCTTCTCCAAGGAAAGTCATCCAGAGTGACTGAAACAAAATTTTCTCGTAAGGAAAGCTAAAAGAAAATCAAACCAGACAAAACCCTAAAATACCAAAGGCCACAAGCAAACTTATGTGATAAGAGTGGATTCAAAGTCTGGATCCTCATAGGATTGTCAAGGGTTTGCAACTCGCGATTGATCCGGATTTATGTGGGAACGAAACAAAAGATAGCATATACAGAATCATACACAGAGATATATTGCAAATAACACAGTGATACAGTAAACACATATTCTATTAAATAGCGGAAATAGAACAGACTGTAAAATACAATAGTTGGAATGGTGGTAGCTATCTCTGAGAAGAGATGTGGCCGCTATGCTCATTCGTGCCAAGATGAATACAAAGAGAGGCCGAAAAGGCCTATTTATCATAAGCATGAGGGAAAGAATCGGAACTGGAATCTGATTCTGAAGCTTTGATCTCAGCCACCAATGACTGTTTTGAGCGACAATCATCAGTGTTGTGCCAGGGGCTTTTGTGGAACTCGCACCACTTCCCGGTGTCCTTCTTTGTATTTTCTTTACCCTTCTTCGCCTGTGGTTGGGACTGGTTGTCCTTTTCCTGCCCCGTGCTCTGTGAGCTAGAGTTTCCCTTGCCCTGCTTCTGCGCAGGTCCGAAGTCACGCTTGTTCTTTTGCTGAAATTTCTGCTCAATTTTGACAGCATATCGATAGGCGGATCCGAGTGAAGAGATTTCCAGGAAATCCATCTCTGTTCGGATGTACCGGTGTAGGCCACTGCGATATTTCAGTACTAGGTGCCGCTCGGAGTCCTTGATACCTAGCTTTGTGCGCAAGGTATGAAATTTGTTGGTGTACTCCGACACCGTTTGGTCCCTCTCTTGATGCAGAATGGTCCATTTTGTGTACTGGTCATCATAGTTTCCAACAGGGTAATATTGTTCCTTGACGACATCTATAAAAGAGGCCCAAGTGGGATTGGAATATTCAAACAATCCAGACTCGTCTGATGAGTTTTGCTCACAATAAGTTTCCCACCAATTTTTGACATGGGGGACGGCCTTAAGGAGCGCAAAGATGATCTTTTCCCTGTCGGAAAATTGGTGGACAGAGAAATACCCTTCTAGTAGATTCAACCATTTATCTAGAGCATCGGCATCGATTTGGCCTTCAAATAAAGGGATATCAAAATTAACTTGTACCTTGAAGGGAGTCGTATCTCCGAAATGGCTGCTCGTTGAGGGTGCATTTGCCGATGTTGGCATGCGTTGAAGGATTTGGGCGAAATTATCCATCATCTCGTTCCTCTGTCGCGCGAGGGCTTCCTCGAGCAACAACTTGATAGGATCTACTGCTCCGTCGTCTCTCTTTTCTTCCGCCATGGGAGGCCGTTTTGGGCGGCGAGAGTGGTCTTCCCCAAGTGAAACTAGTTCGAGACCCAACTCTCTGTATCATGACCTCGTCGGGGACATGCACCGAGAAACAATCAAAGAGCAGACCGCTCTGATACCACTGATCCGGATTTATGTGGGAACGAAACAAAAGATAGCATATACAGAATCATACACAGAGATATATTGCAAATAACACAGTGATACAGTAAACACATATTCTATTAAATAGCGGAAATAGAACAGACTGTAAAATACAATAGCTGGAATGGTGGTAGCTATCTCTGAGAAGAGATGTGGCCGCTATGCTCATTCGTGCCAAGATGAATACAAAGAGAGGCCAAAAGGGGCCTATTTATCATAAGCATGAGGGAAAGAATCCCAATCATCCAAAAACCTAACCCTAGAAGATGAACCGTCATAAAGTTTGCGGCCCCAAGGTGGTTAGTTGAACAGTCAACTTCCCGGGGTCATAACTTTTGCATACGATCTCCGTTTAGGGCGCTCGGTAGCCCGTTGGAAAGGTCTAACCGAGATTTACAACTTTCAAATGGGCCCAAATGCATGCCGCTGCCAACCATTTGGTCCCCCAAATTGCCAAAAAATGTCGTTTAGGGCCTCAAAATGGCTCCGGAAGTTCAGGACCCGAAAAACTGCTAAAAATAGTAAATTACCAAAATTGCCAGAAGACTGTTTTGAGCCAGTTGGAAGAGGTGGTCCGCCACCGATATCCACCTGGATCAATCCTCCCTCCTTAGGAAGCAATGGTCTCCATTGCGTTAAATCCCTTATCATATGTCGAGCTGTGTGTCGAATTGAGCTCTTGGTGCGACATTTGCTGAAGTGGAAAGGTTGCCTTACTTTGACATCTTCAGAGGGTTGTAATCGTTGTTGATGGATGCGCTGGAGCTGTTCAACAGTTTTGGTTGTTGTGGTATCCTTGGTATGCACCGGTGTGGATAGTTTCTTTTTGGAGGAGCACCTTGAATGCGTGGCCTTGCACTGTAGAGGTACCCGAATAGGCGATGCTGCACTAACTTTGTGTTTTTCTTGTTTCTGCTGAGTAGAAGGATAATCTGTAGAGGTTGTGGATGTCTCTGCGATCTGATGTTCACCTTTAGTGGCATTTGCGAATAGGGAAAATTTCCCAGTGTGGGAGATTATCTTCCTGCCTTTCTTGGTTGGGGTAGGTGAAACTGTCTCTGGTATCCGATAGAGTTGTCCTCCCAAAGTGACAATGACACTGCGAGGTCGGGATTCATATATAGCATGACGCTTCCACATATATGGCTGTCCTAAGAGAACATCACATACTTCAAGTGGGGCCACATCACACAATACCTCATCTTTGAAGGGCTTGATGCCATATGGTAGGCGACATTGGTGACTGACACGGATCCTTCGTCCTTGGCTTAGCCATCCGATGGTGTATGGTTGTGGGTGTGGCATTATTGGTAGCTCCAATCTCTTGATGACTTCTTCTGAGATCAGGTTCTTCTGGCTGCCGCTGTCCACAACAAAGTGTAGGGGAATTCCCTTCACCCACATCTGTGAGTGGAAAAGGCGCTCCTCTGCCTCCGACTCTTCAGGCTCCTCTGGCTGAATCTGTGTGGTGGCAACAACGGCACTGGTTTCTGCATCAATGATCTGCTTCCCTTTTCGCGCGGCTGTGAAATTAGGTTCCGAGTCAGAATCGGAACTGGGATCTGATTCTGAAGCTTTGATCTCAGCCACCAATGACTGTTTTGAGCGACAATCATCAGTGTTGTGCCAGGGGCTTTTGTGGAACTCGCACCACTTCCCGGTGTCCTTCTTTGTCTTTTCTTTACCCTTCTTCGCCTGTGGTTGGGACTGGTTGTCCTTTTCCTGCCCCGTGCTCTGCGAGCTAGAGTTTCCCTTGCCCTGCTTCTGCGCAGGTCCGAAGTCACGCTTGTTATTTTGCTGAAATTTCTGCTCAATTTTGACAGCATATCGATAGGCGGATCCGAGTGAAGAGATTTCCAGGAAATCCATCTCTGTTCGGATGTACCGGTGTAGGCCACTGCGATATTTCAGTACTAGGTGCCGCTCAGAGTCCTTGATACCTAGCTTTGTGCGCAAGGTATGAAATTTGTTGGTGTACTCCGACACCATTTGGTCCCTCTCTTGATGCAGAATGGTCCATTTTGTGTACTGGTCATCATAGTTTCCAACAGGGTAATATTGTTCCTTGACGGCATCTATAAAATAGGCCCAAGTGGGATTGGAATATTCAAACAATCCAGACTCGTCTGATGAGTTTTGCTCACAATAAGTTTCCCACCAATTTTTGACATGGGGGACGGCCTTAAGGAGCGCAAAGATGATCTTTTCCCTGTCGGAAAATTGGTGGACAACGAAATACCCTTCTAGTATATTCAACCATTTATCTAGAGCATCGGCATCGATTTGGCCTTCAAATAAAGGGATATCAAAATTAACTTGTACCTTGAAGGGAGTCGTATCTCCGAAATGGCTGCTCGTTGAGGGTGCATTTGCCGCTGTTGGCATGCGTTGAAGGATTTGGGCGAAATTATCCATCATCTCGTTCCTCTGTCGTGCGAGGGCTTCCTCGAACAACAACTTGATAGGATCTACTGCTCCGTCGTCTCTCTTTTCTTCCGCCATGGGAGGCCGTTTGGGGCGGCGAGAGTGGTCTTCCCCAAGTGAAACTAGTTCGAGACCCAACTCTGTGTATCCTGACCTCGTCGAGGACATGCACCGAGAAACAATCAAAGAGAAGACCGCTCTGATACCACTGATCCGGATTTATGTGGGAACGAAACAAAAGATAGCATATACAGAATCATACACAGAGATATATTGCAAATAACACAGTGATACAGTAAACACATATTCTATTAAATAGCGGAAATAGAACAGACTGTAAAATACAATAGCTGGAATGGTGGTAGCTATCTCTGAGAAGAGATGTGGCCGCTATGCTCATTCGTGCCAACATGAATACAAAGAGAGGCTGAAAGGGCCTATTTATCATAAGCATGAGGGAAAGAATCCCAATCATCCAAAAACCTAACCCTAGAAGATAAACCGTCATAAAGTTTGGGGCCCCAAGGTGGTTAGTTGAATAGTCAACTTCCCGGGGTCATAACTTTTGCATACGATCTCCGTTTAGGGCGCTCGGTAGCCCGTTGGAAAGGTCTAACCGAGATTTACAACTTTCGAATGGGACCAAATGCATGCCGTTGGAAACTATTTGGTCCCCCAAATCGCCAAAAAATGTCGTTTAGGGCCTCAAAATGGCTCCGGAAGTTCAGGACCCGAAAAACTGCTAAAAATAGTAATTTACCAAAATTGCCAGAAGACTGTTTTGAGCCAGTTGGAAGAGGTGGGCCGCCACCGATATCCACCTGGATAAATCCTCCCTCCTTAGGAAGCAATGGTCTCCATTGTGTTAAATCCCTTATCATATGTCGAGCTGTGTGTCGAATTGAGCTCTTGGTGCGACATTTGCTGAAGTGGAAAGGTTGCCTTACTTTGACATATTCAGAGGGTTGTAATTGTTGTTGATGGATGCGCTGGAGCTGTTCAACAGTTTTGGTTGTTGTGGTATCCTTGGTATGCACCGATGTGGATGGTTTCTTTTTGGAGGAGCACCTTGAATGCGTGGCCTTGCACTGTAGAGGTACCCAAATAGGCGATGCTGCACTAACTTTGTGTTTTTCTTGTTTCTGCTGAGTAGAAGGATAATCTGCAGAGGTTGTGGATGTCTCTGCGATCTGATGTTCACCTTTAGTGGCATTTGCGAATAGGGAAAGTTTCCCAGTGTGGGAGATTATCTTCCTGCCTTGCTTGGTTGGGGTAAGTGAAACTGTCTCTGGTATCCGATAGAGTTGTCCTCCCAAAGTGACAATGACACTGCGAGGTCGGGATTCATATATAGCATGACGCTTCCACATATATGGCTGTCCTAAGAGAACATCACATACTTCAAGTGGGGCCACATCACACAATACCTCATCTTTGAAGGGCTTGATGCCATATGGTAGGCGACATTGGTGACTGACACGGATCCTTCATCCTTGGCTTAGCCATCCGATGGTGTATGGTTGTGGGTGTGGCATTATTGGTAGCTCCAATCTCTTGATGACTTCTTCTGAGATCAGGTTCTTCTGGCTGCCGCTGTCCACAACAAAGTGTAGGGGAATTCCCTTCACCCACATCTGTGAGTGGAAAAGGCGCTCCTCTGCCTCCGACTCTTCAGGCTCCTCTGGCTGAATCTGTGTGGTGGCAACAACGGCACTGGGTTCTGCATCAATGATCTGCTTCCCTTTTCGCGCGGCTGTGAAATTAGGTTCCGAGTCAGAATCGGAACCGGGATCTGATTCTGAAGCTTTGATCTCAGCCAGCAATGACTGTTTTGAGCGACAATCATCAGTGTTGTGCCAGGGGATTTTGTGGAACTCGCACCACTTCCCGGTGTCCTTCTTTGTCTTTTCTTTACCCTTCTTCGCCTGTGGTTGGGTCTGGTTATCCTTTTCCTGCCCCGTGCTCTGCAAGCTAGAGTTTCCCTTGCCCTGCTTCTGCGCAGGTCCGAAGTCACGCTTGTTCTTTTGTTGAAATTTCTGCTCAATTTTGACAGCATATCGATAGGCGGATCCGAGTGAAGAGATTTCCAGGAAATCCATCTCTGTTCGGATGTACCGGTGTAGGCCACTGCGATATTTCAGTACTAGGTGCCGCTCGGAGTCCTTGATACCTAGCTTTGTGCGCAAGGTATGAAATTTGTTGGTGTACTCCGACACCGTTTGGTCCCTCTCTTGATGCAGAATGGTCCATTTTGTGTACTGGTCATCATAGTTTCCAACAGGGTAATATTGTTCCTTGACAGCATCTATAAAAGAGGCCCAAGTGGGATTGGAATATTCAAACAATCCAGACTCGTCTGATGAGTTTTGCTCACAATACGTTTCCCACCAATTTTTGACATGGGGGACGGCCTTAAGGAGCGCAAAGATGATCTTTTCCCTGTCGGAAAATTGGTGGACAGAGAAATACCCTTCTAGTAGATTCAACCATTTATCTAGAGCATCGGCATCGATTTGGCCTTCAAATAAAGGGATATCAAAATTAACTTGTACCTTGAAGGGAGTCGTATCTCCGAAATGGCTGCTCATTGACGGTGCATTTGCCGCTGTTGGCATGCGTTGAAGGATTTCGGCGAAATTATCCATCATCTAGTTCCTCTGTCGCGCGAGGGCTTCCTCGAGCAACAACTTGATAGGATCTACTGCTCTGTCGTCTCTCTTTTCTTCCGCCATGGGAGGCCGTTTGGGGCGGCAAGAGTGGTCTTCCCCAAGTGAAACTAGTTCGAGACCCAACTCTCTGTATCATGACCTCGTCGGGGACATGCACCGAGAAACAATCAAAGAGTAGACCGCTCTGATACCACTGATCCGGATTTATGTGGGAACGAAACAAAAGATAGCATATACAGAATCATACACAGAGATATATTGCAAATAACACAGTGATACAGTAAACACATATTCTATTAAATAGCGGAAATAGAACAGACTGTAAAATACAATAGTTGGAATGGTGGTAGCTATCTCTGAGAAGAGATGTGGCCGCTATGCTCATTCGTGCCAAGATGAATACAAAGAGAGGCCGAAAGGGCCTATTTATCATAAGCATGAGGGAAAGAATCCCAATCATCCAAAAACCTAACCCTAGAAGATGAACCGTCATAAAGTTTGCGGCCCCAAGGTGGTTAGTTGAACAGTCAACTTCCCGGGGTCATAACGTTTGCATACGATCTCCATTTAGGGCGCTCGGTAGCCCGTTGGAAAGGTCTAGCCGAGATTTACAACTTTCAAATGGGCCCAAACACATGCCGTCGGCAACCATTTGGTCCCCCAAATCGCCAAAAAATGTCGTTTAGGGCCTCAAAATGGCTCCGGATGTTCAGGACCCGAAAAACTGCTAAAAATAGTAAATTACCAAAATTGCCAGAAGACTGTTTTGAGCCAGTTGGAAGAGGTGGGCCGCCACCGATATCCACCTGGATCAATCCTCCCTCCTTAGGAAGCAATGGTCTCCATTGCGTTAAATCCCTTATCATATGTCGAGCTGTGTGTCGAATTGAGCTCTTGGTGTGACATTTGCTGAAGTGGAAAGGTTGCCTTACTTTGACATCTTCACAGGGTTGTAATTGTTGTTGATGAATGCGCTGGAGCTGTTCAACAGTTTTGGTTGTTGTGGTATCCTTGGTATGCACCGGTGTGGATGGTTTCTTTTTGGAGGAGCACCTTGAATGCGTGGCCTTGCACTGTAGAGGTACCGGAATAGGCGATGCTGCACTAACTTTGTGTTTTTCTTGTTTCCGCTGAGTAGAAGGATAATCTGCAGAGGTTGTGGATGTCTCTGCGATCTGATGTTCACCTTTAGTGGCATTTGCGAATAGGGAAAATTTCCCAGTGTGGGAGATTATCTTCCTGCCTTGCTTGGTTGGGGTAGGTGAAACTGTCTCTGGTATCCGATAGAGTTGTCCTCCCAAAGTGACAATGACACTGCGAGGTCGGGATTCATATCTAGCATGACGCTTCCACATATATGGCTGTCCTAAGAGAACATCACATACTTCAAGTGGGGCCACATCACACAATACCTCATCTTTGAAGGGCTTGATGCCATATGGTAGGCGACATTGGTGACTGACACGGATCCTTCATCCTTGGCTTAGCCATCCGATGGTGTATGGTTGTGGGTGTGGCATTATTGGTAGCTCCAATCTCTTGATGACTTCTTCTGAGATCAGGTTCTTCTGGCTGCCGCTGTCCACAACAAAGTGTAGGGGAATTCCCTTCACCCACATCTGTGAGTGGAAAAGGCGCTCCTCTGCCTCCGACTCTTCAGGATCCTCTGGCTGAATCTGTGTGGTGGCAACAACGGCACTGGGTTCTGCATCAATGATCTGCTTCCCTTTTCGCGTGGCTGTGAAATTAGGTTCCGAGTCAGAATCGGAACCGGGATCTGATTCTGAAGCTTTGATCTCAGCCACCAATGACTGTTTTGAGCGAGAATCATCAGTGTTGTGCCAGGGGCTTTTGTGGAACTCGCACCACTTCTCGGTGTCCTTCTTTGTCTTTTCTTTACCCTTCTTCGCCTGTGGTTGGGATTGGTTGTCCTTTTCCTGCCCCGTGCTCTGTGAGCTAGAGTTTCCCTTGCCCTGCTTCTGCGCAGGTCCGAAGTCACGCTTGTTCTTTTGCTGAAATTTCTGCTCAATTTTGACAGCATATCGATAGGCGGATCCGAGTGAAGAGATTTCCAGGAAATCCATCTCTGTTCGGATGTACCGTTGTAGGCCACTGCGATATTTCAGTACTAGGTGCCGCTCGGAGTCCTTGATACCTAGCTTTGAGCGCAAGGTATGAAATTTGTTGGTGTACTCCGACACCGTTTGGTCCCTCTCTTGATGCAGAATGGTCCATTTTGTGTACTGGTCATCATAGTTTCCAACAGGGTAATATTGTTCCTTGACGACATCTATAAAAGAGGCCCAAGTGGGATTGGAATATTCAAACAATCCAGACTCGTCTGATGAGTTTTGCTCACAATAAGTTTTCCACCAATTTTTGACATGGGGGACGGCCTTAAGGAGCGCAAAGATGATCTTTTCCCTGTCGGAAAATTGGTGGACAGAGAAATACCCTTCTAGTAGATTCAACCATTTATCTAGAACATCGGCATCGATTTGGCCTTCAAATAAAGGGATATCAAAATTAACTTGTACCTTGAAGGGAGTTGTATCTCCGAAATGGCTGCTCGTTGAGGGTGCATTTGCCGCTGTTGGCATGCGTTGAAGGATTTGGGCGAAATTATCCATCATCTCGTTCCTCTGTCGCGCGAGGGCTTCCTCGAGCAACAACTTGATAGGATCTACTGCTCCGTCGTCTCTCTTTTCTTCCGCCATGGGAGGCCGTTTGGGGCGGCGAGAGTGGTCTTCCCCAAGTGAAACTAGTTCGAGACCCAACTCTCTGTATCCTGACCTCGTCGGGGACATGCACCGAGAAACAATCAAAGAGCAGACCGCTCTGATACCACTGATCCAGATTTATGTGGGAACGAAACAAAAGATAGCATATACAGAATCATACACAGAGATATATTGCAAATAACACAGTGATACAGTAAACACATATTCTATTAAATAGCGGAAATAGAACAGACTGTAAAATACAATAGTTGGAATGGTGGTAGCTATCTCTGAGAAGAGATGTGGCCGCTATGCTCATTCGTGCCAAGATGAATACAAAGAGAGGCCGAAAGGGCCTATTTATCATAAGCATGAGGGAAAGAATCCCAATCATCCAAAAACCTAACCCTAGAAGATGAACCGTCATAAAGTTTGCGGCCCCAAGGTGGTTAGTTGAACAGTCAACTTCCCGGGGTCATAACTTTTGCATACGATCTCCGTTTAGGGCGCTCGGTAGCCCGTTGGAAAGGTCTAACCGAGATTTACAACTTTTGATTGGGCCCAAATGCATGCCGTTGGCAAACATTTGGTCCCCCAAATCACCAAAAAATGTCGTTTAGGGCCTCAAAATGGCTCCGGAAGTTCAGGACCCGAAAAACTGCTAAAAATAGTAATTTACCAAAATTGCCAGAAGACTGTTTTGAGCCAGTTGGAAGAGGTGGGCCGCCACCGATATCCACTTGGATCAGCGATATACCGCAGGGTCCAACAGTAAAACGTGACAAGGAGGATTGGGACCATACCCTTGCCTGAATACCCGATTACTTGGACGGTACATGCATAGTAGCTCCCCGAGTGTTGTTCTCGGTGTATTGCTCTGCCAAGATGGCCAAAAGGTTAACTCATTTGGTCTCAGGAATCCTAGTGGTGTCTCTCGATATATGCAAGGTACATGGGAGCTCAAATCCGTAGTGGTGTTGTCTAATGCACAACCGTTCGCCAAGAAACCTTCCGATATACTACCGAGTACATGAAACACCTTTCGATATATGCCAATTACGTGTGGTACTTGGTCGGTACGTGAAAGATATCGATATACCGATAAGTACGTGGAAGACTACAATACCCCTGGGGTACAGTGCTGAAAAATAACGACAGTTGCCATGCTTAATGACACCGGAACACGTCTCTAACTTTCACACAAGTTACTAAAAAATTTTACCCTAGTTCTACCATTAATTTTATCTGGACGGTTAGGTGAATGGATGAGGTGAGTACATAATCGTAAACATAATGCAGGCCCTAACTACATGCAAAAAGTGTGCTTTTCTTTCGATGAACGCTATGTATGGAAAGGAGAAATTTTCTTTTTCTTTCCAACAATTTTACCAAAACAATGCAATGCAACACAATCCCAAATCTACGAAAAGTGATAATGAAGTATTCTTTTCCTTTTCAACGAAACATGGAAATTAACACAACACTACTAAGCCAAATCAAAGCATGTTTTTCTTTTTCTTTTGTCTTTTCAAAACAAAAATGATTCTAAGTAATGAAAAGAGAGAATTTCTAAGTAGAATATGCAAGCTTTTCACTTTCACTATGATGGCCTAAAAGCATAAAAATCAAAAGATACAATGCAACTTTCCAAGCATGGAACTACTTTTGCAAAACTTGATATCTATTCGAGTTTTTTCAAGAAGATGAGCAACTCATAATTCATGAAAAATACAAATAATGCAATTTTCCTTCAACTTTCTGAAAGATCTATAAATGAGACATTCCAATGCATGTACAATTCTTCAAATGATCTTGAAAAATGATGGAAATGAAGTACTTTTGATCTTTCAATGGATGCATCAAAACGACAATTCGATAGCAACTATGCTTTTAAACGTGAATACTTGAACTAAAAAGATTACTTGCAGCACTCTAATAACTCAGAAAATCTCAAGAGAAAGCAAGCACTCAATGGACTGAAGGTACACCCAAACACTCAAACTCAAACAGTAACAAGCAGCACTAAACCAAGCAAAGCTCACAAACGTATGCAAATGAGGTCTGGAACCGATCCAATACACTTGACCAGATCCGACTAGGAGAAGAGGGAATGCAAGGGCGAGTGGATGCAGGTGGGGGAGACCAAAGTGTCCACCACTACCAAATCTCAGACTTGTCCAAGATGGAACCCAAAACAAATACAAATAACACCAAACAACTCAATCACACAAAGCAAAAAAGGGATCTCTGACTGGATCTTACAGTACAGAGGGAGTCTGCACACAAACCAAACTCAAAACAGAAATGAAGAATGGGTGCCTGTATGGAAAAAATGGCATATCGACGCACTCTGTGCTTGTACACAGTGTGACATCGCAGTTCACCAATGTGGGGAGTGCGACGGTGTCGCAACAGGCCAATGGAAGGGTTGCGACGAGAGGCCAACAGATAAAGAACAGAGATAAAAAATGATACAATGTCGCTCTGAGTACACTGACCAGGTGCGACAGGCGAGATCCAAGTTCAAAAATGAGCCAAATCTCCAAGTAATGAGCAATGAAAAAGTTTGAAAATGAAAAGTACAAACTCAGAGGAAGGTAATCAGACTCTTCAAAGCAAAGATCTAATGGTGAAACCAGCTTAAGAAGTAAATGACAAATGGAAAGGCTTGGCAAGAAATCAACTGAAAATAAAATTCAAATTGACAATTAGAAAGCAATGTCTTACCCAGTATGGTCGCCAGATTTGTTTGATGGACAATCCACTCGAGCGGACGCGAGTCGGATTTCCCTAGCTCAAATTGAGTCTAGAACAAATAGTACAAACTATAAACCACTTTCCTAGATCTAATTAAGGATCAAGTCACTAGATGTCTTACCTTAAATTCGCAATCCTTTCTTCTGGATGTTGCTCCACGCCTCGCGGTCGTCAGATCTCAGCTGCAAGACCTGTCAAGACACATGGGACAATGCAAACGAGTAAAGAGAATCTATACAATAATAGATCTAAGTAAACAATTAAGCAAGTAAACTACACAATATCATCACACATAAAAAATATTGGTGGAAAACGTTTATATTACTGTAAATCGGGAAAGTACATAGAAAATAATAGACTACAACCAAGACTTAATGTAGCAATCCTTCTCCATCCAAGCCAAATGCGATATCCTCCCAAGGAAGTGTGAGTCTCTCAATGGATGAGTAGAGATCTTTCAATGACTATTTCACCAGCATGTAGACATTATAGACTTCCTCCCTTTGGAGAGGGGTAGAGCTTCACTTATATAGGACTGAGTGGATAGGGTATGGATAGGGTAAGTTGAGATATGGTAGGATAGAGATAGGGGATCCTTCCAAGAGGTTAGGAACCGAGTGCCAGCTCCCCCAAGAGGTCGGGGATAAGGATCCAAGTCAAGTATCTTCGAGAATGGGCTCGAAGGAGCTATTTTTTCCCACTAATTGACTCCGGCATGCTCTATAATGGAGCAAGGTGTGACGTCACAGGTTGCATGAGTGCAGCCTGCGACGACCTCTCAAAACCTAGCATAAATGAAATGGTGTCCCTTCCAGGTTAATGACTTAGCCAATGGAACTTTAGGGATGTATACATTGAGTCTCTTGATGGTAAGATTTTAGGTGTAACATTGTGAAATCCCAACAACTGGTCTTGTGACACAATATACTCTTGAAATTCTTATATCTAAATTCGATAACCTGAAATATATCGATATTTGGTAAAATTTCTGAGGTATTAAAACCTTCTAAGTGCATGCTGTAGAGTTTAATACCTTTAAACTGATGAGGGTTTTTGTTGTATAATTACCTACAATGAATTCAAAGACCACGACGACAGTCATGATATCCCATATGGAATTTCCACCAACGTTGTCAAACACTATCCTCAAGAAGTAGAAAAGGGAAACCAAAGACATTGCAAGGCCAACTTTGAAGGAATGGATAACTCTTCGAGGATCATCTACACCTAGCTTCCAAATCCTACTGCAAATAGAAAGCATAGATCTTTTCCATCCGTGGAAAGTTTTAATAATTCTCTGAACCACACACTCATAGAATTTCTCTTGGAGTGTATGCACGTCCATTCCTTCCGTGACATTAATTTTCCACTGGATAGGTTGTGACTGAATCATCATATCCCCCATATTTGTTGGAATATATTTTATTCCTTGGAAGCTAATAATGTCTTCATGTTATGTTGGAAGTTATCCACAACCTTATGTAAAAGAGTAATACATTATATCCCATATTCATTATGGTAAAGTATACTCTTGATATCCATTGTTATATAGAGAGATGTTATTACGGAGAATTATATTATCCCACATGCAATATGTGAGAGTAATTCCTCCACATCTCTTGGTATATAATAGGGTTAAGGGAGTTACATCATAACATTCCAGCATACTATTACAACACTCTGTATTGTGCTCACAACCTCTCTTCGATATTGTATTGGGGTTATTTGTAGTTGCTCTCTTGTAAGATTGAAGGAGATTTCTGGAGATAATAGAAGACAACCTTCCTGTAGATGTATCCCAATTGGGTGAACCGCGTATATCTGGTGTATTATTTTTCTTGTTCTCTTTATGTTCTTATTTATATTGATATGTTATTGATTGCTTAAATAGGTAAGCTAGTTTAGCTAGATCTATAACTCTGACATGGTATGAGAGTTGATTGCTATGATATAGCACCTTCTATAGCTTTCAATCAATAACTATTATCATCTGGGCATTGTTTATTCTTTTAGATTTGCTTTCTCTCTGGTAGACATTAGGCTTCTCTTCATATCTGGGCATGATTCTGCAGTTTTTTACTCCTAACCCTAACTTTGTTGTGTAGATTTTTGCAGAAATTTTTCAAGGGTCTCTTGATGTTTTTGCTGTAGATATATATGTTTTTTGGATTCTCCTCAAGGAGATCTATCTCTCGGTTGTCAGATATGTTGTTTTCTTCCAAGTTTGGTATATTTTTTGCAGGTTTCCATCAGCGGCTTAATCAATACGGTTTTCGGCCTAAAACTGGACATTCATGACTCTTCTTCACAGACAACGCGTGTAACCGCGACTTGCCTTACTACGAACCCGCGAGTATACTACAGACCCACAACTTTCAGTGTACAGACCTGTGTGTTCTACGACATACTCATGCTTGCTCTACTGTAAACTTGCACTTACTTCAGTATACCTGCGATCCTCTTGTGCAGAACCCACGTATGCTTCGGCATAACCGAGACTTCACTGTACAAAATCCCGCGGTTATCAGATCTAACCACGACCTTGCCATGTAGAGACCCCCGAGTATAAGATCTACTTACAAGTTTACTGTGGCAGACCTGCGAGTCACTTTTCTTGGCACTTTTTTGAGGGGTTGTAAGTAAAGTTTCTTTTTTTTTACTGTGTTTCTTCATATCAGAACTATAAAGTGTATCAATTTTCTGTTATTCACTTTTTTCTCTTGTCATTTCTAGCATTTGGATTTAATTTCTGTGTCAATATTTCTATCATTATGACTTCAAAAGTAGCTTTTATTCCTGAACTTGTTGGTCCTAACTATCTTGCATGGAAAAGAAAAATGATTGATGTTATTAGGAGTAAGAATCTATGGAGGATTGTTAATGGTGAACACAAGAAACCTGTTGATGCTAAAGATTTGGATATATGGGAAGATAAATGTGATCAAGCAAGAGAGATCATTGGTCAAACGGTTTCAGATAGTCTTCAAGTAAGTATTGAGGCAGAAGACAACTCGGTTGAGGTATGGAAAATTCTTACTTCTTTATCTGATGATGTTTTTGCTTATTACCTTGAAAATAATATTTTTGAGCTAGATCCTACTAACGTTGAAATAGTATAATTATATCTTGCTGAAGTGAAAACCTTAAATGAAAAATCAAATAATTGTGGTAAAGATTACAAGAAGATGGACACTTCTCTTATAATTCTTGTAAAACAAAAATTGCCATCTTGTTTTGACATGTTCATCCAAACTAGGAATAGGGATTTTCAGTTGTCTCAAAATACCACAAAACCTATTTTTGATGATTTTTGTAAAGGATTGATAAATGAGCAAGAAAGGTTGATTGTTTCGGGACAAGTCTCACCTAATAAGGCTCTTATAGCACATAATAAGAATCCTAAGAAAAGTTTTAATAATGCTAAAGGTTCTAGTTCACACACTTCAAATCATACTAATAAATTTGGTTATGCTTCTAATGCACATCATGGAAATAGTAAGAAGAAGAATTTGAATGATCCTTGTAAGCATTGTGGTAAAACTAACCATCCTGAAAAGAATTTCTTTAAAGCGAAACGTTTAATGTCTAAGGCTAAAAAGAAAGGTTCTGATGAATCACAAGTAGATTTATGTGCATTTGTTGTTTCCTCTAGTAGTTTTTCTTCTAATGTGGAATGGATAATGGATTCCGGTGCTTCTAAACATATGACTAGTAATGTTTCTTTATTTACATCTTATGACAATAATAAGTACACATCTCAGAAAGTATCTATAGGTGATGGTAAACAACTTTCCGTAATTGGTTCTGGTAATATTAGTTACTAATGGTCAATTGGAAGATGTTTTTCATGTTGAACACATGCCCATCAACTTACTTTCTAGTTATCATGCATGTTAAAAAGGATATAAATTTGAAGCTTGGCCTAGTAAATATGTTCTTAAATATATCAATCATAATTTTAAGGTAGTTTCTTCTGGTTATGTTGATCATACTATCGGTTTATATAAATTTGTTGGTTTTAATTCAACTAAAAGACAACCCTTTTATTCCTATGTTGCTCATGTTGATGAATTAAGTAAATTATGGCATGAAAGATTGGGTCATTTGAATTATGGTAAAATGCAACTGTTAACTAAAATGGTACATGGCTTTCCTAATATTTCGTCTACTAACGGTGTTTGTGAAGGTTGTATACTTGGTAAACATCATAGAGAAATGTTTGATAAAGGTAAATCTTGGCGTGCTAAAGAACCTTTGCAATTAATTCATCGTGACATTTGTAGTCCTTTTGAAGTTCCTTCTATATCTCATGCAGTCTATTTTCTTAATTTTATTGATGACTTTAGTAGAAAATCATGGGTTTATTTTTTGAAAAATAAAAGTGACACTTTTTCTAAGTTTGAAGCATTTAAATCCTTGGTTGAGAATGATTATGGTAAAAGGATTAAGACTTTGAGATCTTATAATGAGGGGGGGATTTGTTAAGAAATAATCTGAAGTTTTTTTTATCTAAACATGGAATTCAACATCAAAAGACTGTTCCTTACACACCTCAACAAAATGGTGTTGCTGAAAGGGAAAACAAAACTTTAGTTGAAATGGCTAGATGTATGCTTTATTCTAAAGGATTACACAATAAATTTTGGGTTGAAGCCATAAGTTGTGCTAAATTTATTTTAAATCGAGTTCCTACAAAAGTTGTTAAGCATGTTACTTCTGAGGAAAAATGGAATGGTATAAAACCAGATTTTAGTAACTTTAAGGTGTTTGGTTGTGAATGTTGGGCTCATATTCCTAATGAAAAACGGAAAAAGTTAGAACCCAAGTCTCACAAGTGTCTATTCATTGGTTATGCTGAGGAGTCCAAGGCTTACAGGTTATTTGATCATTCTAATCAAAGTTTCATAAACCGAAGAGATGTTCAATTTACTGAAGTCTCTCCACCACATGAGTCTCCACCACCTGAGTCTGTAGAACCTCATGTCACCCTGAATATTCCATTGTCTTCTGTTACTCTCATATTTGTTACTCCTTCTTCCAATGATGTTCCTGTCGTTGATCTTAGTTCACCCTCTTCTTCAAGTGTTCCACTTGGCTGTCTCGAAGCTCCTAAAGTGACTTATGTTCCTTCTAACCTTCCCATTTGGGCATGGAAAACTCTTGAATCTGCATGTAGTGAGATCGGTAACCCTTCTGATACTCGTAGAACTAGATCTAACTTTGCTCTTATGACCAAATTTTTGGCCACAGACAATCCTACTTCTTATGCTCAAACTAAGGGTAAACCTCATAAGGAACAAGCTATGCCTGCTGAGTATGAATCTCTTATGAAGAACAAGACTTGGTCTCTTGTTCCTCTTCCTTCAGGAAATAATTTAGTTGGTCGTAAATGGGTTTATAAAACTAAATTTACTGCATAAGGACAGATTGAAAAATATAAAGCTAGATTAGTTGCAAAAGGTTTTAATCAACTTGAAGGTATTGATTATAATGAAACTTTTGCTACTGTTGCTAAATGAATACAATAAGAACCATATTATCTCTTGCTGCATCTTATAAATGGGAAATACACCAAATGGATGTTAAAAGTGATTTTTTAAATGGTAATCTTAATGAAGACATTTATATGCAACAACCTCCTAGTTTTATTAATGTTGAATCATCAAGTTTTGTATGCAAATTACACAATTCTTTATATGGTCTCAAACAAGCACCTAGGGCTTGGTATGATAAAATTGATACATATTTCTTGAATAATGGTTTTAAGCGTTGTATATCTTATCCAAATCTGTATGTTAAGAACTATGGTGATCATATCCTCATTATTGTGTTATATGTGGATGATCTTATCATCACTGGAAGCCAACTTGTTTTAATTCAAAGTATGAAAAATGAACTTCAAAAGCAGTTTGAAATGACTGACCTCGATATATTGCACTATTTCTTGGGTCTTCAAATTTGTCATATGGCAGATGGTATTTTTCTCTCTCAGTCGAATTATGCTACAGACTTATTGGATCATTTCTATATGAGTGATTGTAAACCTACTCCTACGCCATTTCAGTCCGGTGTAAAGTCAATTGTTGAGTGTACTAATCCTCTTGTTGATGCTACTCTTTATCATTAGCTCGTTGGAAGTTTGATATATTTAACTTATAGCAGACTAGATCTCTCTTTTTCTGTCGGTATGGTTTCTCGGTTCATGCAACAAACTCATGAAATTCATTGGCAGGAAGCCAAGAGAATTCTAAGATATTTACAGGGGACATTGTACTATGGTGTATTTTATTCGAGCAGTGTTGCAGTTTCACTTTCTGGATACACAGATTCTGACTGGGCAGGTGATAGTTTTGATCAACGGTCAACTTTTGGTTATATATTTCAACTTGGTTCAGGTCCGATTTATTGGTCCAGCAAGAAGATGAAGACTCTTTATTTATCTCTGTGTGAAGCAGAGTATAGAGCAGCCAAAGAAGCAGTCTGGTTACGACATGTTCTCACTGAGCTTGGTTTGGTTCCCAAATCGTCCACTTTGTTGAAATGTGACAATCAGGGTGCAATTCAGCTTGCTTATAATCTGGTATATCACTCCAAGACAAAGCATCTCAACCTTGATGCTCATTAAATTCAAGGTCTCGTCGCAGATGGTATTCTTTCTCTTGAGTATTGTCCTACCAAACATCAGGTAGTTGATATCTTCACCAAATCCTTAACAACAGCGAAGTATGTGCATATTCGTTCCTTGCTTGGGATGAGGGAATTTGTCATCAAGGGGGAGTAGTAATTACTCCTTCCTTCCTTACTGTTAGTGAGGGATTTTCTCTCGGGCATTATTAAGGCGGGGTGTTGGAATATATTATATTTCTTGGAAGGTAATAATGTCTTTGTATTATGTCAGAAGTTATCCACAATCTTATGTAAAAGAGTAATACATTATATCTCATATTCATTATGGTAAAGTATACTCTTGATATCCATTGTTATATAAAGAGATGTTATTATGGAGAATTATATTAGCCCACATGCAATATGTGAGAATAATTCATCCACATCTCTTGGTATATAATAGGGTTAAGGGAGTCACATCATAACATTCCAGCATACTATTACAACACATTGTATTGTGCTCACAAGCTCTCTGCTATATTGTATTGGGGTTATTTGTAGTTGCTCTCTTGTAAGATTGAAGGAGATTTTTGGAGATAATAGAAGACAACATTCTTGTGGACGTATCCCAATTGGGTGAACCGCATATATCTGGTGTATTATTTTCCTTGTTCTCTTTATGATCTTATTTATATTGATATGTTATTGATTGCTTAGATAGGTAAGCTAGTTTAGCTAGATATATAACTATGACAATATTAACTAAATTGATTTCAACATGAACTTCAAATCTAAACTTGAAACTGAGAAGAATTGAAATAGATCAGCATTCCTTAAATAAAGAAGACATTGAGAAACTGAGAAGTCATGTGAAGTTCAACCCTGAAATCTAAGAAAATTGGCACGTTTTAATCAATTTTTATTCAGTAATATCAGTCAAGCTCCAGTCCAGTGCACCCAAAATGTGTTGTTTATATATCAAATCCAATTATAAGAAGCCATTTCCATTAATGCAATGTTGTAGGCCTTGGTACAATGTCCAGGCATAGTCATGCTTATGTAAGGACTTCTATAAACAATTTCGAATATCGAATTGGTGGGCGGCAAGAGCATATCCAATTAAGCCTTCGACGCTCCCATTGATGGATATGAAGATCGTTATAGGGAATTCATTCCATATACAGTGGCCACCAGTGTTGTAATTTGACAGGCAAAATGCCCATCATGGGCCATTTTTCCCGTTAAATACGGTTTAGATTTTCATGTTCCCGTCAAATAAAACCAAGGAAATTGTAAAACGTTTGTAAATAGTGTCAAAACCGTCATTTTTTACAGGTGAGAATTTTACCAAATTCCTACCCTGGTGGCCACGCAAGGTTTCCATACGAATCATTTTTTGTAACATTCATAACATTATATATATTATATAAGGTTTAAAGTTGTTCTCATCCAAAGGATGAGCAGACAGGATTTGCGAGATATTGTGTTTTAAATAAAAAAATGTAACATTGTACAGGGATTCTGCCATTTTTTCTTAAAAAAAAAATATTATAATTTCATAATGGATACAAGGAACCATCAAATTTTATTTCCAAAAAAATGATTGAAAAATCGTTTTCGACACCTATTTACATAACTCATGTGACTTATGAAACCACCAACTCGCACAACATGCTATAATAGAAAATGGATTTTTCTAAGAATGCGGCACCAAATATTTGAAGCTTAAACGAAAAGTTATTTTT
The DNA here is from genome assembly GCA_027924585.1 of Larix kaempferi. NCBI lineage: Eukaryota > Viridiplantae > Streptophyta > Pinopsida > Pinales > Pinaceae > Larix > Larix kaempferi. The sequence continues at coordinate 6,223,267 of BSBM01000931.1, forward strand.
TTATTTTATATTATATATATAAATATTATTTACAACGCATGAGTGGTATACCAATTAAGAATTGAGATGGATGAATTAGAATGCATGTAACCCATACATGGGATGGCTACATAATAATTAAAAAATGGTAATCTTATACCATATCACTATTTCATCCATCCATGATACATGAGAGAGAGGAGCATCCACTTCATGCAAATTGTTTCCATTACCCAACTAAATGTCCACCATCCCCCACACATCTAACATGGCCATCATATTGCTCACACATCTACCTTCCTAACACACACTAAGATGGATTCATATGGCTTTAGGGAGATAAAGAGAGCACTTCAATGGATGTGTACGACCTCACACATACCCAACTTTATTATATGATTCTGAAGTATGAAGAATGGCAACATATGTCCTCTCACTGACACACAGGGTGAAGGAATAATTTCCATTTTGCTGGGCAATTGACTTCAACACTTAATAACTCAAAATGACAGAAATAGAAACTCCTTAAGGAATTGCAACCTTCCATTAGTAGTAGCCATTGATATTGAACCTAGGGAATACGTTAGAGGGTGGAGATAAGAGAGTTGATAGTGTTTTCCATTTTCTTATGAAAATGAAACTAGGCAAATAAATGGCTATTGCATATGATGGATTATCACACCATTAACATAAGTTTAGGTAGCCATAAATGCAAAGCATATTTAATATATTTTATACATTTTAAAGATTCATACTAGAAATAAAACCAATCACATAGTGAATATAATGATTTTATTTTGAAGATTCAAATGGAAAAAACCACACTCAATGATTGCTCAATTTTCTATTTTGGCAATGTCTAATTATAGTGAAACTTTGAGCTCTTTGGCATCTTCTCTCTTGACCAACCAACTAGGAAAAACCCTTTTAAGAATCTAATTTCCAAGATACATAGGAGAGCTGAAGGGGTAATGGGAAGGCCAAAAGGATGACCTTTCAGTTCCCATTTCACTCTCTACTATTTTTCATTTTCTATTTTATATATTTCATTATGTTTCCTCCTTTGTCTCATTGAAATTTATGTTGCATTATATTTTTATATCTTATCTAACCTTTTTTAAGTGTCAAATTACATTTTAGGTACCGATTTTTATAGTCATTTAGTTGTTTAGATCAACACGCTTTTCAAAGTGTGTGTGTATGTGTGTGTGCACACTTTTATAATGTAGTTACATGGAGAGAAACATGGAGGTTTGCAAGGGGCATGCATGAAGGTTTGACAAGGTTCAAAGAAATTTAAATAGGAACATCTATGCATTTTTTAATTTTCAATGAGCATGTGTTCCAATTGCGAAAAATTTTGGAAGCAAATTTTTGCACCCGCCTTGACCTATATGAGGCAAAATAACAACATAATATATTTTAGATATGTATTTCTTGAACAAATACACATCATGGTAAATCATTTGGTTGTGGTTTTGGCAACCTATCCCAATGGGGACATCGATTGAGTCACACACTATTCATAGAGGAATCCAACTCGGCAAATTAACCCTGTGACGTCCTGCTTTTAGAGATAGCTCTCAACTACTAAAGCTAACCAATCGGACTATTGTGTCTCAATTATTCTCTCAATGTATCTTATTTACTCATGTAAACCAAGCTTTAAAAAAAATGTTTACATAAAATGAAAAATCATTGCTTAGGAATCCATTACACAACCAATCTTAAGTTTTGAGTTAAACATGAAATAAAAATGCTATTAACTTTACTTGTTAGATTTAAGTTTACTTCAAAATATTTGAAAACTATAATCTAAGTAAATTTAGCAATCTTAAGTTTTGAGTTAAACATGAAATAAAAATGCTATTAACTTTACTTGTTAGAGTAAAGTTTACTTCAAAATATTTGAAAACTATAATCTAAGTAAATTTAGCAATCTTAAGTTTTGAGTTAAACATGAAATAAAAATGCTATTAACTTTACTTGTTAGAATTAAGTTTACTTCAAAATATTTGAAAACTATAAACTAAGTAAGTTTAAATATAAAGTAGCTCTTACCAACCACTTACAATTTATTTCATAACACCAACAAACAATGCATGTTATATTCCAATAATGTACAATTTATTTGGAAAACACTATGCATACTATCTTTATTCTTAAAAAATTACGTCCCTATAGATCAAACGCATTGCACGCACAAAGCATGCTTTGATTCCATGGTCGTTGTGTATACATGTCAAATTCATGACATTGGTTTTAATATGAAAAGTTTGTTGTTGAATACATGTCAAATTCATGACACTCGTTAGAGAATGAAAAGCTTGTTGTACCACTCCTCTTGTTGCTTACTTTTAATAATGAATATATTGACACACCTTTCTGGCACAAGGGCGGATCGGTCGGACCCTCTTGCTTAACTATAACACATAGTAAACACACAAATGCACCCACAAAGACTAGATGAGAACTGGAAATTCCAAGAAGTTGGCTTCTATTACTTGAATTTGTTACAATGTTACATACAAAGAAAATAAAACAAGTCGGCCTTAGCCTGTTACAATATATAGAAGTAAAACTTTGTTTTTCTCAGTTTGTTCCTCTCTATGTGTGATTCTCTCCTCCTTCTGATTCTCTACTGAATGCAAGAATAAATGAGCGATGAGCGATCCCTTCCTATGTGCCTCTGCACCAGTGTTCTACTATGCTCTATTGTTGTTCCCGAGGTCCACTCTGTTGATCTCCCCGAGACGTCCTTACTATGTCCGTCACTCGACCTCTGACCCGACGGATCTGCAATTGTCAGCACCCCCTGAATTTTTTGCGCAACCTCCTTAACTGCCATTAACTTTCTCGACAACCCACAACGGTTGTAGGTCGATCACCTCGATGGCAGCGCTTCTCTGAATTTGCTACAGTTGTTGGTCTTATCACTATTCTCCCCGACTAATCTGCACTTCAACACGTCGACAATTTTACCTCGTCAGTTCTCGACTTAACTCATCGACTTCACTTAATATCTATGGCTTCCATCCCGTCCTGTCCCCCATGCTTGGCCTTTGTCGATTTTCCGTCGATGTCATTGTTCGACCTTCTTGTCGACTTTCGACTCCTTCGAATTCCACATCTGTCAATGTCGATGTGAGACTACGTCAACCTTCGACCTTTTCTCATGTCGACCATACTTCAACAGCTTCCTACTTGACTACCTGGCTTCGACTGCTAATCACTTTTGCACCAGTGGTCGTCGGCAATCCCCCTGGTCGGCCGCATTCTGTCGATCAACTTCGATTGTTTCACCTAGGCCCCAATTCCCCTGCATTTGTCTCCCTAGGTGAAAAAGAACTTGACTGCTCCGTCAGTATTCTGTATTCCTCCTCTAAAATCCATGTCGCCTCATTCAACTCATCATCCCTCCATCAGACTAAGTATTATTTCTTCCACGAACTCCTTGTGCGTCTGACTTCCCGCTCATCCACTACTTCAGCGATCTCTTCCTTGTGTCGATCTGGAATTTTCCCTGTCCAGTCGATATTCGACACTTCTACACTGTTGATTGTTGAACCTTCTTCATACTTGTACAGATCTGATATATTGAATGTAGGAGAAATGTTCAATTTCTTCGGTATCTCCAACACACAAGCGTTGTCCGAAATTTTTTTAGAATCTTACATGGTACAATCTTCTTCAGCTTCAACTTGTTATACGTTCCTGTCGGGAACCTCTCTTTCCTCAAGTTTGCATAGACTAAGTCTCCCTCACTAAATGACTGTAGCCTCTTCTTCCTGTCGGCTCTCAACTTGTATGCCACATTTCTCTTCTCAATGCGCTTGCACACATCTTCGTGCACTTCTTTCATATGCTCTGTGAATGTTTTTGTATCCGCGCTCTTTCTAATCTATATTGGTATCACAACCAAATCCACCACACCATGCGATATTCGACCTTGAACAATATGGAATGGGCTCATACCTATCGATCGATTCACAGAGTTGTTATATGTGAATTATGCTTGCGCCAACATGTTCTCCCACTGCTTGGTCTGGCGATGGTCAAACACCTCCGAAGGTTTCTCAAAATTTTGTTTACTACCTTGGTTTGTCCATCATTTTGCGGATGGTATGCTGAGCTATACTGCAACTTCATATCCAGCTTCTTCCACAAGGTTCTCCAGAAATGACCCATAAACTTGGTATCTCTATCTAATGTTATACTCTTCGGCAACCCATGCAATCTGATTATATCCTTGAAGAATAGTACAAAAATGCTTGTGGCGTCACTTGTATTCCGACACGGAATAAAGTGTGCCATTTTTGAAAATATGTCGACTACCACAAAGATTGAGTCGTTACCTTGCCACATCTTCGGCAATCCTAGCACAAAATCCATTCTCAGGTGCTCCCATGGGGTATTTGGCACTGGTAATGGTACATACAACCCTGTATTCTGACTTCGTCCTTTTTCCAACTGGAAAGTTTGACACTGTCGTACCCACTTACCGACATATGTCGCCATCCCTGGCCAATGGTATCTTTCTTCGACCAACGCCTTGGTCTTATCAATGCCAAAGTGACCTGCTAATCCACCACTGTGTAGTTATCAGATTAGGTTCTCTCTTATGGATCCATGGGAATACATAATTGTTGTCCCTTGAATAGGTATCCCTCTTGGATGAAATAATCCAAGTATGGAGTTCTGTTGACACTCCATGGTTCGCGACTAGCCTTCTATGCTTTCGCAAAATCCTCGTTGGTATCATACTCCGTCTTTACCGACTCTATTCCTATCACTTGAACTATTGTCGTGTTCATCAATGCAACTCTTCAACTCAGCGCGTCGACAACCTTGTTCGACTTGCCCGACTTATGTCGCAACATGAAGGTGTATCCCTGCAAGAATTCGACCCATTTCATGTGTCGTTGATTCAACTTCGACTGAGTATTTAAATACCTCAGTGCTTGGTGGTCTGTATATAACACAAACTCGGGAATAAAATAATGCCTCCACTTCTTCAATGCTTGGACAATAGCATAGAATTCCTGGTAGTAGACCGAATATTTCTGCTTCGCTTCATCCAACTTTTCGCTGAAAAATGCAATTGGTCGGCCCTCCTGGCTCAACACTGCGCCAATTGCCATTCCACTTGCATCGCAATCGACTTGGAAAACTTTGTCGAAATCTAGAAGAGCTAATACTGGGCTCTCTGTCACCTTCTGCTTCAACTTGTCAAAGGCTTTCTGGGAATCTTTTGTCCACTTAAACTCCTTTTTCTTCATGCACTCTATCAACGGTGCACATATCCGACTAAATCCTCTGATGAACTTCTTGTAGAAATTAGCAAGTCCATGAAAACTCCGCACTCTTGTCGTGCTTGTCAGTTCTTGCCACTCCAATATAGCCTTGACCTTTTCCAGGTCCATCACTAACCCTTTACCCGAGATTACAAATCCCAAGTACACCAGTTCTTCCTTCATGAAGAATCATTTCTGCAGGTTCACCATCAACTTCTCTTCTTGCAGCTTCCACAACACTTGTCGAATGTGCTCCAAATGTTCGGCCTTGGTTCGACTAAATATTAAGATGTCGCCAAGATACACTACGATGAACTTTCCCAAGAATGGATTCAATACAACGTTCATCAATCAGATGAATGTACTGGGTGCATTAATCAATCCGAAGGGCATGACTAACCACTCATACAGTCCTTCCCTCGTCTTGAAGGTTGTCTTCCATTCATCGCCTTCTGTGACCCTGATCTGGTGATGTCCACTTTTCAGGTCGATCTTGGTGAAGTATCTCGCTCCACTCAAGCAGTCCATCAATTCATCCATCCTTGGCAATGGAAATATGTACTTGATCGTGATCTTGTTGATCCCTCTGGAGTCTGTACACATCCTCCATTCTCTACCCTTGTTTGGTGCCAATACTACTGGTACTGCATAGGGGCTCAGAATTTCTCTGATCAATCATTTTTCCAACAACTCTTGGACTTGTCTATTGATTTTCTATGTGGTGCCTTGTTTGGAAAACTCGATCCTGGAATCAAGTCGATCTGATGGGATATGCTTCTTTTTTGTGACAATCCTATCGTTTCCTCATTGATCATTATGCTCTTAAAATCGTCGAGCATCTTTTCGACTTCGACCGGAATTCTTTCTGTCATCGACCTTTTGACACATGGTTCTTTCGGAATGATGGAGAAACATCCCGGTTGTTTCTCTTCCTCTGCTAGGAATTCCTTCGCTGAGTACATCAGCACTTGCTTCTCCCAGTAGTTGCTTTCACCTTGCTTGCAGTCGGCTCAATCCTCCTTCTTTGGCTTCAACATCCTTCGCATGCCATTTTTCCACACTATGACTGTGTTTGCTCAACCATCATAGATCATCTTCCGATCATATTTCCATGGCCTCCCTAACAACAGATGACAAGCATCCATTCGGATTACGTCGCACAGTACATTGTCTTCAAACTTTCCAACTTTAAATTTGATCATGCACTATCTGGTTACCTTCACATGATGTCCTTTCTATAACCAGAATATCTTGTATGGATTTGGGTGTTACTAACATCTCAAACCCAACTTTTTTATGACCTCCTTCGACACTAAATTCTCTATACTACCACCATCGACGATGGTCTTGCAATACCTGTCGGCGATGAGCACTTTGGTCCGAAAGATGGCCTTTCGCTGTGCCAACTCCTTCTCTTCACGCTGGTCGTTATGAACCAACGTTCTTCTCGCCATCATGTTTCGACCTTTTCCTCTACCCTCTTTGCCACTATCGAATGTCGAATCCGTCTTCCCGTCGCCTTGATCATCTCGTCGACGTCTGGGTTTTGACTCTTCCACCACGTGTAGATTCTCTGGGAATTCATAGGATTTTTGTCCCACACCTCAACACTTATAAAAGACTATAGCTAGTATGTCACCTCCTTTCCTTTATGTTGGACCACTTCGACCAAACGCACCCCGACCGCAGGTCTCTCAACATCCTGTCGATTTCCTTGTGCTTTCTCTCTGGTCGTCATCCCTTTTGCACGTCGGCTGTCTTCGACGGCTTCTCCTTTGGTTCCACTACTTTGTCCCTTCACGGAAACAATCTTCGCACCCCGACCAGTCATCCTTCCTCTAGTCGATCCGGTTCTCATCAACAGCTTTTCTTCTACCTTCAGAGCTAGTTGGTAGGCTTCGCCAACCATTTTGAACTTCGACAGGATCAACTCGTCCTGTATGACATACTTCAAGCCGTTCACATATCTTGTGACTGCTTCTTCACCTTCACCAGTTTGATCGGATCTTATTGACAGCCTGTAGAACTCTTCCGTGTATTCCTTCACGGTCATCTCTTTCTGTTGAAAGTTTTGCAACTTCCTAAACAAAGAAATCACATAGTCGTTAGGTAGGAACTTCCCTTTCAGCTTGGCAACCATTTTTTCCCAAGAATTGATTTTCTCCTTGTCTTTCTTGACTCTGCCAGCCTTTACATTGTCCCACCACAATGAGGCATGACCCTTTAACTTCAGACATGCAATCTTAACATTTTTAGGATCCTCTATCTACTCTATGTCGAAGTATTTCTCCATCTCTCTGAACTAGTCTATGAAGTCTTCTGGATCCAGACTTTCTGAGAAGGTAGGTACATCCATCTTTGTCTTACCCCTCATCTCTGTCAGTTGCTTGATGAATCTACCTTCTGGTTCTTCTGCCACTGCTTCCCGAACTTCTTCTTCCTCAAATTCTTCGTCACTATGGTCAAGTGCATCGGCAATGCATCCACATCTCTGGTTTTCTTTGATCATTGCGACCTCATTAGTCAAGCTTCTCATTGTTCGCATGCATTCGTCGAACATTTCATGATCAACTGTAAATCCTGCGCCTCGCGCTCTTCATCCTACACCATAGACATTTACACCTCTTTGTGCCATTCTTTCAAACGCAGCTAAAATCTCCTCTCGTCCAATTGCAACCGGACCTTCACTACTCGCGCACTCTACCCAACCACAGCTGGATTTGTTCACGAACTAGCAGGCTCTTCCCGCTCTGATACCACCTGGCACGGCTGGCGGGTCGGTCGGACCCTCTTGCTTAACTATAACACACAAATGTGCCCACAAAGACTAGATGTGAACTGGAAATGCCAAGAAGTTGGCTTCTATTACTTGAATTTGTTACAATGTTACATACAAAGAAAATAAAACAAGTTGGCCTTAGCCTGTTACAATATACAGAAGAAAACTATGTTTTTCTCAGTGTGTTCCTCTGTGTGTGTGATCCTCTCCTCCTTCCGATTCTCTGTTGAATGAAAGAATAAATGTGCGATGAGTGATCCCTTCCTTTGTGCCTCTACACAAGTCTTCTACTCTGTTATGTTGTTGTTCCCGAGGTCCGCTCTGTTGATCTCCCCGAGACGTCATTACTCTGTCCGTCGCTTGACCTCTGACCCGGCGGATCTGTAATTGTCAATGCCCCCTGACCGTGTTGCACAACCTCCTTAACTTCCATTAACTTCCTCAACAACCCATAACAGTTGCAATTCAATCTCCTCGATGGCAGCACTTCTCTGGATTTGCTACAATTGTCAGTCTTATCACTGTCCTCCTCGACTGATCTGCACTTCAACATGTCGACCATTTTACCTCGTCAGTTCTCGACTTAACTCATCGACTTCACTTAATCTCTACGGCTATCGTTTTTCCCCGTCCCACACGCTTGGCCTTTGCCGCTTTTCCATCGATGTCGTTGTTCGACCTTCTTGTCGAATTTCGACTCCTTCGACTTCCACATTTGTCGATGTTGATGTGAGACTACGTTGACCTTCGACCTTTTCTCCTATTGGCCATACTTCGACAACTTCTTGCTCGACTATCTGGCTTCGACTGCCAGTTACTTTTGCACCAGTGTTCGTCGGCAATCCCCCTATTCAGTCGCAGTCTGTCGATCAACTTCGACTATTTCGCCTAGGCCCCAATGCCCCTGCATCACTTTCACTCTCAAATTCACCATGATCATATAGCAAAATTCTAAACCAAATTGTAAGCAAAATTTATATACCGTCGAAAACATTCCAGAGATATAACTACCATAAATTGGAATTTTATTAAAGGGACAACATTATCCCCTACATAATTTTTCATAGATTTTAAATGCATTATTTTTTAAAATATTCAATTATGAAGTGTTTATAGGTTTTACATGTATTATTTTTTAAGATATTTAATTTTTAAGTTAGATTTATGTTTTACATGTATTATTTTTTAAGATATTTTTAATTGTTAAGTTAGATTTTTTAAATGAAATATAGGTTAATAATCCAAAACTCAAAAGCATCAATCTATTCATAAATATGGTTTTTTTTAATAATGATATTAAGTTAATTTGTCACTAAATAAAGGAGTAGTCTAAATATTCTATGTTTTCTACCTTTTCTTGATATATTTTCTAGTTTGTTTTGTTAAGACATGAGTTGTAAATCTTAAAACAAATCTTAGAGTCACATATATTAGTTGTGAAAATTGTATAATCTAAGTGCCATGGGGGCATTTGAGGGTGTCAGATCCATTTATGCATTCAAAAACACAATTTAAACGCTTCCAAATTTGGATTTTACCTAAACAAATTATCGGATTCCAACCAAAAATCACCAAAATATCCAAAACGTAGAATAAATAAACTACCTATAATGACCCTATGCTGAGTGTCATTGGCAATGGCGTGATAGAGGGCACGCCGAGATGCATTATTTAAGGGTGCACAACGATTCCATATGATTTGGTAGCCTTAGCGGTCGACTCATGGTTGTTGGCCATGAGACTGACATGATGGTGTACTAGCTAGAAGGCTCGCAAGGAGGATCAAGGATGATGTCGAGTCAAGTAGGTCGAGACAAACCAGCGAGACACTGCTTAGTAGGCTCGACGGAGGATGGTGTAATTGGAAACATGATGTGTGGTGTGTCAACCATGCTAGGGAAATAACATTGATGGATGCAGTGAAGGTATGTGGGTGGATAGAACTGGGAAAGGATCTTCAGGCACCATTGATGATTAAGACTAGATGGGTGAGTGCATCGCCATGCGTTGGGCAGTTGATTGTTCAAGTGTTGGCTCGGGGGAGGCAATGCAATGGTTCAACATTGTCTAAGGTTGGGTAGCGATGCGATGGATTGCATTGCCTATGGTGAAATGAGCACTTGGCATTCCGCATACTCTAAGGTGCCTGGCTTAGCTTCGGTCAAGTTGGTTTCGGTGAGTCATATTCTGGGTGATACTTGCGGTTGATGGCCATGCCCAAATAGCAAGATCACATCAATGTCATGCGTTGACTAGGCTTTCAGAAGGTATGGGATGCTCAAAAGGGAAAACAAGTCCAGTCCCATGACATATGGTATCAGAGCCACACTCGGTTATGGCATAGGTGGAAGTGTCTCATCACCACCAACACCCCGAGATGCATTACTTAAGGGTGCACAGCAAGTCGATGTGATTTGGTAGCCTTGGCGGCCGGCTCATGGTTGTTGGCCATGAGATGGACAGGATGGTGTACTAACGAGTAGGCTTGCTAGGATGACCAAGGATGATGTTGAGTCGAGTAGGACAAGATAAACCAGTGAATGTTGCTTAGCAGGATCGACAGAGGATGGCACAATTGGCAACGTGATGTGCGGTGTGTCAACCATGCTAGGACAATAGCATTGATGGATGCAGTGAAGGTATGTGGCTGGGCGAAGTCAGGACAGGACCTTTGGGCACCATTGAGGATTGAGACTAGATGGGTGAGCGCACCGTCATGTTTTGGGCAGTCGATCGTTCAAGTGTTGGCTCGGGGAAGATGATGAGATGGTATAGCATTGTCTAAGAGTGGGTGGCAATGTAATGGACTGCATCGCCTACAGTGAAACGAGCACTTGGCATTCTACATACTCTAAGGTGCCTGGCTTAGGTTCATTCTAATTGGTTTCGGTGAGGCCTAGTCCGAGTGATACTTGTGATTGATGGTCATGTCCAACTAGCAAGATCATGTCAATGCCATGCGGTGACTAAACTTTCGAACTATATAATACGCTCGAGACAAAGAAAAAAAAGTCTATCGTAACACTACCCCTTAAACCCCTTAAAAAGAAATCCCTTTCTCACCGATGAAAAGAAAAAAAAAAGTGTCATACACTAATTTAATGTGTGACCACTCATTTGATGTGTGACGTGATGTGAACTTAAAATTCAATCATTATTCCAAACCTCAACATATATTCATTTTTTCAACGCAAATACCAAGTAATAGAATACAAACAACCTATTATTTTATGATGATTTCGTGACCTTCGCCATAAAAGTGTAAATGGTAAAATCATTCCATGTTGAAGTGAACATATTAAAGTGGTATTTGTCGCAGTAAAGAAAACGTTTGAACAGTAATTCTTCATATTCTTACAAAGTTACACACTAATCCTACATTCCCCGCATTGCATCGGTACAAAAAAAAACAAATTAGGAAGCTCTGAACACAACTTGAATATAAATCTTTGAAAAGTCCAAATTGTTTAGCAATTTGTCAAATCTTGGCATCGCAGGCCATACGATTATAATAGAAATTGCACTACAATTACCACTGTCCCTGCTAAAATCCTTATGGAATCCTGCATTCGCTGCACCGGATTCTGAGCTCCGGCGCCCACCACTGATGGATCCCGTGCGCCCTCTTCAGATCCGGCGCCGGGACTAAACTCACCACAAGCATCGCGGACGGAATGAGATGCAGCGCCTTCGACTCCACTCCGAACGCGGACATAACAGAATCGCTGATCGAGTGGCGCGCCGCGATGCTGGCAACGCTTCCGGCGCCGATTTGCTGCATCACCTGGTGGCTGCTGAAATACCCAACGTAACCCGAACAGAAATCGTCCGCCGGATTGACATAGAGGCACGGAACCCACGGGCGCAGGGCGAAGAAAGCATTGTGGGACTCGGTGAGGCTGCGTTTGTCCTTGAGCGCCAGGGCCAACCCGGCAGCCACCACGGTGCTGGCGATGTGCAAGCCACGCTTGACCTTTTTGTCCTTTATTCTGTCCACGGGAGCCGACAGGAAGGGCGGATTGAAGAGATGGGCTTCCAGGAACTGCCCCTCCTCGCCCATTCGCCTGCCGGCAAGCATCGCCATTGCCGCCCCGAGGGAATGCCCGGCGATCCACACGTTCTCCCGCCCGCGATCACAAACGTACTTCTTCACTGCGTCGAACGCCGTCCGGAACCGGGCGGTCGTGTGGAGTCCGTTTCTGAGGATATGGAGATCCAGTTTTAGGTCTCCGACCAAGGAGCCCGGTTTGGTAATCGTTCCTCTGAAGGCCACCACAATCTTGGGCGCGCCCGGCGGGCGGAATGGGACGCCTGCGGCCTTCTTGCTCCACTTGTACACCGCGCCGAAGACGGAGCCGCCCTCGGCTTCATCTACCAGCGGGTGAAGGAGCTTGAAGTTAAAGAAGCTCCACCATTTCTCGGCCAGAGCGTCCCGGTCAAGCCTGCGGTCCTGCCGATCGCGTTCCAGGATATACACGCCCTGAACCAGACTGGCCGCTACGCACCGCCTGTGATTCGAATCCGACCTGCAGTGAATAATAAGAAAAAATAAGTAATCGCATGCGGATTATTATCAAATTCTTTGAGAAACCTGCAGCGGATGAATCTGAGAACAGAAATGCCTGTGAAATATTGCAGTCGTGTGAATGTTGTTACCAGACAATGTTTGTGAGATGGCGAGGCCCTGAAAGCTCGAAGATCTCGCGCTCGCTCGCCATTTTCTTCACCCCGACTCATCAGAGAGGATTCGCCGGCCCTCTATTTACCAATCGACGGTTTTGATAGCATGATTGGGTCACTATTGTTGCGGAGTTTCGTTCGAAGGAAGGTTGGTTTACCCTAATAATAATGTATGTTTTTTTCGCAAACGGCGCGGATCTTAAACATCGATATCAATGAGGACCGGTCTACCCGGTAACTTTGAAGGGTTGGAAATTTGGAATGGAGGAGCGTTTTACTTGCATTGAGATCTCCAACAATCATTGATTATAATAACTCTCCATTTTGTTGGTTTGATTATACATTACAACCTATCCAATAGCAACTGTTCACCATCATGTTTTGATGATTAAAGAGTAAAATAGGAGTTGTTTAAATATTAAAATTTAGATGGTTGTAATTGACTGAATTCGGTTTAAAAATTTTGGTTAAATTTAAAAAAAAAAATTGGTTATTTATAATTTTTTTTATTAAAAAATGGAATCTTAAGTAATTTTTGGTCACATCATAACTTTTTATTATTAAAAAAAAAAAAAAATTATGGTACAAATGGTTTCAGTTTTTTCAAAAACTATATCTCATCTCAATTGTGTAAGGAAAATAAGTTTTAAAAGTTAAAATATACTTATAATTTGGTCGATTTCTTTTTTAAATATTAAAATTGTAATCATTATAAACTCATCTAACTCGGGTTTCATCTAACTCGGGTTTTATAAAACGTAGAGTTTTTTATTTTTTTTTATTTTTTATGAGGTACAACATTTAACATTTAATTAGTAAAAAATATTTTAAAATGTTAGAATCTATTTATATAATGAAAAAATTATTATGAAAAGTTTAAAATTGAACCAAAAATTATATAACTTAATTCCATCTACTTTCAAATATTATATTAATGATTTAAGTTCCGTGGGTTAGTTCAAGTGGTTGGGTCAAATCTACGGGTGGCTATACATTGCTATATAAGGGCCTCACTTGATGTCTCCATCGGACTCTGTAATCAAAGCGAACAGGGTGGGTCCCTTCGAGTGGTCCCCTTGTAATTTCTTACCGGATTTCTTACCGTGGATGTAGCTCCACTGGGGTTTGTGAACCACATGTGAAAAATTATATTAATGATTTAATTTCATATATTTATTCATGATTTAAAATTAATTTGAATTTATAAAATATTATTAACAAGAGGTTGTTGATTTTGAAGGTGTAGAGCTACTACATGGTGATTTTGCATATTTTTAAATTGTGCATATTTTGCATATTCTATTACATTTCTATGTATAAGATGTATAAGAAGTAAAGTCTAGGAGATGACACCACGGTCACAAGGGTCATGTTTAAATCCAATAACCATGCCAGTCAAACAGAAAAATGCTTAAACCCAATAAATGCAAACAGAAAAAAATTAATGCTTCAACTCAATAACCATGCCAAGTCCATTAACGATTTGAATATATATATATATATATATATATACATGCTTGAACCCAAGAAAATGAAAACAATGTAAAAATGCTTAAACTCAACAACATGTTGACGCCTAGAAAAATCCTTACATCGACAGTAGGGGTTCTCCCCAATGAAAAGTCCCAATTAGATTCTTCACTGTTTGGAATAGGGAACCCGTCTGGCTTACGGTCCAGCTATCGTTCAAGATAGTCTTGGAATGAATTTGTTGGATGTGGCCCGACCCACCCTTTAGTATTTTAATTGGTCTTGAATGAAATGAAAACTACCAAACCTAAATGCAAAGGCTTATGCTCACTAAACTATACTTGTTTGACCAATAGAAAGAAGCCTCACACAGTGATGTGCAAGTTCTTACCTCTCGTCTTATCACTTCTCTTACTGTCGGTCATCCAAGTGAATGCCCTAATTAAATAAAATATTTTAATTAAACTAAACTATCCTTGCAAGGGGCGAAATTAAAGAGAGCAACGCAAGGCAAATGCATCATGCATTTTTACAAGAGATAACCACTAAGAATCAAATACATTTAACAATTACGAGATAAAGTTAGAACATTAGATAGCTCGAGTGTTAACATTCATCACATCCATTGCTCGTAGAAAGCAAAGAAAATTGTATTCATTTGCACAGGCACTAAAATTTAATCTAGAAACTATTAGAATAATCCAACATAAACAAGAACAATATTACTGCATTTTAATAGACAAAAGGTGGAAATCAATTCCATTCATTCATCCACACATTTCGACAAAGTCTCCATTGCAAGCTTCCACCCAGAAAATTGGTTTGGTCATTATTATAAATAATTCTTACATATGAGTTCCAACAAAATCTTCCTCAAAGAAAAAGCCCCTTACCTTCCCTCATTTCTTCTATTTATCTTTCTTTTCACCCCCTTAGGCGACTTTTCAATTCACATTCCTTTAGTTAAACCCCTTTGTCTTCCAGGACTTTTGTCATATTTCAGTTACAATCTTAAATAAAGGGGACAAAAATACATAATAAAATAGAATTATTCCATCATGAGGGTGGGGCACCCTCTTGAGTTTGCAAAGATTCATTCCAAAGTCCACTATCATAGGATATAATATTTAACTGTTGTGGCTCCAACAATCGTAAAGCCACTTCATGAAAAGATAAATCTTTGACCCTTGCATTGAGGCCTTTGGTCGTTGTGTTATGCCAATTATCCAAGTGTTGTGTTTTCAACGTTTCATGCCCAATACATTCATGTAAGTCCTCTGGAGTAATATTTTCCAAATTACGAATAGAATTTATGTCTTCATCCTTAATGATCCTCAGCTCAATCAATCGCTTCTCTTTTGGTATATGGTTTTCAAATGGGCCAGGAGAAGGAAAATGACACTTTTCAAAAGATGTGGTTATATTCTAATGGATCCCTTCACATCTAGAAATGGAGGCTGCTACTTCACTTTGCATCTTTCTCTCATCCTTTTGGAAACTATCAAGAGTTGAAAAATCCAATCTTAATTCATCTATAGATATTTTGGGTAGATGGGGAGGGATTTCCTTTGTTTTCTTTCTCCAAGCAGTCAGCTTCTTCATTATGTCATGAATCTCTCCTAACTTTTATTGAGTGGAAATAGTTGTCTCATATATTTGTTTGAGTCTGGCCACCATTCCCTACACTTCAAACGTTTGTTCTGTGAGTAGCTCCTGTGAATGGAACAATTGTTCCTGCAAAGTGGATGCGCAGTCATAAAACAGGATTAAATCTTGATTTTTCTCTTATGCAATGTTCAATGCAATCGTCAACGAATCATTTTCTTGATTAAGCTCTGCTACTTGAGATTGCAAGGCTCCCTTTTCGATAGTGAGATCTTCTATTTATTGCTCCCATCTACTTTCCTTCTATTACATTTCCTATAATTGGGACTTCAAAACTATCATTTCTCCATCCAAAATTACCACCTGGACATTAAGTGAATCTCTTTTTGCTTCCAGACATTGAATGATGTTCATGGCTTCTCCATTTTGAAGTTCAAGAGAATCTCGTTGATGTCTAAGTTCAATTCCTTCATTCCTTTCCTGAACCAGTTTGTCCTTAAGCTTAACTACCTTGGCCTTACTGCTTTCTACGCTCTCTATTAATTTGTGTACATTATATTCATTAGCCAGGGTTGCAGCTACCCCAATGGATGTTGTTAACTTTGGGTCCATGTTGGTACCTTCAACTATTGGGACTTCTTGTATTGTAACCACATCAGGCTATGAGGTGATTTTAAGCCTCTTTTCTATCTGCTTCATGATGGTCTTTCTCTTAGAGTCATACACTATTGTCTCCAACTTAGCTACGGTGTGTTGCTTAGAGAGTGTTAATGGAGTGAGTCCCAACTCAGCCAAAGGAAGATGTTCTCTAGTGAGTGGAACTTCTGTGTTGGTGTCTATGGCAGCATCAATATCCATATCCTAACCTTCATTTCCCATTTCCTCTCCTACTTGTTGTCCTTGACTTTCCACGGGTTTCTAGAAGGCTCATTCTTCTTCTTTCTTCTTTTGTAGTTCCTCCTACCAAGCTTATTCATGTTGTTGTTGTATTAACTCGACTTTTTTATTTTCTTGTTATGTCGCAATATTATCCAATTGTTGTTTTTCCACCCTCTTCCATAATTCTTCGACATCCTCTCTTGGTTTTCTTTCTTCCCCATCCTTCTTTGTTAGCTCTTCCTCCTACAATTTTTTACTTGTTTCTGCCAAGAGATATTCTTCCACACCTTTCTTCCTAGCATCCTCTTCTAAGTTTTCTTGCGTTGAGGCATCAAATGGTTTGCTCAAGCTCGCCTCCTTACCACCCTTTATTTTGCTAAGTCTTCTATCCAATTTTGCAAGGTTTAGGGCCCGTCTATATACTTCTTCTTCCCTCAAAAATTGGTCAGCATATTCATAGTGAATTTTAATAGACGTGTAATGCTGATCCACCTTTTGGCGACTATCATTTCTTATAAATATTTTCTCACCAAAGTCAAAGGAGTCCAAGTCCTTTACCAGGTCCTGGGAATATTTGACCTTGTTCAACCTATATGATCTGACTATCAACAAAAGTGGAGGTTGGGAAGTTTTCTTATTGTTATGCAGGAAATGGCCGATTCCATTTAAAAATGTCTACCTCACAATTTCTTTCAAAATAATGCAATCTGTGACATACTTGGGTAACAACAATGGACCCTTTGATCCTCTGTAGATATACAAGTGCGTGCCTTCAGGGGTTAGATAGAAACCCCCTAATTGAATGGCTACTGTAAGAGCCTCCTCAGACATACAATCTAGTTCTTTTTCATATATTAATTTGTATAAGGGAACCACGAACTCTTTACAAATCTACTTATAGTAGCTCGCATGCTTTTGGGTCCACAAAATTTGATACGCCACATAAATAGGAGACTCATTGGGATTCCACCTACATTCAGGACCCAGAAAGGGGTGCAAAGTCATGATATAATCTACCAAATAAGAATACATATGGAATTCAACCTTCTTTACTTTGAGGCCCTATTGAGCATCTTTGACTGCTTGGATCATGTTCTCAGAGATAATTTATGCCCAATTAAAAACAGTGCCATGCATTATGATATAATAAAGCAAAGGAACCCAACTGAGCTTGTAATGAGTTGAGTTGGGCCTCCCATAGAGCCTGCATATGAGAGTAGCAACAATTCTAAAAGGAGTCTTCAAAAACTTAGTTTCATACTACCCACCACAGGGTAGTATGAAACTAATGTAAGACACCACAGGGTAAGTAACAAAACCATGAATATGTAAGTGTGTGTTCCTCATTCCTATACCATATGCATTAGCATTTTTTATGCTTTACCATCACTAATAAGAAAGTTCCCCTATTTCATCAGAGGCAAGATTCTAGGCTCTTCCATCCATGGTGTCTTTTTGTGTGGGTGACGAATAATATTTTATTGTATCTATCATGCCCACGGACGGAGAAGAGCCTCCTTTGAATTCTATTTGGAATAGCCTCTTGGTCTTCTTTGAAAATTTCATTCCATATGTTCATGTCTTCGTTTGATTCTTCAGAAATATAACTTCATTTGATGTGGATATCTTAAACTGGGGAAGAGATAGTTTTATTTGAGCCTTTAGGGCATTATATTTGGTATAGGATCATTTTGGTTTTCTATACATCTGCAAGATCTCTCTTCCTTTTGATGGGTCATCCATAAGTAGATAGTTTCAAGACACGACTATTTATGTGTTTCAATGGGTGGATCATCAACATAGTAACTTAGAAGTCCTTATCCCAACACAAATATACAATATTTAATATACGTTAATTTTAATTTGATCATGTGATAGGTTTTTTGAGTAACTGAATAAATAGGATAAATGCAGACAGGTTGAAATCCTTTTAAATGATAGTGCTTGAAAATGTACCACTAACTCTTTTCAGTAAGAACTTAAACTTCAAAATATTTCTCACACACCATAAATTTTAAAGGAATCGATCAACTTAAAGAGATATTGTATAAGTAATACCATCATAGGTTTTCCACCAAGCACTCTAATTGTTGAACTCAATTTTATTAAAGGTTCAAAACAAGGAATCAAATAACCATGCCATATAGGCTAAAACGAAATAATCAAAATACAAAAGGCAAAACAACAAGGAAAAAGTTTTATTTATGTACAAACATTATCTTCCTAAACTAAGTAAAGTACTACTTCAAAGCTTGGCTATTCACAGGGAGAGTTTCAACTTCCCCTTCCATATTTTGTAGTTCGTAAGTTCCAGGACCAAGTTTCTCAACAATAGTGTAAGGACCAAGCCATAAATGTTGAATGTATTCTTTCCCTTTTCCTCGTGAGGTTGATCCCACTTCAGGACTAGGTCACCAATTTCAAATTCTTTCTTCCCTGTCTGACTGTTATCGAACCATCTCTTGACACTAAATTGATGAGTGGTAAATTTATTTTTGGCTTTCTCTCTCTCCTCTTCGAGTTTGAGGAGAGTGTTAATTATTTCTTGTACAATATGGTTGTTTGATCCTCTAGAGGCTTGGGCTAATTGCATCGAAGGAAAAAGGATATTCGGAGGAAGAATAGCTTCTTTTCCATAAACTGGAGTGTAAGGAGAAACCCTTAAAGCATTCTTTGCTTTCACAAGCTTGTTTATGTGTATCAGTGCAAAATATTGTAATTCCACCAAAATTGCATCGAAAACAAAGTTTAATCAACGAAAAAATAGAAGTCTTTGATCTGTTTCGGTGAGATCCGAGAATTTTCGCGATACAATGGGGAATTTGTTATAAAATTTTTGAACCTTTCGGATGACTTCGGCAATAAAACCAAAATTATGCCAACGTTTCAGTGAGAAACAAAATTCTTGGGCGGTGTTTTGGAGACTTATTATACGTTCCACCGATGTTTCAGAAAGAAATCTATAACTTCGTCGAAGTTTCAGCAAAGGAAAAGTTACATTCTCTATTTCGGCGCAAAACCGAAACTTCGCCGAAATTTCGGCGAGCAGTTAAAATGCCATGTTGAACTTTGGTTGTCATTGATGTTAACTAATTTCAAATAGGATTCAGTATTCCTATGCTAGTTTGAAGAAGTATATGAAATCCACTTTGAATAAGTATATGTAATCAAGATGTCAAGTGATACATGGAATCCAGTCTAAATAAGTATATCCAAAGGTACATCAAGCATATCCAGTTTGAAGAAGTACATAAGAAATTCGGTACATATGCAGGTCTCAAGTCCACCCAGTCATAGTCCTTCAAAGTAAAAACCAAATAATTGGTTGGACAAAATTTCGGGAGTGCGCAAGCAAGCCAAAGAGCTGATTGGACAAGGCTTGGGCATGCACAAGCAGCTTGGAACAAGAAATGGTCAAACAGTTATGCAAATCCCAAAAGCGTGCAAGACTCACCAATCAGAGGAATCTTTTAGTTTTTGAAGTGCACACAAGTACCAAGAAGGCTGTAGCAGTTGAACATGTCAAGTGCGCAAGTCCTACAAGCAATGGCACATCAAGGGCGCAATAACACACCGCAAGGGTGAAAGTCCTACTAAGTCTAGGACCATGTATGCACAAGACCCACAAGAGATGACACCTCAGCGGTGCAGAACATGACAAGTGGCGGAAGCATGAACTCTGAAGCAAAGAAGAAGGAAAGCCACAACCATGTTATGGACATACAATCCACGTAGGAAAAGTGTAAATAAGAATCAAGTTAGAGATTTGAAGTAAGCTTGAGAGAAAGGATGAAAGGCTTGTAAGTGGAAAGATGGAAGATACAGAGTTATCAAGCTTCTTATACTCGAGGCATCAAGGGATCGTGGAACCATAACAGGATGATATAGCAGAGAGCTGAGTGCGCACAAGCAGAGAAATGGAATAGCTAGCAGTGCGCAAAATGATGTTGTGAATCAGTGATAGTTGCGCGAAGACAGAAAAGGAAAAAATACAAAAGATGCGCAAGTGCATGAGGATTGAATGACAATATCACAGACAGCACATAAACAGTCACAATTGTTCTAAGACAAAAACACACAGACATATCTAAAGTATATCTTGTGATGTGTAAAGTGAAGAATTTTTTTAGATGCATGAAGACTAAGTTGATGTGTGTGAAGTAAGGAAGTCCATCAAATGCGCAAATATAGAGTTACAACAAATTCAAGGAAGCGCATCATGATGAGGATGATCTAAGAAAAGTGAACTAAACAAAAAGGACATATCACAGATGATGCATGTTTTGTCACAGATGATCTAAATAATGTTGCACCCAGACAGAATGGACATATATCAGAAGGTGCATAATTCCATATAATACTGATGCGCGAAGTCTGAACAGGATTTCATTAGTAGATGAACAATATCAGTTTGAGTGCAGATGCGCATTAACAAAAAGGAATATTAACCTTGGTGCAGACTGCCAAATTTGATGAAGTAGCACACATCATATGAAGTGTGACGTTAATTGAAGTGAAGTGATTGAGTGCGAAGTCAAGTGGTGTCTAGAGCACAAGTAATGACAATAATGAAAACATACAGAAGGTACGCACAGTGGAACAAACGGCAGAAGATATGAAGAGTGCATGGATCAGAAGTATAATAGAGAAATATAGTATTCTTATATATCAGAGTGGCAGGACGCGGAAAGGAGAAGGGGTTCGGTGCCTCCTTCTAGTTGAAGTTGGTAAATCAAGGAGTTGGTGCTTCCTTCAGTTTGGTGCTTGTAAAACCAGGGGGGCAATGTCTCCTTCCAATTGGTGCTGGAGAACTTAGGAAGTTGGTGCTTCCTCGAATGTAAAATTTTTATTCTAAAAGAGCATTCTGTGGTTTTCTCCCATTTGGGTTTCCACATAAAATTCTGTGTGTTCTGTGTTTTTGCGCATATTTGGATGAATGTGTTATTTATGGTGGATGCATAATAAAATTTCAGATTAATATGTTAAGAATTGAAAAACTATTCATAACTGCATTAATATTGACTCACGCCCCCTCTCAATATTAAATGGATTCCAACATGGCAGTCGATGTTTCGGCATAAAATGGTGACTTTTGGTTATGTTTCGACAAACTTATGTAAACTCGCCAAAACATGAAACTTCTAGAAAAAGGTCGATTAAGGAAACATTGAAATTTGGCTAAGTATTATCTCCTTCTTGGGAACATTCAACTTCATGCAGTACTTAGTTTAGTTTAAGATGGGATCAAATGCTTGAGTCAAGTGAAGGTCAAATTTAAGGTGGGGCCCTAGTCTTTCCAAAAAAACAAATACTGGGGAGGGTGGTTGTAGTTGCAACACATCCCTACAGATTTGGTTTGTGTTTGACTAAATAATAATTTGAATTTGAATAAACGGGCACCGTAAGAAAACTTAGGAAGGCAGCATTACAATTTTTGGATCTTGTAACACTCCTGAAATGCTACATTGCCACAAAAAAATTCAAAATATGCAGTCACAACAACCTTATCATTTAGTAGTTGATGATGAATACCATCTAATTGGACCAACTACCAAGTTGATAGGACAATGAATCAATCCTTGAAATATAAAGATGTTCAGAGAATATTATTACAACTATAAACAAGGATGTCAATGCAAGTAGAAGCCATAGATTTACAAGTAAAGATCTTTCACCATCCATAGTAGTAGGTGAAAGGGACTAAAACACGTCGATGTCCCATCGGTGGGAACAATGTCATTAAGTAGTGATATCCCACCATTGCAATCAATAGTTTAGTATTATCAACAACATTAAAACTGAAACTCTAAAACATGGATTCAACTTGAAATTAAAAAAAATCACAGACAATGAAATTGCAAGTTATTTTATACCATACCTAGATGAATAAATGGATGATCCATATCCTATCATTGCAAAACCTAGAGGTCAAATATATGTTAATATATGTACATATTCAAGGCCATTTACGTTAAAAACTCTTGTAGCTCAATGGTAAGCAACTGGAATTAAGGAATACTAGCCACAAATTTTAATACTTTGGCCATTGAGAGGATAAGTTTTTGTTATAGATTGAAACCATCAAACCTCCTACCAAAATAATATTTGAAATTTGACCTCCCATTGCATATGTTTCAACCTTAAAATAAGCAATAATTGCACACTTAATTGAAATGATCATAGCACATACATGAAAAAGGTGGCGATGTTGGAAGTAACATGGATGTTGTTATATAGTAATTGCATATCAAATCCATTTTTACCTTAATATATTCAAATGAAATCCCATCAAGGAAGGGAATTACAAACCCTATTGAATGTGTACATTTCTTATTTAGAGTCTACATATGAAAGGAGCTAGTCGCCTTAGATGGGCGATATTGTTTTGAAACAAAGGACTAAAATATCTTCAGCTAAAATTGAAATGAAAAAATATGTTCCAAGGAAAAATAAGTTCCTTTATTTTGTACCTAAACCCAGCTTCAAGCATTTCTTGCAAGTTGGTAGCACTACATAAACTTTAGTTTTCCTTTCTCCTTGAAATCAACTATGGTGGAATCTTAGACAATGGGATCCTAATAGAAAACACATTCAATAAATGCAATATTAAAAGGTACAATCTTCAACAATTCTGAGAATACATGGCATCAGGTAATATTACAAGGATTTAATGTTAATTCTTTGTGCAATCCTATGGTTTAGCGACTCTGTATTATGGAACAAAGGAGTTTTATTAAATTGAAAAAGATTCACTACTTATCATTTAGTATCCTCATCCTGCATGTACATTGGTATCTATGGAATAGAAAGATGATGTTGATGCAACATATGAAAACTTTATAGTCGAGAAAGCAAATAAAAATATATATATTCCAAGAGTAAAAGAACAAACTCGCTTCATACTACACAAATGGGAGAATAAAGAAGAGGTTGACTTCAAAGAGAACAGAGAGAGATCTAATTCATAGTTGTTCCATCTCCCTCTTTCACATTCTTCCAATAAAGATAAGGGTAAATCAAAAAATAAGGGAAGCTCAGAGTTGATCTCAAACTCAACCAATCGAAGCCTTGGTCCCTTTGAAACTCATGTAGAACCATTACAAAGAAAGGTAAGAACCTAACCTGGCACAAATCTTGGATGAAAAATAGAAAAATTTAGAGCCCAAGTCTCACAAATGTATTTCCATTAGTTATTGTGAGGATTCCAAAGCATACAAGTTATTTGAACCATCTACACAAGGTGTTATCATACAACGAGACATTAAATTCAATGAAGCATCTCCTCCTCCTGATTCTGTTGAACCTCATGTTACATTGAATTTTCCTTCGGCTTATATTGCTTCTATATTTGTTACTCCTTCCTCTTCACATGTGCCTATGCTTGATCCTAGTTCACGACCTTCTTCTTCAAGTGATCCACCTAAATGTTCTAAAGATACTTTGTGGTTCATACCACTACTTCTCTTCTTGTTTGGACTCGGAAAACTATTGAATCTACAAGTTCTAAGATTGGTATTCCTTTCGATATTCATCGAACTAGATATGTCATTGCTCTTATCACTAAAGTATTGGCCACAGATGATCCCTCTACCTATGCTCAAGCTAAAGATAAACCTGAATGAGAAAAAAATCCATGACTGCTAAGTATAACTCGTTAATGAAGAACAAGACTTGGACTCGTGTTCCCCTTCCTCTTGGAAATAATTTAATTGGATGTAAGTGGATATATAAAACAAATTTTACCGTAGAAGGATAGATTGAAAAACATAAATCCTGGTTTAGTAGAAAAAGGTTTTTTGCAACAACAAGGTATAAACTATACTTAAACTTTTGCTCCAATTGCTAAAATGACCACAATAACAACCATACCTTCTCTTGTTGCATCTTATCAATGGGAAATTGGCGCAAAATGGGTCGGTCGGACCTTCTTGCTTAACAATACACACGATGCTTACACGGACTTGGTGTAAAACAGGATGCCAGAAGTGGCTTCTATTACTTCATCAAATCAATTACAATGCAAAATGCAAGGAAATGTAAACAACTAACTGGTCGGCCTCAGCCTTTACAACATACAGAAGTAAAATGTGTGCTCTCTCTATGTGTGACCTTCACCCTCTCACGGCCTCTCTTGAATGCAAGCGCTCATTGAGCTATCGATCCGATCTCGGTTATGATGGGTTGATGAACGACTATCCTCTCCAATCTACTGATCAACCCCCGAGTCTCCCCAAAATGGAACTCTCCCTGTCCTATGTGCCTACGCACTGGTCTTTTATCCTGTTGGTCCTCTGCTACTCATCCCGAGGTCTACTCCAATCCCTGAGACACTCTTCGTCTATTCGCCGAATCCTCCAGATCCTGCAGACCTGCAGTTGTCAGCGCCCTCTATCGTGTTGCACAACCTCTTCCTATGGTGACATCTGTCGTGATCCCAACCACCATCAATAACTACTCATAACTTCCTTAGCAACCCCAAACGACTACCAAGTACTCACCTTGACTTTTGAACTTCTTTGACACTGCTACAGTAGTCGGTCCTACGTCTTGACCATACTGTCCTCCATCAGCCTTCGAATTTCACCTCAAAACCTGTCGGTGTCACGATTCAACTACATGTTGACCTTCAACATGTCGACTCTTGACCTTTCGCTTCTTTCGTCGATCGCATATCGACTGCTCCTGCTCGACTTATTGACTTCGACAGCCAATCTTCCTTCGCACCAATGGTCGTCGACACTCCCCCTGGTCGACTTCTCATGTCGATCAAGTTCGACTGATCTGCTTAAGCCCTGATGCTCCTATATCAGACTCCCCAGGTGAAAAATAACTCGACTGATCTGTCAGTCTCCTGAACTCTTCTTCGGAAATCCATGTCGCCTCCTGCAACTCATCATCCTTCCATTGCACTAAGTATTCCTTCTTTCGCGAACGGCGCATCCGTCCAACCTCGCATTCCTCCAATAGTTCGGTGATTTCCTCTTTGTGTTGATCTGGAATCTGCATTGTCCAGTCAATGTTCGACACCTCTGCGCTTTCACTACTTGAACCTTCTTTGAACTTGTACAGATCTGAGACATTAAAAGTTGGTGAAATGCTCAAGTCCTTTGGTAGCTCCAACACATAAGCATTGTCCAAAATATTCTTCAGAATCTTACATGGTCCAATCTTCTTCAGCTTCAGTTTGTTGTATGTTCCTATCGGAAATCTCTCCTTCCACAAATATGCATAGACTAAGACTCCTTCGCTTAACGACCGTGGCCTCTTCTTCGTGTCAGCTCTCAACTTGTATGCCGCGTTTCTCTTCTCAATGTGCTTCCGCACATCTTCATGCACTTCTTTCATGTGCTCTGCGAATGATTCTGCATCCGCACTTTTCCTGATTTTTGTCGGTAACTCGACCAAATCTACCACTCCATGTGGGCTTCTTCCTTGAACAATCTGGAATGGGCTCAAACCTGTTGACCAATTCATAGAATTCTTGTACGCGAACTTTGCTTGCGCCAACACGTTCCCACTGCTTGGGTCTATCGGTCGTCAAACATCTCAGAAGGTTTCCCAAACTTCTATTCACCACCTCGGCCTGCGGATGATATGCCGAGCTAAATTGTAACTTTGTGTAGGACCCATGTCCTAGTTTTACTAGGTTTATAAATAAACCCATTTTTACTGTTTACCTGGTGTTTCAAGTCTCTAAACTATGTTTTCCAGTTTATGTCAAATTTTTACGCCCGTAAAATATAACACATAAAGTTTACATTTATAGGCTACTATATATGTATTTACTGTTTTATCTACTTCTAACAATTTATGTTTGTGCAGGTGTAATAGCATATAAGTTTTTTTTTTCATAACTTGAAATAATAGTATGACAGAGGCAGGAATGATCATTATACCTATAGGATAAGTACCTGCAAATATCTAGTAGATTCCCTTTGCTGCTGCCTTTTGCCCTGTTGTATGTTGTTTGCCCTGTTGTAGCCCTACAACCAAAATCCTTCCCAAACATTCAAAACTTGACCGACCAGACAAGTATGCCACCCTGCCAACTGGAGAGCTCTCACCAACCACCCAACTCCAAAGGTACCCTTTTGGACCCCTGAGCCCAAACCGAGTACAAGCCAACCAGTTCTATCCCTCTGTAAATTCTCCAACAAGAACCCCCTTCTTTTCTGCTCTCAAATTTTTATCTCTGCTCCATTTTCTATGTAAAATATCCCAAGGTGAAGAAGACCCCTTCTCCCCCTTCTCCTCAAGACCGTATTCCCCATCTTCCTTTGCCGACTCTTCCCTCCATTACTACCCCTATCCTCATCATAAATATTCTAGCCATTATGTTAGTCCTTATTTCCTTTTTCCTCCCTCGAGACATTATCTATTCAATAATACTCAACACTTCATTATTTAATTAATTAATTTGTTTACCAATTGAAATAATAATTATCATCCTTTAAATATTTGGGGCTAATTCCCTATGTAAAGTCAACATAATTTATTTACGGAGTTTCACCGCCCTGTCACCACATTAAATCTGTCAGAACCTCTTATTAATGTATAATAATTTCCAAATTTCATTATATCCATAATAATAATAATATAATATCCACACATTTACATATTCACCAAATTCCTAATCATGAACATTTTAATCCGAGTTCCAAAATTATAACTAATATATTTATTAATTTACTCAATTACAATTAATTATACCTAAAATTTATCAATGTACATTTATATTAATTAAATCATTTTAACTAAGACTTAATTAACTCATTCACCTATTTTCATATTAATTATACTTTAGTTGTAATTAAACTAATCAACAATTATTACTAAAGATAAGAATTGTCTTATTAACATCAATTAACATTCTTAACACGTAATTAATTTAAGGAATAAAGTTAATAATATTTTTAATTAGTATTATTAACACCATTAACATATGATGATGAATTAATTAAACTAACTTATACCATTTACACTTATTAACATTAGTCAACAATATTAACATTAATCAACATTACTAACATTAATCGACAATAATTAACATTAATCAACATTATTAACATTTTTTTTTATAAGCTAGCAGTAGTTCCTTATATTATCCAAGTCAAAATATACAGAGTTTCAGAATTCCCAGGTCCTCTCATGGTAGAGAAAACAAACCTCAAAAAAATACTGGCTATGTTTCTGAGTACAGTAGTCTTTAAAACAGTAATTAAAACAGTGTTCATTGCTAATGCAACTAGAAAAGGAAATAACAGAACATTAAAAGTTGTCCAAAAACCAAAACCAGGATGGCTGGTGAGACTTAGCAACTGGTGTGGTCCTTCTGCTCTGGTTGAGTGGTCGGGTCTTTAACCAGCGTGATACCCAACCGACGTGCGAGCTGATGATGGTTGTACATCAGCTGCTTCATCATATCTTGCAACTCGTGTAGCTGCATCAAGATTTCAGCCTGCACTTCATTCATGTCAGTGAGTGCCTTACCCAGGACCTGCTTATCGGTCCAGAGCAGGTCTAGGGTTTTTTTTATAGAGAGTGATGCGGCCTGTGCTGTTGCCGGGGTTCGGGATGAGGGCCTCGAATTCTTCCTTGATCTCTTCATCAGTTAAACATCATCGCGAGACTCTCACATCATCTTCCACATGAGTAATTTCCGCTTGTGCTTGAACAGGGATCTCCTTATGGTATTTATACGCTTTGTCCACCACCCCTCTCATAAATCTAATAGGCGGAGAGGTGTAGGAGCTCTGTGGCTAGGCGTTGGATTTCTAAGTCGTTAGGCGAGTGTGGGCCTGTTTCTTGGGTGGCATGGTGGCAGGGAGCTCGTAACAGAGATGGAGGAGCCGACCTTCAGAGAAGACGACCGTAAAAGAGATGGAGGAGCAGGACTCGAAGGGCTCGGAGCAGGGAGGGTGAGACTCAAAGTAGCAAGGAATGGACCCATAGAGGAGGCACACTACCACAATGGAACCCTTGTGCAGCAAGGCTTTCAGACGAGCATCTGAATTGCTAGGGAGGGTGAAGAGGTTAATAACCTGAGAGCCATTAGAATTCACGACCAGAGAAGGACAGAGCCCATTATTCTGTATCGTGGGAGGCATCAATGCTGGAGCAGGAGGTAGAGAGGACCAGACCTCTCGCACGTAGGAAATGTGAAGCCGGAGGAGCGAAAGGAGGCTCCGGATGATCGAGGTGGTGGAGGATTTATAATGCATGGTGGGGCACGTGGAGAACAGAGGGCCTAGAGGTGGCTCTGCGTGGCATATGGGCGAGCATGTGGGGAGGTACATGAGCTGCTGTCTGGGTGAGCATACTACCAGGCGCGTGGCAACTGGTGTGAGTATGACTTGGCGTTGAGCTGGCAGGTGCGTGGCCACTGCATGTGGAGTTAATTGCAGTGGTGGCAGTGTCATGATGCACCCGCTGTGGGGAACATTATTAACATTATTAACATTAATCGACAATATTTAACATTAATCAACATTATTAAAATTAATCGACAATAATTAACATTAATCAACATTATTAACATTAATCGACAATATTTAACATTAATCAATAATATTAACATTATCAACAATATTAAAATTTAAGTTACTCATTCGACCTATTCCATTATTTTAATCATTAAATTACTATCTCGACGTATTAATTTAATCTCATGGTTAGATAAGTAGTAATAATGTAAGTAATGCCTAATCATTATAGTTCAATGTTATTTCACGCAATTTATAAATATGTAGGTGAGTTGTGTAAGCGTAGCTACTGCTTACATACCTCACGTAAGTACACTAACAGTACTAAATCATACACATCAATCATAATCATGAAATTTATTGTTTATTGACGCAAGTTTAAACATAGTTTACAAGGTACAATCTTTTACCTAACTGCATATTATTATGTTATGAAAATTCACACATTACTTATTTATGACACATAATTAATCAAAGGTTTTCAACATACACAGTTAGATCACGTTTTCTTCCCACATTCAAGCTACACCTATCTACTTACAGCATCTACCTAGTCACAACTAACTTCCACATCCTATCATTTCCTCTGTTGGACTACCCTGAAGTGTCAAGCCATGACCGGCTCTAGCTAGAACCCGTAAATGGAAGTGTCGACTACATTGACCAAGATTTCCCAGAAGGAAACCACTAGTCATCATCACACACCCTGGGGAGTGTGCCGTAGCACAACCCTCCCATGACTCTGGGTTTCGGGGATAAACGGTGGGTAAAGCCTCCACCCCCCTAATGGAACAAGGGACTATGTCTACTGGGCATAATAGCTGCGTTGCACCTGTACTCAGTTTGTCATCGTATAACCAATATGGGAGGTTGAGTTTGCTGAAACCCTACCCCACCCATACATCATAATAAACAACATAATAATCATGCGAAAAAAAATAATGCAACACTTTCATACCATTTATCTTTCGGAGTCCATGTCCCCGAGGCTCTCCCACCTCGTAGGATCCAGCTATCACTTAGCCATTTTAATCTGTAATTCAATCCTCGACATACAATCCAGAATATCGTGCACAAATCCTCAACATGTACACATACATTTCATCATAACATAACAACAATAATCAATTCATTATATTCACCATGCACTTGGTATAACATTCATTTGTTCAACAAATAACTTTAACGGTATCCACGTACCCATCATTCATTAACTTGCATATACATAACTAACACATGATACATATCCAACATGACTACGTACCCTAATACTAGCATCACACACACACACACACATCTATATATATCGGAAAAATAATAGAACCACATGTCCACAGTGTCGTCAAACCGACAAAGTCTCACAATCAAGCAAATACAACATATAATAGTAGTTCAAGTAGTAATGTCAAAACGGGGCATTACATACACCCACCCTTCAGGAAACTTCGACTTGAAGTTATGGTCAAAATAGTGTGGGATAATCGCGACGCATAAGCTTTGCGTCCTCCCAGGTAGCAGAACCTAGGGTATACTTGCTCTATTGGGCCACCTCCTGACTATACATAACGACATCTACAAAATTTACTCATTCAATCTTATTGGATGTGTTCTTATATTTTGTTTAACATTTGCATAGGTTATTGGTTTGACTACTCAAGGTTCATTACCACCTTAATCCATAGAATAGTCAACATCCTTGTTAAATTAAATTAATTTGTACATTATATAATGTGATTCATAAGAATACCTTGTCTTATATATAACTTTTAATTTGATTCTAAGTCATTGTCATGACTCTTTAATCAGATCTCATCTTTAGTTAATTTGACTTCGACTTACACCATTTCTCTATATCAAGATTTATTATTAGTGATAAATTATGAAGCCAACATGCTCTTTATTTAAAGGTTGTTGGTTTAAATGATACACCCTTTGAGAACGCAGTTTAAAAATATCATGGAGAAATTTCCATATCATCATTAACCACTTTTACAAGTTCAACTAGAACTTATCTTCTACTACATTTCCATTTTTCTTGTAATCCTTAAATCGTTGTCCTATATTTGGTACTATTTCACTAACCATCCCTTACCTTGATATACCCATTTCCTTCATCCACGTCTTTATGTTGATCCACTAATCCTATCTATTCTATTACTCTTAGTATCTAAGTTACACTTATTAGTTCTTCTTATTTATAATCCATTAATTACACAAGATGATGACTCTTACTTATTTGTGCACACTAACATTATAGTCCTTACTCTCCATTACTTATACTATATTAAACAATACTCTCATCACAATATGCAAATGAGCTCATCAGTTATTATCACACCTTACCAAATACTATGGTGGTTTCTCATGTTGTTTAACCCCTTTACTTATCTTAACGGTCATTTGTCATTGACAAGCCTATAATTGATATGTTGCAATTGTGTTGTTGTAGTTTTTAAACATACATAAATTCATTTGATGTCCAATATCACTTGTTGTGCAATACCTTTTATTACTCATACATGAATAGGAGAAATCTCAAAACTAACACATAATCAACAACATATGCTAATGTGAGGTACTTTAGGTAATCCAAACTAGGCACACTCAACAATGTCCTTCAAAATCGCTATGTAACCATACTTAAAGCTAACAATTAGGTTAAAATCAAGTCAAATTCATTCCAAAATCCCAATTATCCATTAAGTAAACAACTAATTTTAAGTCATACATCACACACCATTTTCTCATCAATGTATTACATTATGAACCACTTTCAAGAAATCTGACTTATGCATCTTGCGATATATCATTTTTTTGTTGTTTACAACTTATTTTTTTTTACATAAGGTCATTCCCTTACATGGTAGCATCACACCCTCACGAATTTCCTCCTAGCATGACTACATAGGTTCCTCATAAAATTTTACAATTTTACAACCCCCCATCTATTGTCGATCAACTTTTAATTTATCCTTATAGTGTGCAGATGAAGATCATGTAATTACCTGACGTACCAAAATAAATTTTTATGTCCTACCATGACTTGATGAAACATGCACATATTCTTCTATTACGATCTTCTCTTATTATTACTGCCAACTACTTTAGTTTCCGCAATCTCTCACTAATATATTGTGTGTCATTATACTCTTCCAGTTAGGGACTAAGTTAAATGTCCAAATTGCATTTATGTCACCTTAATCTTTTGCTTCCTTGATACCCCTATGGATAATGCATTCCATGATTTATGATAAAGCCCCTTATATATCATGGTCTAAATATACGCTTTTTACGAAAATTCGGTATTTACTTTCACTCCATAATTATAGTATTTCATTACTAATTGTTGCCTTCTTCATTTTGTTTACTCTCCTCGCATAACCCTATCCACCAATATGGCAATAGTTCCCTTTTTCTACCTTCATTACAACCCTAATACGTCATATATTAACATGAGTTATTTCATGTACATTCATAAATATTATTTATCAATGCAATCCACTTCATAGGTGCTCCTCATACTAAATTCATAAGCACATTACCATCTATTGCATCGAGACATCTTACATTGTATTGACTCACGTATCAGTTTTAAAACTACCTCCCTATCTACTTGTATTATATTAATGATTGCATTTATCACCATTGGGCCCACATGTACATTGTTTATGGATTACTCCCTTATTAGGAATATTTTATCCTATGCACCTACTCACTTTAGTCTTCCTGCTACATTGACCGCTCCCTTCCTTTGTTTTTTCTCAAGTTAATCAGTATTCCCCTCGTACTATCTGAATGACTATCATAATGGTGCTCTTCTTACTATACACACCTATTATCATCGATCTATACCAACTATGTTAATACTTGCATTTGCTACATCCACAACATAATTTTAGGTTACACCAATTACTTGAAATTCTTCCTTATTATTTATTTCCCCCTTTTATACCTTATCGTTTGTATCATGCTTGATACTCTTATAACTGTGTGCCTTAACAATTATTTTCAATTAAGTTTTAAATTTTCTTACTTTCCCCATCCTTATCAGAACCACATATTCTCATTCATAATTGCATTATATGTGTTATTTAATCACCTTGAGTTATCCTGATGTTACTCATTAATACCCTGCTCTCACTCTTGTGATACTATGCCTTGTAATGATTTAGTTATACAATATGCTTTCATCATACTAACCATAGTGGTCTCTAGCCCCTTTAACATACCCCAAACCCTTGAAATTCACTACCCCTACTAATTCTTCCTTCCACAAAATAAATTTAACATTGGGGTGATCATGCCCCCTTCTTGTCACAAGGTTTAAACCTAACTTTAGTTATTATAAATGACTTCCCTTGGCTAAATTATAAATGAAATTTCCCTAGGTGACCACTCTAATAGATGTATGGATTGATTCCATTAACTATTTATCTTAACCATAGGCTCGTCTACTCATAAGGAGTGAACAATCATTATTCTTCTTGTTACAAAATTTACAATCATTCATCAACGTGATCACTAACATACGCGAATTAATCCATGTGTCCACTCATAGTCAAGTACAAGTCAACTTAATCGCCTATGGGTAAAGCCTAGTCAACATGTCATATCATAGACCACAAAATAATAAGACATACTGTCATGACACCTTCTCGTCACAACTTTAACAATTATTTCTTCCATGACCTAGTCTTAGTTACCTTGGGTCGCTTTCAACCCGGTAACCTCGTTCGCATTAGCTTAAGTTATAAACATTAACTACAATTCCAATTAATTAACCTTAGCCTAAGGTCTTAAATCCTAACCTTAGAATATTATTTTTAGCAAAATTAGGCTCGATAAAATTTTGTAATAATGTTTTAATTAATTTGTAATAATTCTATACATATTAATGTTATAATTAAGTTATCCATGAGATGTAGAACAGTTGGTGGCGGGTGATGGTTAAGACACCCCTAAGCAGAAAGGTCGTTGGTTCGAAACCCCGCGGATACTAAAATCCAACCATGCTAAGGGTTGGTGCGGTCTAGGCCAGGTGCGATCCCTGGGTGATTTTGACGGCTTAGATGCCCCTAGTTCGTGGTCTCTCAGCCAATGGTAAACCCTGCTAGTCAGGGGTACTACCACTTGCCAACAAAAAAAAAATGTTATAATTAACTTATGTTATTTATAATATAAAACAAAATTAATTAATTTTTTTTAAATTAATTTCAAAATAATGATTAAAATCCTAATAATTGAGCTAATTAAATTAAATTAATAATTTAAATTAACCCTTGAATCATATTAACCCTAACCTATTCAATTATTAAACCAACATTATAATAATTAATATATGTATTAGTTTAATCACATTATGCAATAATTAGGATTAAAATAATCCATATTTTTAATCAACATTTAGCATTATGAATTTAATCAACCATGATAATAATTAATCATCCTTAATTATTAATTTAACCTAATGTTTGAACTACATAAAACATACCTACCACTTAATTATACTAAGCCAGATTAACCCTAATCTAAGTGACCCGCATGGAAGCCATACGGCCTCACCATGCAATCCACCATCATGCATAAAAAAAAAATTAAAAACAATTATAAGTAAGGGTCAAACCCCCCTGCATCGCTCATTTCTCCCCATGCATTTTTACTAAGCGAGGCCTGCACTCGATGATCTGCCATTCTTCCTCCCGAGAGGCTCTGCAACCATGGCCACCAGGGCTCTGCAACCATGGCCACCACTAGCGAGCACTCGACTCCTCCATGACGAGCGAGCTCCACAGCTGCAACTATGGGTTAAGGTATAGCTAATCCCTCCTTTTGATTTCAGTTGAATTTTTATTTTTTTTGTGTAAATATATATATATATATATATATATTACCAGTTTGTAGAGAGTCACACAGCGACCAGCTCTCAGCACAAATCGCGCCCTCCTCCTCTCTCTGCACCCAGTTGGTTGCGCCTAGGCCACAGCCCTCTGGATGTTGGTCGGTTGCCCATGGTCGCAGCCACAGCTGGGCCAAAACTATGATGCATTTTTTTTAAATTTCTTCACATAAATTTTTTTTTGCTATTGTATTTTTTTTTCCTGGAGTGGAGTGGCCGCAAAGCTACGCTCCCTCCACCTCCCTCTCTTCCATTCATTAGACGGGTTGTTTTTTTCTTCTTGGGCACAGGCCACAGGCCCACTAGGCCGACCATGGTCGCAGCTCGGCTACTGGTCGGGTTGCGCCCAGGCCGCTAGCCGGGCTGCGCCTAGGTCGCAGGATCATGGCCACGCTGGCCTTTTAGGAACCCATGTCTTTACTTTGTTAGTATGTTGTTGTTGGACGCATATGCTTTGTAAGTCGTCCCGTAGTATTTGTTGATCAATAGTTTGTGTTATTGTTGTTGGCGCATATGCTTTGTAAGTCGCCCGTAGTATTGTTGATCCATAGTTTGTAACGGCCCATGGTTTCGACCCATAGTATTGGCGCCTAGAATTAGTATATAAGTGTGTGTTGAGACCTATGAAGGCATCGTAAAGTTATTTGTATTGAGCTTGCTCATAGGAGGTTGCCCCCTCGAAGTGGCTTGTGATCAATATAAAAGTGATTCTGAGTTCTGTTGTTTCTGCTATTTCGCATATTCATATTAATTAATTGTTGCAGGTGCCCCACATCTGGTATCAGAGCACTTTCTTGGGCTCGCTGGGTGAAATTTCTGCCAAAAAAAATTTTCACATCTGTTGCAGGTTCGGATTTGGGAATAATCCCTATCCGCTTAAATGTGGGAAGTACTTGGGCATAAGCCCTAAAACTCATTGTGAGGAGTACCACAGGAACCCCGAAGTAGCTGGCCCATTGAGAGGACCTGCCAGCGAAAAGGGCAACGACCCCTACCTAATTGACTAGTTCCCACCCGTGAGGTAAACCAAGAGCTGTCGTTTGTGGCAAAGCGGTTATCAGTTTTACCTGAGCCATGGAGTGAGGGGTACTGCCCCAATACGCAAGCCGTCAGATAGCATTGGTGGCCGAGTGAAACCCTTAAAATGTTAGGAAGCCGCACATACCTGGGGTCCATATCTAATTTCAGCTGAACTATCGTCGATCGTTGCTGCACCGTTTTACATCCAGTCGTTCAGATCCATTTTGCAAGCCGTTCCAGATCTAGCCATTTTCAATCCATTCGGCGCCGTTTCAAATCCCTTTCGATCCGTAGCCGCTCCAGTCTGAAAAAAAATAAAAATAAATAAAATAAAATAAAATAAAAAATAAAAATAAAAAAATAAAAAATAAAAAATAAAAAATAAAAAATAAAAAAAAATAAAAAAAAAAATTCAGTTTTTTCTCCATATCTCCCTTGTTTTCACTCTGTTTCCCTTGAAATTTTCGGGGAATCCCTATCACCCCATTCTGAATATTTCATTCCTGAGGACCCTATCCACAATTCCCCTTCCCAAAGCCCGAAATCCCACATTTGTCTATTTTTAGGGTTTTCCATAACTTCCTTAGATTTCACCCAATCACCCTCAAATTTTACCATAGAGTTCATTTCTGAATTCTGCTTCTTTGTTCCCCTCTGCCAAATTTTCTCATTCTTTTACCCCGCTTCTGGAATCCTCATTTTTGTTTCCCTGTCTATTCAACAGTGTCCAAAACCTAGTCAAACCCCAATTACCCTTCAGATTTTTTTCCCTAGTCCAGATTTTCCCTTACTGAAGTAGTTTCTGTTTTTGTTTTCCTACCCAGTCAACCAAAAAAAAAAAAAACTCCTGGTTATGGTTGTCACCCGTGCAGGAGCAAAAACCATGGAGGAAGCACTTGCAGCCATCCAAGCCAAACTCCAGGATCTGGATGAAAAATTTCTCGGCCTCCATCTTGAACATTCAGCTATGAACAACAAGTGGCAGTTCGAGTCTTCATCAGACAATGGGTTCTCCTCTTCCAGCAATTTTCGTGGTCCGAAGCTTGATTTTCCTTGCTTCAATGGTACTGATCCAACTGGATGGATCTATCGTGCAGAATAGTATTTCAGTCTGCATAGTACTTTTGATGTCAACAAAGTTCCGCTGGCATCCTTTCACTTGGAACAGGAAGCTCTTCAATGGTACCGTTGGTACATCAAGGCTCATCCAGAGCCCAAATGACCAGACTTTTGCAAGCTCCTTTTGCAACGATTTGGTCCTAGTGCTTTTGATGACTTCACAGGAGCCCTCACTAAACTTTGCCAAATTGGCATGGTGAGAGAGTATCAAACCGAATTTGAGAATCTAGCCAACCACACCGAAGGATTGTCTGATGACTTTTACCGGAGTTGTTTTATCAGTGGTCTAAAGGATGCCATCCGCTCTGAGGTCAAAATGTTCTTTCCCAACACAATGATGGAAGCCCTAGGGTTGGCTAAGTTGGCAGAAGACAAGATTGCATCCCAACAACGCTCCAAGCCCACTTTTGTTCCCTTCCGAAATATGGGTTCTCAGCGACCACCTATACCGCAGGCTCCTCGACCGACTCCTATTAAGCGTTTGTCTGAAACAGAGATGCAAGCATGCAGAGAAAAGGGGCTTTGCTATAATTGTGATGAGAAATTCACTCGGGGACATAGATGTGTTCAGCAAAAGCTCTATCTCTTAGATGTGGAGTCTCCGCCTGCCTCTGAAATTGGTGACAAAGATCCAGAAACACTGGATGCTCCGGTCGACATTTAGGAACCGCCTATTAACCCTTCGTCTCAGGATGACCAGCCAGAGATATCTCTCCATGCTTTAGCTGGTCACCACCCCCCAAACAATGCGGATCAGGGGTTACTTCAAGAAGCTTCCTCTTACAATACTCATTGATTTTGGTAGCACTCATAATTTCATTGACCCTCGGATCGCCAAACAAGCTGATTGTTTTATCCATCCTTGCTCCAACTTTGAAGTCATGGTTTCCAATGGGGGCACCTTACCTTGCAAACAGAAGTGTCGAAATGTGCGTATCTCTATGGGAGATTATACCTTGCGCTCTGACATGTTTGCCTTGCTCTTAGGTGGATGTGATGTGGTTTTGGGTGCTCAATGGCTACGCACACTTGGCCCTATCTTATGGGATTTTGCTGAACTTTGGATGCAGTTTTCCCTCAATGGAAAAAAACACACATTTATAGGATTACAACCAGGTTCTCTCAGCATCATCAGTTCACATCGCATGGAAAAACTCCTCAAGAAGAATTCACATGATGTCATCGCTCAGATCCATTCCATCCAGATGCAACCATCAGCGGTCTCCACTACTCCTTTGGATCTACAACAAATTCTGGATCGATATACAGGTGTCTTTGCTGAACCAGTGGGATTGCCACCTTCCAGGCCAGAAGACCATCGTATTCAGCTCCTTCCTGGCAGCGTTCCTCCCAACATCAGGCCATATCGCTACCCATTTCACCAAAAAACGGAGATTGAAATGCTCGTTCGAGACTTATTGAAGCAAGGTATTATTCGCCCAAGCACTAGTTCCTTTTCTTCTCCAATTATTCTTGTCCGCAAAAAGGATGGGTCATGGCGCCTCTGCAATGACTTCCGAGCAATTAATCACCTCACCATCAAGGATAATTTTCCAATTCCTGTTGTTGATGAGCTTCATGGGGCTCACTTTTTCTCCAAGTTGGATCTTCGTTCTGGGTATCATCAAATTCGGGTTCATGAGGATGATATTCCTAAAACAGTTTTCCGCACACATGATGGCCATTATGAGTTTTTGGCCATGCCCTTTGGCCTCACTAATGCTCCTTCCACATTCCAGGCCTGAATGAATAAAATATTTCGACCCTACTTGCAGAAATTCATTCTGGTATTCTTTGATGATATCCTCATCTACAGTAAAACATGGGATGAACATCTCTAGCATCTGGATCTTGTCATGCAACTTTTCTCTGACCATCATCTCCATGCCAAGCAGTCTAGCTGTGTTTTTGGACAAAAGGAAGTTGAGTATCTCGGGCACATTATCTCAGCACAAGGGGTTCGCGTGGATCCTGCCAAAATCGATGCCATGAACAATTGGCCGAATCCTCAGACACTCAAGAGCCTTCGTGGTTTTTTGGGGTTGACTGGCTACTACCGCAAGTTTGTCAAGGATTATGGGAAGATTGCAGCTCCATTAACTGCTCTA
Source organism: Larix kaempferi (assembly GCA_027924585.1). NCBI lineage: Eukaryota > Viridiplantae > Streptophyta > Pinopsida > Pinales > Pinaceae > Larix > Larix kaempferi. Next base: position 6,262,578 of record BSBM01000931.1, read on the forward strand.
TTGAAAAATGATGCTTTTACATGGACACCTGCTGCTTAGTGTGCATTTGACAAACTAAAACAAGCTATGTGTACTACACCTGTGCTAGCTATGCCCGATTTTTCCAAGCCCTTGACTATTGAGAGTGATGCTTGCGGCAATGGAATTGGTGCTGTTCTCCTTCAAGATGAACACCCCATTGCGTTCACCAGCAAAGCCCTTTCAGGTAAGAATTTAGCTGCCTCTACCTATGAGAAGGAAATGATGGCTATTTTGCATGCAGTACAGAAGTGGTGCCCATACCTATTAGGGAATCATTTCTGCATCAAGACTGATCACTAGAGTCTGAAATATTTCTTGGACCAGCGTGTCTCCTCCCCGGCACGACAGAAATGGGTTAGCAAACTCATGGGTTATGACTATGAGATCACTTACAAGAAGGGTAAAGACAATATTGTGGCAGATGCTCTTTCTCGCACATTTGATGCCCAAGGTTCTCTTTCAGCTATTTCTATGCCTGTTCCAAATTGGTTGCAATCTGTTCAACAGGGTTATGTCAATGACTCTTCCTTATCTCAAATCATCCAACGCTTAACCAACAACCCTTCTGCTGTACCACATTACTCTTGGGATGGTGCTTCTCTGCGATACAAGGGTCGTCTGGTGCTTCCCCAGAGCACAGATCTTTAGTAGGCTGTCTTCTATGAACTCCATGCTTCTCTATCGGCAGGGCACTCTGGGTTCCTCAAAACGTATGAACGAGCACGGCGTAACTTCTTTTGGAAGGGCATGAAAAGGAAAATTCAACAAATGGTGGCCGAATGTGATACCTGCCAGCGCAATAAGGGTGAAACAACACTCCTTCCAGGATTGCTTGAACCCTTGCCCATACCTACACGGATTTGGACAGATATTTCTATGGATTTCATTGAAGGGCTCCCTAAATCTGGCGGGAAGACAGTGATTCCCGTTGTGGTTGATCGCCTCTCCAAATATAGTCATTTTTGTGCTCTCAGCCATCCCAATACAGCCTCCTCCGTCGCTCAAATTTTTCTGGACCAGATCTTTCGTCTTCATGGCATCCCTTCTTACATTGTCTTGGATCGTGATGTGACTTTCACCAGTCATTTTTGGACAGAACTATTTCGCCACACTGGCACCAAACTGAAGATGAGTTCAGGGTATCACCCACAAACAGATGGTCAGACTGAAATTGTCAATAAATGCTTGGAAACTTATCTTCGTTGCTTCACCTCGGAACAACAACATCAGTTGGAAAAGTGGCTCCCTCTCGCTGAATGGTGGTACAATACCTCTTACCACACTGCCTCTAAAATGACCCCATATGAAGCAGTCTATGGTCAGGCACCTCCAGCTCTTCTTCCATACACCCCCACCAGTTCAGGAAGTTGACACGGTCCTTCAAAACCGCGATCAGATTCTTCACATTTTGTAGGACAATCTTCACATGGCAAGAAATCGCATGAAGCAACAAGCTGATCAGAACCATTCGGAGTACACTTTTCAAGTCGGCGATATGGTTTTTCTTCGTCTCCAGCCGTACAAACAATCCTCCTTGAAACTCAAAGGGCGTCATAAGCTCGCTCCAAAGTTCTATGGGCCATATCGGATTCTTCAGAAGATTGGGTCCGTTGCTTATAAATTGGAACTTCCTCCTTCTTCCCGCATTCATCCAGTCTCTCATGTCTCTTGTCTGAAGAAAGTTCTTGGCACCAACATCAGCGGACAAACGATTTTACCCGAACTGGAGAATGAAGGATCCATCCTTTTGGAGCCAGAGGCCATCGTCAATCGGCGCATGCGTCAACTTCGCTCTCGCTCTATCACAGAGGTCTTAATTCAGTGGCATGGCATGCAACCAGAGGATGCTACATGGGAACCACTCCTTCAGATTCAACAACAATTTCCACATCTAAAGCTTTGAGGACAAAGCTTTTTTTAAGGGGGAGGGGATGTTAGGAACCCATGTCTTTACTTTGTTAGTATGTTGTTGTTGGACGCATATGCTTTGTAAGTCATCTCGTAGTATTTGTTGATCAATAGTTTGTGTTATTGTTGTTGGCGCATATGCTTTGTAAGTCGCCCGTAGTATTGTTGATCCATATTTTGTAACGGCCCATGGTTTCGACCCATAGTATTGGCGCCTAGAATTAGTATATAAGTGTGTGTTGAGACCTATGAAGGCACCGTGAAGTTATTTGTATTGAGCTTGCTCATAGGAGGTTCCCCCCTCGAAGTGGCCTGTGATCAATATAAAAGTGATTCTGAGTTCTGTCATTTCTGCTATTTCACATATTCGTATTAATTAATTGTTGCAGGTGCCTCACATGGCCGGGTTGCGCCCAGGCCGCAGGATCATGGCCACGCTAGTCGGGCTGCGCCTAGGCTGACCATGGCCACGCCATGCTTGGCCAACAACCCTAAGAATTTTTTTTATTTTGTTTTAAAATTTAATTTTTTTTTTTAAATAATTTTTTTCGTTTAATTTTATATAGTTCATATATATATATATATATATATATATATATTTGTTCCTTTTTGTTGTTTTTGTTTTGGTTCAAATTTAAATTTAAATAAAAAGAAATTTGTTAGTATATATGTATGTTTTGTTCATAAAAAAAAATTGTTTTAATTAAAATTAAAATTAAAATTTATTCTTATAATTTTTGTTCAAATATATACTTTCTAGTTTACATATATAGAACCCTTCTATTCTTTTTGTTCACACACACACACATATATATATATATAAACGGTTTATATATATATATATATAAATTTTGTGTATATGTATAATTTTTTTTTTCTTCTCACTTATACATATAGTTTTTGGGTTAAAAAATTTGTGTTATATAGATGTATTCATATATAAAAAAAATTCTACAAGTGTAAAAAAAAATTCATATATATATAAATATAGTTCATCTATATTATTTTTCTTTCCACATATATATAAAAAAAATTAAAAACCCTTACTGTGTTTCTATAAAATTTTGCATTTATTACATTAACTCTCTCTATTGTCTCTCTTTTGCAGGTGCAAAATTTGGCCAAGACACGAAGTTGCTCGACACTTCTTTTCATACTTTTCCACTTAAGAAATTTCTGGTTATCATTTGGTAATATTGTGCTAATTAGCAATTAGCTTACGCCAGGGTAAATCCCCCTTTTTTTTTTACTACTAGTCTTTTCACTGTAGTGAGCCCTCTGGTTCCAAATTTGGAACCATGGCTCTAATACCATGTGTAGGACCCATGTCCTAGTTTTACTAAGTTTATAAATAAATCCATTTTTATTGTTTACCTAGTGTTTCAAGCCTCTGAACTATGTTTTCCACTTTATGTCAAAGTTTCATGCATGTAAAATATAACACATAAAGTTTACATTTACATGTTCCTATATATGTATTTACTGTTTTATCTACTTCTAACCAATTTTGTTTGTGCAGGTGTAACAGCATATAAGTTGTGTTTTCATAACTTGAAATAATAATATGACAGAGGTAGGAATGATCATTACACCTATAGGATAAGTACCTACAAATTGCTAGTAGATCCCCTTTGTTGCTCCCTTTAGCCCTGTTGTATGATGTTTGCCCTATTGTATGATGTTTGCCCTGTTGTAGCCCTACAACCAAAATCCTTCCCAAACCTTCGAAACTCGACCGACCAGACAAGTATGCCACCCCACTAACTGGCGAGGTCTCACCAACCACCCAGCTCCAAAGGTACCCCTTTGGACCCCTGAGCCTAGACCGAGTACAAGCCAACCAATTCTATCCCTCTGCAAATTCTCCAACAAGAACCCCCTTCTTTTCTGCTCTCAAATTTTTATCTCTGTTCCATTTTCTATGTAAAATATCCCAAGGTGAAGAAGATCCCTTCTCCTCTCGACCTTATTCCCCATCTTCCTTTGCCGACTCTTCCCTCCATTACTACCCCTATCCTCATGATAAATATTCTAACCACTATGCCAATCCTTGTTTCATTTTTCCTCCCTCGAGACATGATCCATTCAATAATACTCAACACTTAATTATTTAATTAATTAATTTGTTTACCAATTGAAATAATAATTATCATCCTTTAAATACTTGGGGCAAATTCCCTATGTAAAGTCAACATAATTTATTTACGGGGTTTCACTGCCCTGTCACCACATTAAATCTGTCATAACCTCTTATTAATGTATAATAATTTCCAAATTTCATTATATCCATGATAATAATAATATAATATCCACACATTTACATATTCACCAAATTCCTAATCGTGAACATTTTAATCTGAGTTCCAAAATTATAGCTAATATCTTTATTAATTTACTCAATTACAATTAATTATACCTAAAATTTATCAATGTACATTTATATTAATTAAATCATTTTAACTAAGACTTAATTAACTCATTCACCTAGTTTCATATTAATTATACCTTAGTTGTAATTAAACTAATCAACAATTATTACTAAAGATAAGAATAGTCGTATTAACATTAATTAGCATTCTTAACACCTAATTAATTTAAGGAATCAAGTTAATAATATTTTTAATTAGTATTATTAACACTATTAACCTAGGATGACGAATTAATTAAAATAGCTTATACCATTTACACTTATTAACATTAGTCAACAATATTAACATTAATAGATGATAATTAACATTAATCAACATTACTAACATTAATCGACGATAATTAACATTAATCAACATTACTAACATTAATCGACAATATTTAACATTAATCAACATTATTAACATTAATCGACAATAATTAACATTAATCAACATTATTAACATTAATCAACAATATTAACATTATCGACAATACTTAACATTAAGTTATTCATTCGACCTATTTCATTATTTTAATCATTAAATTACTAACTCGACGTATTAATTTAATCTCATGGTTAGATAAGTAGTAATAATGTAATTAATGCCTACTCATTATAGTTCAGTGTTCTTTCACACAATTTATAAATATGTAGGCGAGTTATGTAAGCGTAGCTATTGCTTACATACAACGCGTAAGTACACTAACAGTATTAAATCACACACATCAATCATAATCACAAAATTTATTGTTTACTGACGTAGGTTTAAGCATAGTTTACAAGTTACAATCTTTTACCTAACTGCATCTTATTATGTTATGAAAATTCATACATTACTAAGTTACGACACATAATCAATCAAAGGTTTTCAACATACACAGTTAGATCACGTTTTCTTCTCAACTTCAAACTACACCTATCTACCTAATTACAACTAACTTCCACATCCTATCCTTTCCTCTGTTGGACTATCCTGAAGAGTCAAGCCACGACCGGCTCCAGCTAGAACCTGTAAGCAAAAGTGTCGACTGCATCGACCAAGCTTCCCAGCAGGCAACCACCATTCATCATCACACGCCCTGGGAGTGTGCCGTAGCACAGCCCTCCCATGACTCTGGGTTTTAGGGATAAACGGTGGGTAAAGCCTCCACGCCCCTAATGGAACAAGGGACTATGTCTACCCGACATAATAACTGCTTTGCACCTATACTTAGTTTGTCATCGCATAACCAATCTGGACGATTGAGTTTGTTGAAACCCTACCCCACCCATACATCATAATAAACAACATAATAATCATGCGAAAGTAATTAATGCAGCACTTGCATACCATTTATCTTTCGGAGTCCATGTCCCCGAGGCTCTCCCACCTCGTAGGATCCAGCTATCACTTAGCCATTTTAACCTGTAATTCAATCCTCGACATACAATCTAGAATATTGTGCACAAATCTTCAACTGGTACACATACATTATATCATAACATAACAACAATAATCAATTCATTATATTCACCATGCACCTAGTATAACATTCATTCTGTGAGGAACCTGCAACAATTAATTGATAAAATGCACAATATATTGGATCATAGAATATTTTTATTGATCACATGCCACTTCAAGGGGGAAACCTCCTTTTAGCAAGCTCAATACAAATAACTTCACGGTGCCTTCATAGGCCTCAACACACACTTATATACTAAGTCTAGGCGCCAATACTATGGGTCAAAACCATGGGCCAATACAAACTATGGATCAACAATACTATGGGAAACTTACAAAGCATATGCGCCAAACAACAATAACACAAACTATGGGTCAACAAATACTACGGGGCGACTTACAAAGCATATGCATCCAACAACAATATACTAACAAAGTAAAGACATGGGTTCCTAACATCCCCTCCCCTTTAGAAAAAGCTTTATCCTCAAAGCTTTAGATGTGGAAATTGTTGTTGAATCTGAAGGAGTGGTTCCCATGTAGCATCCTCTGGTTGCATGTCATGCCACTGAATTAAAACCTCTATGATAGAGCGAGAGCAGAGCTGACGAGTCGCTTATTGAGGACGGCCTCCAGCTCCAAAAGGATGGATCCTTCATTATCCAGTTCGGGTAAAATAGTTTGTCCTCTGATGTTGGTGCCAAGAAATTTCTTCAAACAAGAGACATGAAATACTGGATGAATGCGGGAAGAAGGTGGAAGTTCCAATTTATAAACAACGGACCCAATCTTCTGAAGAATCCGATATGGCCCATAGAAATTTGGAGCGAGCTTATGACGGCCTTTGAGTTCAGGGAGGATTGCTTGTACGGCTGGAGAGGAAGAAAAAACATATCACTTGCTTGAAAAGTGCGCTCAGAATGGTGTTGATCGGCTTGTTGCTTCATGCGATTTCTTTCCATGTGAAGATTGTCCCGCAAAATGCAAAGAATTTGATCGCGGTTTTGAAGGACTGTGTCAACTGCCTGAACTGGTGAACTGTTGGGGATGTATGGAAGAAGAATGGCGGTTCCTGACCATAGACTACTTCATATGGGGTCATTTTAGAGGCAGTGTGGTAAGAGGTATTGTACCACCATTCAGCGAGAGGGAGCCACTTTGCCCACTAATGTTGTTGTTTAGAGGTGAAGCAACGAAGATAAGTTTCCAAGCATTTATTGATAATTTCAGTCTGACCATCTGTTTGTGGGTGATACCCTGAACTCATCTTCAGTTTGGTGCCAGTGTGGCGAAATAGTTTTGTCCAAAAATGATTGGTGAAAGTCGCATCACAATCCGAGACAATGGAAGAAGGGATGCCATGAAGACGAAAGATCGCGTCCAGGAAAATTTGAGCGACTGAGGAGGTTGTATAGGGATGGCTGAGAGCACAAAAATGACTATATTTGGAGAGGCGATCAACCACAACCAAAATCATTGTCTTCCCTCCAAATTTAGGGAGCCCTTCAAGGAAATCCATAGAAATATCTGTCCAAATCCGTGTAGGTATGGGAAAGGGTTCGAGCAATCTCGGAAGGAGTGTCGTTTCACCCTTATTGCACTGGCAGGTATCACATTCAGCCACCATCTGTTGAATTGTCATTTTCATGCCCTGCCAAAAGAAGTTACGTCGTGCCCGCTCATACATTTTGAGGAACCTAGAGTTCCCTGTCGATAGAGAAGCATGGAGTTCATAGAAGACAGCCTGTTGAAGATTTGTGCTTTGGGGAAGCACCAAACGACCCTTGTATCTCAGGGAAGCACCATCCCAAGAGAAATGTGGTACAGCAGAAGGGTTTTTGGCCAAGCGTTGGATGATTTGAGATAATGAAGAGTGATTGACATAGCCCTGTTGAACAGATTGCAACCAATTTGGAACATGCATAGAAATAGCTGAAAGAGAACCTTGGTCCTCAAATGTGCGAGAAAGAGCATCCGCCACAATATTGTCCTTACCCTTCTTGTAAGTGATCTCATAGTCATAACCCATGAGTTTTCTAACCCATTTCTGTTGTGCTGAGGAGGATACACATTGTTCTAGGAAATATTTCAATCTCTGGTGATCAGTCTTGATGCAAAAATGATTCCCTAATAGGTATGGTCGCCACTTATGTACTGCATGCAAAATAGCCATCATTTCCTTCTCATATGTAAAGGTAGCTAAATTCTTACCTGAAAGGGCTTTGCTGGTGAACGCAATGGGGTGTTCATCTTGAAGGAGAACAGCACCAAGTCCATTGCCGCAAGCATCACTCTCAATAGTGAAGGGCTTGGAAAAATCAGGCATAGCTAGAACAGGTGTAGTACACATAGCGTGTTTCAGTTTGTCAAATGCACACTCAGTAGCATGTGTCCATGTAAAAGCATCATTTTTCAGTAGAGCATTTAATGGAGCTGCAATCTTCCCATAATCCTTGACAAACTTGCAGTAGTATCCAGTCAACCCCAAAAAACCACGAAGGCTCTTGAGTGTCTGAGGATGCGGCCAATTGTTCATGGAAACAATTTTGGAAGGATCCACGCGAACCCCTTGTGTTGAGATAATGTGCCTGAGATACTCGACTTCCTTCTGTCCAAAAACACATTTAGACTGTTTGGCATGGAGATGATGGTCATAGAAAAGTTTCATTACAAGATCCATATGTTGGAGATGTCCAGCCCATGTTTTATTGTAGATGAGGATATCATCGAAGAATACCAGAATGAATTTCCACAGGTAGGGCCGGAATATTTTATTCATCAAGGCCTGGAATGTGGAAGGAGCATTAGTGAGGCCAAAGGGCATGACCAAAAACTCATAGTGGCCATCATGTGTGCGGAAAGTTGTTTTAGGGATATCATCCTCATGAACCCGAATTTGATGATACCCAGAATGAAGATCCAAATTGGAGAAAAATTGAGCACCATGAAGCTCATCAAGAAGCTCATCAACAATAGGAATTGGAAACTTATCCTTGATAGTGAGGTGATTAAGTGCTCGGAAGTCAATGCAGAGGCGCCATCACCCATCTTTTTTGCAGACAAGAAGAACTGGTGAAGAAAATGAACTAATGCTTGGGCGAATAATACCTTGCTTCAGTAAGTCCCAAACGAGCATTTCAATCTCTAGTTTTTGGTGAAATGGGTAGCAATAGGGCCTAATGTTGGGAGGAACGCTTTAAGGAAGGAGTTGAATACGATGGTCCTCTGGACTTGAAGGTGGAAATCCCACTGGTTCAGCAAAGACACCTATATATCGATCCATAATTTGTTGTAGATCCAAAGGAGTAGTGGAGACCGCTGATGGTTACATCTGAATGGAATGGATCTGAGCGATGACACCATGTGAACTCTTCTTAAGGAGTTTTTCCATGCGATGTGAACTGATGATGCTCAGAGACCTTGGTTGTAAGCCTGTCAATGTGTGTTTTTTTCCATTAGGGAAAACTGCATCCAAAGTTCAGCAAAATCCCATAAGATGGGGCCAAGTGTGCGTAGCCACTGGGCGTCTAAAACCACATCACATCCTCCTAAGGTCAAGGCAAACATGTCAGAGCGCAGGTTATAATCTCCCATAGATATACGCACATTACGACACTTCCCTTTGCAAGGTAAGGTGCCCCCATTAGCAACCATGACTCCAAAATTGGATCAAGGATGGATAAAACAATCAGCCTATTTGACAATCTGAAGGTCAATGAAATTATGAGTGCTACCAGAATCAATGAGTATTGTAAGAGGAAGCTTCTTGAAGTAACCCCTGAGAAGTAACCCTTGGACAGCATGGTTTGGGGGGTGGTGATTCCAGCTAAAGCATGGAAAGATGTCTCTGGTTGGTCGTCCAGAGATGGAGGGTCAATAGGCGACTCTGGAATGTCGACCTGAGAATCCACTGTATCTGGAGCTTCTTCACCAATTTAAGAGGCAGGTGGAGAATCCATATCCAAGAGATAGAGCTTTTGTTGAACACATCTATGTCCTCGAGTGAATTTCTCATCACAATTATAACAAAGCCCTTTTTCTTTGTGTGCCTGCATCTCAGTTTCAGACAAATGCTTGGTAGGAGTTCATCGAGGAGCTGGCGGAATGGGAGGTCGTTGAGAACCCATATTTCGGAAGGGAACAAAAGTGGGTTTGGAGCATTGTCGGGCTGCAATCTTCTCTTCTTCCAACTTAGCCAACCCCAGGGCTTCCATCATTGTGTTGGGACAGAACATTTTGACCTCAGAGTGGATTGCATCCTTTAGACCACTGATAAAACAACTCCGGTAGAAGTCATCAGGAAATCCTTCAGTGTGGTTGGCTAGTTTCTCAAATTCGGTTTGGTACTCTCTCACAGTGCCAATTTGGCGAAGTTTAGTGAGGGCTCCTGTGAAGTCATCAAAAGCACTAGGACCAAATCGTTGCAAAATGAGCTGGCAAAAATCTATCCATTTTGGCTCTTCATGAGCCTTGATGTACCAGCGGTACCATTGAAGAGCCTCCTGTTCCAAATGAAAGGATGCAAGTGGAACTTTGTTGACATCAAAAGTATTATGCATACTGAAATACTGTTTTGCACGATAGATCCATCCAGTCAGATCAGTACCATTGAAGCGAGGAAAATCAAGCTTCGGACCACAGAAATTGTTGGAAAAAAGAGAACCCATTGTCTGATGAAGACTTGGACTGTCATTTGTTGTGCATGGCTAAATGTTCAAGATGGAGGCCAAGAAATTTTTCATCCAGATCCTGGAGTTTGGCTTGGATGGCTGCAAGTGCTTCTTCCATGGTTTTTGCTCCTATGCGGGTGACAACCATAACCAAGAGTTTTTTTGGGGGGGGTGTGGGGGAGGGAGTGGGTATAAAAACAAAAACAGAAATTGTTTCAGTAAAGGAAAATCTGGATTTGGGAAAAAATCTGAAGGGTAATTTGGGTCTGACTAGGTTTTGGACATTGTCAAATGGGCAGGGAAGCAGAAAAGGAGGATTTCAGAAGCGGGGTGAAAGAATGAGAAAATTTGGCAGAGAGGGACAAAGGAGAAGAATTAGGAAAGGAACTCTATGGTAAAATTTGAAGGCGATTGGGTGAAATCTAAAGAAGTTATGGCAAACCCTAAAAATAGACAAATGTGGGATTTTGGGCTTTGGGAAGTGGAATTTGGGATAGGGTTCTCAGGAAGGAAATATGCAGAATGGGATTACAAGGGTGTTAGGGAAGTTTCAAGGGAAACGGAGTGAAAACAAGGGAGATATGGTGAAAAAATAGAATGGATCTACAACGGCGCGGAAGGGATCGGAAACAGATAGATCTGCAACGACGCGGAAGGGATCGGAAACAGATAGATCTGCAACGGCACGGAAGTGATCGGAAACAAAGGGATCTACAACAGTGCAGAAGTGATCGGTAACAATTCTGGATAGAGAAAATCTATGATTTTGCAGCTGAAAATAGATATGGACCCTAGGTATGCTCGGCTTCCTAACGGTTCAGTGGATTCACTTGGCCACCAATGCTGTCTAACGGCTTGCATATTGGGGAAGTACCCCTCACTCCACGGCTCAGGTAAAACTGATAACCGCTTTGCCACAAACAACAGCTCTTGGTTTACCTCACGGGTGGGAACTAGTCAATCACATAAGGGTCGTTGCCCTTTTCGCTAGCAGGTCCTCTCAATAGGATAGCTACTTCGAGATTCCTATGGTACTCATCACAATGAGTTTTAGGGATTATGCCCAAGTACTTCCCACAATTAAGCGGATAGGGATTATTCCGAGATCCGAACCTGCAACAGATGCGAAAAAAAAATTTAGGAAAAATTTCACCCAACGAGCCCAAGAAAGTGCTCTGATATCAGATGTGAGGAACCTGCAACAATTAATTAATAAAATGCACAATATATTGGATCACAGAATATTTGTATTGTTCGCAGGCCACTTCGAGGGGGCAACCTCCTTTGAGAAAGCTCAATACAAATAACTTCACGGTGCCTTCATAGGCCTCAACACACACTTATATACTAAGTCTAGGCACCAATACTATGGGTCAAAACCATGGGCCAATACAAACTATGGATCAACAATACTACGGGCGACTTACAAAGCATATGCACCAAACAACAATAACATAAACTATGGATCAACAAATACTACGGGACGACTTACAAAGCATATGCGTCCAACAACAATATACTAACAAAGTAAAGACATGGGTTCCTAACACATCCATTCAACAAATAACTTTAACGGTATCCACGTACCCATCATTCATTAACTTTCATATCTGAGACATAACTAACACATGATACATATCCAACATGACTACGTACCCTAATACTAACATCACACACCCACATATATATATATATCAGCAAAATAATATAACCACATGTCCAGAGTGTCGTCAAACCGACAAAGTCTCACAATCAAGCAAATACAACATATAATAGTAGTTTAGGTAGTAATGTCAAAACGGGGCGTTACACTTCATGTCCAGTTTCTTCCATAGGGTCCTCTAGAAATGTCCCATAAACTTGGTATCTATGTCCGATGTGATACTCTTTGGCAACCCATGCAATTTGACTATCTCCTTGAAGAATAGTACAACAATGCTTGTGGTGTCACTTGTCTTCTGACACGGAATAAAGTGTGCCATCTTAGAAAATCTGTCGACTACAACAAAGATTGAATTGCTTCCTTGCTAGGTCTTCGAAAATCCTAACACAAAATCCATGCCCAGGTGCTCCCATGGGGTATTCAGTACTGGTAATGGCGTATACAACCCCGTATTCTGACTTCTTCCTTTTTCCAACTAGCAAACTCGACACTGTCGTACCCACTTACTGACATCTATCGTCATTCCTGGCCAATAATACTTTTCCTCGACCAATTCCTTGGTCTTGTCGACGCCATAATGACTTGCTAACCCTCCACTATGCAATTCTAGGATTAGGTTCTCTCTTACGGATCCTCTTGGAATACACAACTGTTGTCCCCTGAACAGGTATCCCTCTTGGATGAAATAATCCAAGTATGGAGTTCTGTCGACACTCCACGGTTCGCTACTCGCCTTCCATGCTTTCAAAAAATCCTCATCGGTCGCATACTCTATCTTCACCGACTCTATTCCCGTTGCATGAACTGTCATCGTGTTCAACAATGCAACTCTTCGACTCAACGTGTCAGCAACCTTATTTGACTTGCCCAACTTATGTCGCAACATGAAAGTATATCCTTGTAGGAACTCAACCCATTTCATGTGTGGCTGATTCAACATCGACTGAGTATTCAAGTACCTCAGTGCTTGGTGATCTGTGTACAACACAAATTCCTTGGGAAACAAATAATGCCTCCACTTCTTCAATGCCTGGACAATAGCATAGAACTCATGGTCATAGAACGAATATTTTCGCTTCACATCATCCAACTTCTCACTGAAGAATGCAATTGGTCGGCCCTCCTGGCTCAACACTGCTCCAATTGCCATCCCACTCACGTTGCAATCGACTTGGAAAACTTTGTCAAAATATGGGAGTGCTAACACTGGGCTCTCAATGGCCTTTTCCTTGAACTTGTCGAAATCTCTCTGGGCAGCTTCTGTCCACTTAAACTCCCTTTTCTTCATGCACTCTATCAAAGGTGCCCAAATCCGACTGGATCCCCTGATGAACTTCCTGTAAAAACTGGCAAGTCCATGGAAACTTCGCACTTGTCGGTTCTGGCCAATCCAATATTACCTTCACCTTCTCTGGTTCCATCACTAACCCTTTACCCGAGATTACAAATCCCAAGTACACCATCTCCCAATTCAATTTTGCAGGTTCACCATCAGCTTCTCTTCCTGAAGCTTTCGCAACACTTGTCGAATGTGATCCAAGTGATCTGTCTTAGTTCGACTGAAAATCAGAATGTCGTCTAGGTACACTATGAAAAGCTTTCCCAAGAATGGATTCAGTACCTAGTTCATCAATTGTATGAACGTACTGGGTGCATTAGTCAATTTGAATGGCATGACTAACCACTCATACAACCCTTCCTTCGTCTTAAAGGTTGTTTTCCATTCATCTCCTTCTCTAACCTGAATTTGGTGATAACTGCTCTTTAGGTCGATCTTCGTGAAGTATCTCGCTCCACTCAAGCAATCCATCAATTCGTCCAGTCTCGGCAATGGAAACCGATACTTGATCATGATCTTGTTGATAGCTATGGAATCTGTACACATCATCCATTCTCCACCCTTCTTCAGCACTAATACTACTGGTACCCGCGCAAGGGATTAGACTTTCTCTAATCAATCCCTTGTCCAACAACTCCTGGACCTGTCGATTGAGTTCCTGAGTCTCTGCCGGAGTCATTCCATGCGGTGCCTTATTTGGAAAACTCGATCCTGGAATCAAGTCGATATGATGGGATATGCTTCTCATCGATGGCAATCTCATCGGCACTTTGTCGACTACTATGCTATTGAACTCGTCAAGCATCTTTTCGACTTCGACCAGAATCCTCTCCATTGTCGACCTCTCAACACATGGCCCCTTCAAAATGATGGCGAAACATCCCGACTGCTTCTCCTCCTCTACAAGGAATTCTTTCCCTGAGCACATCAGCACTCGCTTCTCCTAATAGTTGCTCTCACCCTACTTGCAGTCGGCTTGGTCCTCCTGCTTCGGCTTCAATGTTCTCTGCATGCCATTTTTCCACACTGTGACTGTGTTAGCTCGACCATCATACATCATCTTCCGATCATATTGCCATGGTCTCCCTAACAACAGATGACATGCATCCATTGGTATTACATCACACAGTACACTATCTTCAAGCTTCCTGACCTTGAAGTTAATCAGGCACTGTCTAGTTACCTTGACATGATGTCCTTTCTGCAACCAATATATATTGTATGGATGTGGTTGTTCCCGACATTTCAATCTTGATTTGTCGATAACCTCTGTCGACACAAGATTCTTCGTATTACCACCATCAATTATAGTCTTGCAATACCAATCATCGATCCGTACTCTGGTTCGAAAGATAGCCTTTCACTCCGGTGGCTCTTTCTCATCGCGTCGGTCGTCCTGAACCAACGTCCTCCTAGTCTTCATGGCTCGAATTTTTCTTTTTCCTTCTTCACTGCTGTCGAATGTCGACTCTTCCCTCTCGTCGACTTGCTCGTCTCTTCAATGTCTGGGTTTCCACTCCTCTGCAGCATGTAGGTTCTTTGGGCACTCATATGCCTTATGTCCGACTCCTCGACACTTGTAACAAACTATGGATGGTATGTCAGCTCCTTTTCTATCGGATGGACCACTTCGACCATACGCACCTCGACCGCAATTCTCTCGACCATCGCATTAGTTTTCCTACGCTTTCTTCCTAGTCGATGTCCCTTCCGCATGACGGTTTTCTTCAACAGATTCTCTCCTGATTCCGCTACTTTGTCCTTTCGCGGAAATAGTCTTCGCTCCACGACCAGTCATCCTGCCTCTGGTCGATGCGGATTTCCTCGACAATTTCTCTTCTGCCTTTAGAGCTAACTAGTAGGCTTCACCGACCGCTCTGAACCTTGACAGGCTCAACTCATCCTATATGGCATAATTCAAGCCGTTCACATATCTAGCGACAGCTTCTTCTCCTTTGTCAGTTTGTCTCAGCCGAATCGACAGTCTGCAGAACTCTTCCATGTACTCCTTCACGGTCATCTCTTTCTGTCGAAAGTTTTGCAACTTCCAGAATAAGGAAATCACATAGTTACCCGACAAGAACTTCCTTTTTAAGTTTAGCGACCATCCTGTCCCACCACAATGAGGCGTGACCCTTCAACCTCAGACATGCAGTCTTAACCCATCTAGGATCCTCGATCTGCTCTATGTCGAAGTATTTCTCCATTTATCTGAACCATTCGATCAAGTCTTTTGGATCCAGACTTCCTGAGTAGGTACGTACATCTATCTTTTTCCAACCTCTCATCTCCGTCAGAAGCTTGATGAATTTGTCTTTTGGTTCCTCAACTTCCTCTTCCCGTGCTTCCACCTCTTCGACTTCTTCGTCGTTGTGGTCTACTGCATCGGGAATGCATCCATGTCTTTGACTTTCTTTGATCGTTGTGACTTCACTAGTCAAACTTCGCATTGTTTGCATGCACTCATCGAACATTTCGCGATCAACTGTGATTGCTGCGCCATGCGCTCTTCATCCTATACCTCAAACATTAACACCTCTGTGAGCCATTTTCAACCTCAGCTGAAAATACCACTCATCCAATCGCAACCGGACTTTCACAAGTCATGCACAACTCTACCCAACTACATCTGGAGCTGTTCAATGCACTTGCAGGCTATTCTGCCTCAACGAACTCAACACTGGATTCACTTACAGCTCTAATATCGACTATCCTTCTGCTCACAGGATACTTCAACTCAACCAGACTCTGCTTCTGGGCTCTGATACCAATTGGCGATTGACGGGTCGATCGGACCTTCTTGCTTAACAATACGCACGACACACATGACGCTTACACGGACTTGGTGTAAAACGGGATGCCAGAAGTGGCTTCTATTACTTCATCAAATCAATTACAATGCGAAATGCAAGGAAATGTAAACAACTAACTGGTCGGCCTCAACCTTTACAACATACATAAGTAAAATGTGTTCTCTCTCTATGTGCGACCTTCACCCTCTCACGGCCTCTGCTAAATGCAAGCAATCGTTGAGCTATGGATTCGATCTCCGCTATGATGGGTTGATGAGCGATTGTCCTCTCCAATCTACTGATCAAATCTCGAGTCTCCCAAAAATGGAACTCTCCCTGTCCTATGTGCCTGCGCACTGGTATTCTATCTTGTTGGTCCTCTGCTACTCATCCCGAGGTCTACTCCAATCCTTGAGACACTCTTCCTCTATCCGTCAATTCCTCCCAATCCTGCAGTCCTGCAGTTTTCAGCACCCTATGTCGTGTTGCACAACCTCTGCCTGTGATGACATCTGTCGTGATCCCAACCACCATCAATAACTGCTCATAACTTCCTTAGCAACCCCGAACGGCTACCAAGTACTCGCCTCGACTTCTGAACTTATCTAACACTTCTATAGTAGTTGGTCCTACGTCTGGACCATACTATCCTCCGTCAGCCTTCGACTTTCACCTCAAAACCTGTCGGTGTCTTGATTCGACTACATGTCGACCTTCGACGCCTTCGCTGCAACCCTGTCATCTATCGACCTTTGACATGTCGACTCTCGACCTTTCACTTCTTCCGTTGATCGCATATCAACTACTCCTGCTCGACTTATTGACTTTGACAACCAATCTTCCTTCGCACTAGTGGTCATCGGCACTCCACCTGGTCGACTGCTCATGTCGATCAACTTCAACTAATCTGCCTAGGCCTCGATGCTCCTGCATCAGAAATACACCAAATGGATGTCAATAGTGCTTTTTTGAATGGTGATCTTCATAAAGACATTTACATGCAACAACCTCCTTGTTTTATTACCCTGACACTTCAAGTTTGGTATGCAAAATAAACAAGTCTTTATATGGTCTTAAATAGACACCTAGAGCTTGGTATGAGAAAATTGATACTTATTTCTTGAAGAATGGTGTTAAGCGGTGTATGTTTGATCCAAATATGTATGTTAAGAACTTTGATGATGATGTACTCATTGTGGTACTTTATGTTGATGATATTATCCTTATTGGGATCCAACTTACATTTATATAGGAAATGAAGGATAATCTTAAAAAGCAATTTGAAATGACCGATTTAGGCCTATTGCATTATTTTTTGGGTCTACAGATTTGTCATATGGTTTATGGTATATTCTTGTTAACCTAAGCATGGTACATATTT
This sequence comes from Larix kaempferi, assembly GCA_027924585.1. Lineage (NCBI taxonomy): Eukaryota > Viridiplantae > Streptophyta > Pinopsida > Pinales > Pinaceae > Larix > Larix kaempferi. Next base: position 6,280,206 of record BSBM01000931.1, read on the forward strand.
ACTTGCTCGGTTTCATATGAGTGATTGTAAGCCTTCACCTACACCATTTCATTCTAGTGTGAAGTTAATTGTTGATTGTGACACTCCTATTGTTGATGCCACATTGTATCATCATCTTGTGGGGAGTTTGATATATTTGACACATAGCATGCATGATCTCTCTTTTGCAGTCAGCATCGTTTCAAGGTTTATGCAAAATCCGCATGTAAGTCATTGGATAGAAGCAAAGAGAATTATCGGATATTTACAAGGGGCATTGCATTATGGTGTTTTCTATTCTAACAGGGCTACAATTTCACTTCTTGGTTATAAATATTTTGATTGGGCAGGGGATTATTAGACATAATTCTACTGCAGGGTACATATTTCAGCTTGGTTCAGGTCCAATTTCATGGTCCAACAAGAAGTTTATAACTCTTTCTCTTTCTTCTTGTGAAGCAAAGCACAAGGAAGCTAAGGAAGCAACTAAAGAAGCAGTGTGGATCCAACATGTTCTTATAGAGCTTGGACTGGTATAGAAGTCTCATATTGTCTTAATATGTGATAGTCATAGTGCAATTCAACTTGCATACAATTCAGTGTATCACTCCAAAACTAAACACATTGACATTGATACTCACTACATTTGAGATCTTGTGGCAGATGGTGTTATTTGTTTGGAGTATTGTCCCACTAAACAACAAACAATTTATATCATCACCAAATCCATGACAGAAGTGAAGTTTGTGTTTCTTCAAAGTTTGGTAGGAATGTGAGAAGTTGTCATCAAGGGGGAATGCTAATGTAATGCCATCTTCCTCCATATATGTGTTCTTCTCCCTATTCATCATTAAGGGGGAGTGTTGGAATGTGTGATTTTAATATTACATGTGTAATGATGTCTAGTGTGATGTTGCAAGCTATCTTATCTAGAAAAGGAAGGCATAAATAACTCTAATCTTATGTAAAAGGAGTTATCCCACATGCATCATGGAGTAATATTCTCATATTACTATTCTTTATATAATGAGGTGGAAAATCATTTATCCCACATGTATTTTGGAATGATATTCTTCCATACCTCTAGCTATATAATATATGTGGAGGATAGCCTTTGGGTATATGTTGAAAATTATATTCTTATATAATTGTGAAGTTGTGAAGCATATGTGGATCTCAAGTGTAAGATTGAAGATTTCGGAAGCATAATAAGCCAATACCTTCTTGTAGATGTTTCCCCGTGTGGGGTTTTAACACAAATATCTCGTGTATCATTTATTTTCTCGTGTCTCTAGTTTCTTACTTTGATTATTAATGTGTGTATGGATAGAAGGCCAGACTAGTAGATTCTTGCTTTGCATGTTGGAAAACATATTGTTGTATGTTCATGCATATTCTCAATATTGTAAAAAAAAATCAAAGATAGGAAATTTTTGAATATGCATGACAGTTAAAAAGACTTAGCATGATTTTTTGAAGATCAAAATTGTAAAAAAATGCTTAAACTTGTATTATGAAGATATGAGTCCAAAAGTAGTAATAACCAACAAAAGGAGGGATAGCCAAATATTTATTAACAAAATTTCTTGGGTGTGGTGAGGTCTCAACACCTTCATAATAGCTTCATCTTCCATTTGCGGTGACTTGAAAGCAACATCCTTAGCTATGGCATGTACGAGAGGTTTTCAGAACCAATCTAGAAACAAACAATCACCTAGCTTGATCTTATGGAGGCTTTTTCATCTTCACATTCATGAATGTGATACGTGATATGGGTAGCCATGTTCTAATGGCATGACATAATATCTTCTATCTCTTGTCATATTGGACAAGACTTGAATAATGTGAGAATAGTGGAGGCTAATGACACAAATTTGGGATATGTCATAGAGGTTTGTTCGATGTACCACTTCACCACCATGCCAATGAGGGTTCCTTGAAATAATTGCAAATGAATAGAATCATCTAGGATGCCATTTGAGGAACACCATATATGAAATGGAATCATATGACTGGAGGGGTCCTATGCAGCTTTACCTTTGAATTCAAGGATGTCCAAGGGTAAGTTGGTGAACATCGGAGGTCATTTAGGTTCATGTCTAATAGGATCCTTGGTTAATCGAGTTAGATATGGTAGATTCAAACTAGCCATTAAAGGGAGGATCTACATCCTAGGTACATTTGCAGTAATTTGTGTGTTTGAGCTCGAATTAACATTTGCATGGGGCTGATTAGGAGAGTTGGGTGGAGAAACTCCATACATGTTGGTTGTTGGGGTATTGTTGCTAGGTAAAGGTGGTAAACTAGGTTGAGAGAAGCTTGAATCAAACGATCCCGATGGGGATCTAGATGAGGGGGGATGATGTTAATGTTTGATTCTCACGTGCTAAGGTGGGATAATCACATGGCTAGGAATCCCAATGGTGAGAGGCAATCCTCGAAGTCATCTAGAATTTCTAGGAGGAGTAATCTTTACAATGGAGTGTAGCCACTAATTCAACTAATATCTCTATGTTGACTAATCGGAGGGGTTCAAATTAATTAACACCAATTCTAGAGTATAATTAATTAAAAGTGAGCACTACAATTGACTTAATGAATTAAAGAACTAGTGTAAAAAATGAACACCCTAGAAAAGAAAATACTATTGGTAGCAACTCCAATAAGCTTACAACTATCCATCGCAGGTTACCTCCCTCCTGTGAGAGCCACCTGGGTAGGAACCTAAGATATTGGACACTAAGTTACCACTTCACGAGTACATGCAATAGGATATATTACCTTCATGTTGAAATTAAATGGTTAGGGGATCTCCAATATTGAAAGAGATAAGAGTTTCAATCAAACCTTTGGTCCCAAACTTAGCATTATCCACTATGAAGAGTGCATCTGTTGTCGAATGAGTCTTGAACCTCACCCAATAAAAATGATTTTAAAGCTCCTTAAAGGACAATGACTAAGTTTCAAATGTGAATGATTGAGAGGATTTATTTGGATGCTTATCCCTGCAATCCTAACTTAACTAAAAAAAATATTTTGGTTCCTCGAGTGAGGATTTTCAATGAGTTAGGTTAGAATTTTAATTTAGGCTTAATTTGGAATCATTAGCCAAGTGTTGTTTACTTTAAGGTGTGGTATGTGTGCACATGTTGTGTGTGCGACAAAATTAGATTGCTTCGAAAAGTAAATGCTGAAAATTAAAAAGTGCAAGAAAATAAAACTAATGTTCAATAATCAAGAAACATTAATTCTTTTTCTTTAAACAAAACCAAGTACTTTCCTAAAAAATTAAAGGAAGGATTTTCAAAATTTCAACAACAATTCAAATTAAATCTCACAAGAGACTAGAGCAATCCATGAATGAGATGAAATAAATACTAATAGCCAATACTAATATTGCAAATGATTTCTTCTCTTGGCTAAATTATTTTTAACAAGAAAAAGGAGGTAAGTCAATTCTTATATGCTTGCAAGCAAAAAGAGTTGTAACTCTTAACCAAGTAAAGAGGGATTCTAACCAAATGCAAGAATTAACTTACAAATGATTATGCAATGTAATGTTGAAAAAAAAAAGACTACAAAATATCCTAACTTGGGACAACAAAGGCAACAAATACTAGAGCTTTTCAACCTTTTCTTTGCATACATTGGCCAAACTAAGACAAAAAACAACCAATAAGAAAATATCCAATTGAATCTAATCTACAAACCATAACAAAGACTAGAACTGGATCACAAAAGAAAAATAGGGAAATCGACCTATTTCACAAAAAAACTAATCGTTTCTATGATTTCATGGATTTCTTGGTAAATTATGTGACGTCACATCGCACTTTCCTGCGAAAAAGTATGACATGAACCCAAAATTGAATATATCTGAAGCTTGTTCTTGGCTAAGTAAAAAATTGGAGTTTTTCATCCAGGTGACCATGGAGAGATGACAACGAACATAAAACATAAAATGGCAAGGAAATGACACAATCACCTAGAAGAGGGGTTGGAAATAACACATGCACAACCAAGGATGGGTGATAGGATTCATCCCCAGTATGGTTGTCAAATTTGGTGTTGATGTTTTAGAACCAACATGTATCAAAAGTACATACTCAAGGCTTGCACAATCCTGAGTACTAGATCAATAAGGTTTAATGGAAAGCAAAAGGAGATGAGCAACAATCCTAAATACTCATGAAATGTCACATAAAAGAAACTAACTAAATAATGGAATAAAACATCATATAAATAAATAAAAATTAATATTAATAAAAGAATGAAGTTTGAGACACACCTTGGATGTTGGATGAAGTGATGTGGACATCTACAACCAACCCAAGGGAGGGTTCTTCTTCTCATTTGATGCTTCACTCCCAACTAGATGATGTTGTGAAGGACTCCAAATGGTGAAAGGAAAGGGACACAAATGGTTCTCTCTCTTTTCGTAGGAAATCCCACACCATAACATTGCTCTTATGGATGAATATGGTATGACAAAATAACCTCAAGGGCTTTATCTAAATGAAAGAATGTGGACACTTATTTGAACTAGCTCCAAAGTGAATAATCCCTTTTCATTGATGACTAATTAGTGGGATAAAGATAGGCATTGGAGACCAAATCAAAGACTATGTTTAGAAATAATGGTCTAGGAATGACAACATTTAGCCACTACACATTTTTTAGAAGGCACACAGCAATTATGAGTACCTGAATTCTATTTATGTGTCCATGTCATGGTTTTCAAGGCTTTTACTGCGATTGGCCTATAGGAATTATTAAGAAATTTTCATACAATGACCTTTGATGGTTAACTCTTAGCTTTAGTTCAATTTTTGGTCATATTATTGAGGTCATGTGGTGATTGAGGTTATGGAAATGGGGCCAATACTATTGGAAGTGATGTATAATGGTGATGGAATTAACTCGATGGGTTAGCTCGAGTGGTTGAGTGTTGTGACTTGCAAGCAGGAGGTCACCGTTGACACAGCGACTGCCAACAGGGGTTCACTTCGCACTGTTGTCAACAAACAACAATCAAACGCCCTTAAACATCGTCCCAGAAAGGTTTTACCCTTTCCAGCAACACTCGCAGAGCGAGTGACGTCTCACCCGAGATGGTTAAGGGGCTGCAAGAACTAGATTTCAGTGGGGGGAGGATATGCATCAAATCTCACTCTACAGCTACAGAAACCAGAGATTGTGTCGTCGCATCACATTTAACAGTTCATTCATTCATTCATCCTTCGCATATTCAGTCCATAATCAACATCCCCATTATCATGGTTAAACTAACATTCGCATCAACAACATTTACCAAACCATAAAGTTTTAAACATTTCGCAACTAGCATTTGCATTCATCATTTAACATGAATAGAGACAAAAGAGATAAACATAGTCGAACATCTTCATGCATTCATCAAAACCTACGATATAACCTTCGCAGAAATAGTTCGAACGCCTTATCGCGGATCCATACAAAACTGACAAAAACAGAGCAAAACATTACAGAGTTCATCTGCACATTTATCGACCACTTATGATCTCATTTTAGGATGCCCTTAGGCTTACAATCATAGTCCTATTTATAGCAAACTAAGGTGGTTACAAACAGGTCCAAATGACCCATTCTAACTAACTAAATCGATTTTGCACTTTCGTCGGCTCCTTGTTCTCTGTGAATGGTCCTTTCTTCCGCAGATGGTCCTTCTTCACTGTTGTCGAGTTCCGCACTTTATGCGGTCTAACCCCGTGTCAACAGTCACTGTGTCAAGTCCCCAAGATAGCTGGCTCTGTGAATATTGTGGACCTCACTCGATCTCCCCATTGGGTTAAGTTTACAAAACTTCAACTAGACTATTTACCCGGTTACCATCTTCAAAATTAGGGGAAGTTCTTGGAGGGTTTCCCATGATGTGTATTTTGTCAAAAAAAAATTAACGATGATGACGCTCATGAAAAGAGAAAAATTAGGCTATTAAAAATTTTGTTTCCTCAATTAGTAGTTCTAAATAGACAATATTAACTTTCTCTAACTTTGTTGTTTGTTGAATTTCTTCATCTTAATCACCTTCATTAACTGGCATTGGTTGGTCAAGGGATTGCTAACTTTTTGGTTTTCATTTAAGCCTTCTTTTATTTGGTGGATGAGTTCACACATAAGGGGAAGTATCTTGTAGATGTCTTATTTATTGACATATCTCACACCAAAATGTTATATATCCATAATCAAAGATCTGTTTCCATCTAAAATTTTCGCATTTGAGAGTCATTTTGTCTGATAAACCCTTACTAAGGTCTATTCCACATAGATGTATGCATATGAGCATAATCCCACCTTCGCCCTCTTAAGATCATTGTTTATGCAGGTGCTCATATGCATTGTATTCCCAATATCCCCAAAGGGTGATATATGCCAAAAATGTAATAGAGGGCTTGGGAGGAGGACCCAAATTGAAATTGTAGTGAATGGCATGGTATTACGGTCAAAATCTAGGAACAATAGAGTGACAAAATGTCTCACTCTTCCCCAAAACCACAGACAAATTGACTAAACTTTATTATATAAGTTTCACAACCCTTTTACATCTTTTTAATAAACAAATTTATTAGTATATTAGTCAAGAAAAAATAAATATTTCCTTACATTTTTTAATTATTGGTTTAAGAAATATCGAAAGCTTTCATGAAAATTACTTTTAAAGTGAGGATAGTGATTGTCAAATGTACCTCTAAATTGTGTGTATGTTTTACTGTTTGATTGTATGATGATCATGTTAAGTGGTAGTCTACCTGTAAGTATTGTAAATCAAAATTCTACCAGTCGACATGAAGTTCATCCATACCATCTATAAAACTTTGACATGGACCAAAAAAACATTACTATACACCTCAAAAGATTGTTTGTCAAGCCAATAATTGATATATTTTAAAAGATTGTTACTTAGAGCATTCTTACTTTCTCTTCAAATTATTAGCTCTTGCTTGTGTTATCCTTACATTGTCCAATAAAGGGATTTATTATACCTAACAATAGGTAGTGTATTATGAGTTGACCGCATATTAGTTCATGTTGACTACCTATTATTTTGTATTCCATTTTTGTTTTTAACCAAACTTTTAAAAACATGATTTCACATGTAATGCGACTATCCAAAGTTTTAAATTGGTTTATCTTCCTTCCAATTAGTTGAGACATTGGAGGTCTTATTACCAAGCTGACAACGAGCATCTCAGTACTAGAAAGGCTCTTTTGATGTTGTCATGATGGCCATTGAGTTCCACCGCCACCGGTTCATCTTGCCACCTCCACCGCCAACCGCCTCTTCCTTTCCCTCCACCTACACCACCATATCTTAGATAAATTAGTCTACTTACATAGATGCTTTCTTCCAAAACTTCCTCCATCCTCCCAACAACAACGGGGAAAACCTAGTTGTCCAACGTCACAGGGAGGAAAATACAGTAGGGAGGTAGCCCACATGCAAATAGAGGGAGAATGTAGGTATGTTCTCTCCTCTTTCAATCAAGTTCTTGTGTTCCTGTCATGTTATCTTATATTCCTTTCATGATTTGTTAGGTGTTAAGGTAACGTTATATCATTCCTATACATGCAAAATTGAAAATGCAGTACCTATGTGAAATAACTTCAACTGTAACCTCAGAAGTGGTTGATATAACATCCTTCCCTACTGCTTCAACAACATCTAAAACTTGATCTGAAATTCAACAACATCCTTCCCTTCCCTACTACATTTATTTATAACTATTTCAAGGTAATGGGAGAGAAAGTGTCATATTGAAAGTATCCAAGGAAGAAAGAAAGACATCTCCAAGTAACATGAAAAAGGACTTATGCCCAACTTTAGAGCCAACCACTGGATCAGATAAGACATCGCTTACTATGATCAACCCTGCCAACACATTCTCTCTCAGATTTTATGTCATCCTTGACAACTTTTTCACCCTACATATATAACATAGCCATGCCATCAAAAAATTAAATATCCATATTTAGGTTCTTGGTGCGACAAGGGCTAGGTTGCTCAATTCAAATGTTATGAGAAAAGTAAAAAAGTTAGAATTCTTCCCATTCACCTTCAAATGTTCCTATTTGTGCTTGGACTGATCTTCACATAATTGTTTTTTTTTCTTTTCGTGATCAATTGTAGCAATGGTTTTTTTCACTCGGCTTCATATGAATTCCCTGCCTTCCCACACCTGAGAAGCATAAGCATTGCTACAAAGAAATCTACCCTTTCTTGTTCATGTCCTTTGAATATTAATGAAGAGATTTGAATTATTCCGAGAGGAAAAAGAATAATTCACCTTCGCCAAGCCTAAAACAAATTTCCAAAACATTGGTTAGTCATACCAATGAGTCAATAAGTAGTCATATGTAATTAGTCATACCGGTGATATATCCTCGTAATCGGTAAGGTAAAATATTACTTCTTTCAAACATTCATTTTAATCATTATTTTCCTAGTAGATTTATTGTACTGAGAAAAGTAAAATTAATTGTCTAGTAGACTAATTGCAGGAACAAAAGCTATTGAAATTGATACTCAAGCCATAGAATTAAAAAGTCAAAATGTAGTGTTCCTGCAAATTCCTAGGGTATCATATACCTCATTGCATCAGCAGGAGAACAATGAGATTGGGTCTGCGGATAAGGTGGAGGAGGAATATGCATGCATGGCTCAGAATGTGGTTTTTAAAGCTAGACCGGTGGAAGCTCAAATCCTCTGCTATGCAACTATGAAGGAAACTCCAATATACTCTATTCCCATGCCAAATGTTTTGGGTAAGTTGTGAAAAAATCTAGTAGTTTCCTTGAATTGGTCACATTAGAATTTAGGGGAAGGCTATACTTTTCATTAATGCAATAATTTTTTAAAATAACATATTGACACGATTTTGGCACATTTTACATGAATATTTTACGGAAAAAATCGTAATGTTATTCACTAAAATATTTAGTTGGTACAGGAGCACCTGTTTGTATGCTATATATGTAAACAAATGGCTCACTGAAAAGTATGAACAACAAACAATATAAATTTACAGCACTCAAAATGACTTTGTTTATGAACTCCTCGGATGCGAGTGTCTCCATAAACTAAGGGTGTGATGTGAATATGGCACGTGGAGGTGGTAGTGTGATGTGTGTTTGGTGTAGGGTATCATGCACAAAACAAACCATTATAACCACCTCATGTCGGGGATCTGGTAATGGATTACAAACTGTAATTTTTGTACAAGGGTTGGGATGAATATTAATGTTGGCACCCAAGCTAGTCCGGACTGGTGGTACCATTCACAAGGAGGTGATATCATTTCTAGAAGCGATTTTCCCATGGGTACGGGAAGTTATTGTGTGATGAGGATAACCTGCAACAATGTTATCTTTTTTTATGGTTCTGATGTCATCCGGGATTAGTCTCAATATAAGACAACAACATGGGAGGTTTGGCTGCGTAATGTTAGAAGTTATCTGCAAAAGATGGTAAGCTTGAATATTGTTGAGATATTGAACTAGGAAGATCTGAGAAGATGGAGGTGAGTGCAGAGGGAAAGGGGGGTGGCGATGGTAAAAGAACCAATCATGAGTAGCTCTATGCTACTGATGTCGCTTGGATGTATAAGGAATTATCCCAAAAGTTATTTGTGATGAAATTGAGGAAGTAGAGAAGGAGCTCTGTGTCGACCTTGAAGTTGTTAAGTTCGTGGAGGAATTCTCGGCTCTTGAAGATTAGATTTGTGACCTTGGTTCGACCCGTGTGCACCTATCATTGTATGACAGGGTAGTCTTGATCTTTTGGGTGACTAAGGGCATTCTAGGATGGATTTTGATGGAGCGTGAGGGTAAACAACAAGGAGAAGAGGTCCAGTTCACCTTCTGGAAGGAGAAATGGGAAGATTCTCGGTTAATGCACAAAAAAATTGATGTTATCGCACACCACTTGGGAATTCCTTTTTTGCCTTGTTTGGCTCTAGAAGGAATGATGATGCTGGAACGTCAACTGGGGGCATGAGGGGTTCATTTTTTGGTCACCATGTATCTTAATTTTGGTATTCAGTCCATGGTGAGACTCTAGTTTTGATATGTTCGGCCATCGGTTCTCGGTTTTGATCAGGGGATATGTCTTCAGTGTTATGTAATTGGCTTCAGTTATATATCTGCTTATTTCAAAATTGCCTTCTATTCCATGGTCTATAGGGAGGCTCAGTCTAATGTTAGAGAACAATGTTTAAGTCTGTCAATTCCCCTATTTCCCCTTTAGTGAGGGGTTATTTTGGGTTTTTGGTTCCTAAACTGTAAGGGAAGTTAGTTCATATGTTTGAAAATTTGTATGGGGGACTAAATGATTAGCTCTGTTTTATTAGAAGGTTTATGTAATTTTCCATTTACTATATAATATAAAGTTTGCTTACTTACAAAAAAAACATATGTTTATGAACTCAAAATAGAAACTCACATTGCTTCCTCACATAGATAGCTCACGTTATTGGATGGAGATACGGGACCTTTTTTCCTGAAGTTGGATGACAAGTGGAATGAAGGAGACAAAAGATTTTGTTGTGAGGTCATAGCCAAAAACCAACTGTTTGGGCATTACTTCATTACGGTAGTACGAACCTAGCTTTTTAGAGTAGTTATTATCACTCTTAGTGGTAGTTGTAGGTAGTCATGGTGGAACCAATGGAGGTTTCTTACTAGGAAGCTTCACTAACCATGGCTTTTGAACTGGATTGTAGCCTTGCATAAAAGTCTTCACAGTTCCAAGGGATTTCTTAAGGTCGTGACCTAAGAACATGGCATCATCGGGGTATGGTGCTCATCATGGTAGCTGATACACAAAGAGGTTGCTCATTGTGCTCCATAGTGTGATTCTGGCATGTCATCAAATGTCACTTGTTGCATGTCACTTGCAACCTCTTCCTTCCAATTGATTAGCTAATGCCCTGGGTAAGTGGCCTACTACTCATATAGGTAAAGTAACGTGGCAAAGGCAAAGCCAACTTTTCATTCCAATTGTATATGGTTCGACCGACAATCCTTCCTCTAGGAAGCATGGGTCTTGATAATTATTCCATTTGTTGGCACCAAAAAGTCGACTAAGGTTTACCAAAATATAATTTTCCTTAATTATCACATAATGGGATTTCAAATTGAAGCATCTTTCATTTGTGTTTGAAGCATCTTGCATTTGTGCCATTACTTTTTCCTAAGTTTCATGTCTTCCATGGAGTCTCCATTCCAATGCGCAACTATCATCCTCGATAAAGACAATGGATTTTAGAATTATAATTGCCTTTTAGCCATCTTCTTAGTGGTTAATGAATTTCTTTGGGTTTCCTGCTAGTGTTGTTCGCTAGATACTCTTGTGGCACATGGGACAATTGCATTATAACACTATGGTTATATAACCTTCGATAATGCTTCGCCCAGCCCAAAATAAGGTATAAAGTACTATGAAATGTTGTGAATGTGCGTTGATGGGATGCTCTAATATGACTTGTATGGTTCAAACTGAAATTTATTATAGTGCAAATGCTTGATTTCATGTTTTGTGTATTTTCAATGCTTTATTTCATTTAATATTTCAAGTTGTCCCTTAGCGAGAAGTAGGCGTTGTCCATCAACTCGAGTAATTTAGCGATATAGAAGTAAGAGAGTAGGTGGCTCAATATTGACTAGCCAACTGTCGTTCTTTTATTTTCTCATGGATCTAGCTTGGCAAGAAATATATAGAGAGGAGCACGATAGAAGGTAGGCGTGGTATGAAGGGTAATGGGTATATTATCCCCATCGGTCATGGAGGCATAGTCAATATTATTCCTACGATATGGACTACCCATCGTAGGCAATGATTTTTCTAGCAAGCAACATCGTAGCGTATTCCATATCCTTAGAATTAAAGATTGATGCATGGAAGACTACATGACAAGCACTCCATGAACCATGGTTGGCTTTTACTACATGTCATGCAGCTGCATCTATAGGAATTACTATGCATTCGTATGGTCTCAACGTGATTAAGAAATATTAGTAAATTCTTTTTTAGCTTTAAAGTAGAATCCAGATTGCCATTATGAAGTTTAATGTTGCTTGCAATTTGAGAATTGCATGGCATTGAGATATTAAAGTCTTCTTGAGAACAACTTATTCTTAAAATTTTGAAGGAAGAAGATGGCGTAGCGAGTCCATCGCTATTATTAGACCATCAACATTGGATGAACGCATCGTTATAATATACTCTTAGATAGTTATAAATTGCAACATGTTTTCGTGTTTGTGTGTAGTTGTATAGCATATACAATAGACTCTATAAAAGAAAAAAATCAAAGCTTTTATGTTGTAGAAGAAAGGCACCAATGAAGCTTCAAACCTGATTAAATACTCAATGAACATTTACCCGCAAATAACAAAGTCACCCAAACTATATGCCTGGAGGATTTGGATCCACTCAAACAAGAACTAATCATGCTATGACTTCCTTAAACTTCCTACTATTCAACGAAGAATGACTTTCAACAAGTTGCTTGACCTCTTTGAGGCAAAGATCCAAGAGCTTTGTCTCACATTCAAATATAATGTTATGGGCAAGATAATGGGGGATAACCTAGAAACACCACACACCCTCTAATTCACCAATTACAAGGGTTTCATGTATCTCGATGTACTTCCTCATTGAGGATGCCCTATAGGGTTTGCAGATAAAACCCTCAGGCAAAATTTTAGGGTGGACCAGAAATACCAAATCACGGCTAGTTTTGGATTTTTGAATTTATTTAGTTTTGTAGGGATTTTTCTAGTAGTAAAATGTTTCTATGCACAAAATAAAATAAAATAAACATTTAAAATTTGATATAAATTAAGGAGGATTGACATAGGGTATTAGATTCTTGTCTCAAAAACTAGGGATATGAGAGATTGAAGCTAGCGTCCCTCTTCTTAAGATGGTATTCAATACTTGCAACTAGGGCTAAGCTAGCAACCTTAAGGGTTAGGTAGTGAAACCCTAATTAGGGAAAATAGAGAAGTCCAAGGCCCAGCAAAACAATGGAGAGCTCCTTGATAGGAAGGTCCCCTCAAGTAAGTTGATAAAATGAAAGAAAACAAACCCTACCTTAGTCCAAAGCACTTCAAGGGTAACATTAGACTAAGGTTAGGAGATAAACTTACCAACATTAATCAAGAATGAGCAAGGAGATGCACCTTAAGTCACCCTTGAGCCTAAATTATTACAACTATTCTTAGCATCAACTTAGCATGTGCAAAATCAAACCCTGGAGCATCATCCATTCATCCTTCAAGCACAGAAAACATCCAAGAGAGAGGTGCGCCTAACTTCAAATGCTCCAATAAACTAGCAGAAAAAAAATACATAATTTCAAACCTTGTCCATGATTTACAAATGAGGTGAGGTTGTCTTATTTATATGAGACAACCCTTAACCTTTTACAAATTTGAGCCTACAAGTTAATGACAAAATATAAAATTTTAGGTTAGTGCACCCACAAACTTGGGGACTAAACCATACAATGACATAAAATAAGAATAAAAATGTGCAATTAGGCTCTACCAAGTGCAAAGTGAGCAAAAGAAGGGTGTCATGCCCCAACTAACCCCAACATATGTGTGTCCCTTGACATCCTCCTTTTTTAACAATGTAGGCTTTTTCTTTAAGGAATGGCATCATGGGTCTGGAGACCAAGAGGAAGGGTTTTCCATCACAACAATAGGTCCAAGTGGGAAAAATGAGGTGTGTTAAACTAGGTATGACAACCCTTACACATGCAATCATCTCTAGAAAGAAAAATATGAGTGTGGCCATGTGTCCTAATGGACCCATCGAACAAGCACTGGACACCAACCCAGGGCCCAAATGGACCAACAAGATGGGGGACTTCCACCCATCAAGAGGCAGTTAGAAATGCCACTAAGCCAATACTTCTTGGAATGAGAGGACCTGCCATGACCTGATCAAAGGTATTTGGCCCCAGAATCAACATTTTACATAATATAGCCCTAAAAACTTGGTCTTTTTAAAAGAAAAAAGAAACCCCTCATTCTGGCATATCTGGAAGGAATGCTTCAGGCACTTTGAGGCGTAACAACGTGCTGGTATCTTTATGTATTTTCCTATTTTCTTGAAGAATATCTAATAGACCATTCATACAATTCCTGCTTGTGCCTTATACCAGGGAAATTTGCTTCTTTTATTGCAAGTAGATGGTATTTCCTATTGGAACATTTGATTCATAACAACACTGAACTTTGAGTTTTTTTATTAAAGTCTACGCGATAGGTATCCACTACCATGTAGCCTTGTTTATTGTTTGTCTTCCAAAATTTAAATTCTCTAAACATTTAGAGCTTGAGCTTTGTGTTGATAATTATTGTTTTGAGATAAAGATATGTTCGTGATTATATTAAGTGTGCATTACAAATAATTTACATTAATACATAATGATAAATAGAATTGGATATATATATATATAATTAATGCTGTAAATACGATTATATTATATTTTATAGATTTTTGAATATATAATTGTTAAAAAAATATCATTCCAATTTAAAAATCGCATACTAAAACACTTACAAATCAAATTGTAGGTATAACTCCCTAGTTGTATTATTCCATTCACCAAAGATTCAATTTATACATAGTTTATGTGTCTTTTGGTATTTGGATTCCAAGTGATCCGTTAGAGTCTCCAAGACTCTTTATCTTCTCTTACTGAAATCATAATTATTTATCCGAGGATTAAGGTTCCAACATCCCCCCCCTTAATCTGAAGGGGTGTTTGTAAGTATGAGCATGGTTCTAAATATTTCAAACTTTTCTCATCCAAGTGCTTTGGTGAATATATTTGCAATTCACTCATTTGTGGAACAATGGCGTAAATGAAAAGTCTTGGCCTCTACATGATGTCAAATCAGATGATACTTTGTGTTGATGTGTTTGGTTCGATCGTGGAATCTAGGATTCTTGCCCAACTTGATGCATAAGTGTTGTCAATCAAAAGTGGAGTAGAGTTCTCTTGTTTCTCCTGCAAATCTTCAAGTATTTTCTTGAGCCACACAATCTGTAACGTCCTCGGTCCCCTTGGTTCCCTCTAGAGGTGATGGGGGAGCTCCTTAGAATAACCTACTATTTTTTTTAAACTATCTCCAACTCTGCACTTTTACATAGCTACAACGACCTCAATCCACAATCCGCAAGCAGCAATCCACAAGCTTCAAGTCAGAAGTCAGAACACCAATTACACAGCCTCGAAGAAACACCTCTCTGACTTCCGTAGACCACAATCTGCGATGCAGGAGTCGGAAAGTCGGAACGCCAAATACATGGCGTCGAAGAATCACCTCTCTGACTTTCGCAGTCTGCAATCCACGATGCGGGAGTCGGAAAGTCAGAACGCCAAATACACGGTGTCGAAGAAACACCTCTCCAACTTTCGCAGTCCACAATGTGGGAGTCAGAAAGTCGGAATGCTAAATACATGGCATTGAAGAAACACGCCTCCGACTTCTGCTGTGCGCAATCCACGATGCGGGAGTGAGAAAGTTGGAACGCTAAATAAATAACTTTTCCAAATTACACCTTCGACTTCCGCAATCTGCAAACCGCCATGCGGGATTCGGAAATTCGGAACTCCAACATGCAAATCCAAAAAGAAACACCTCTTCGACTTCCGCAATCTGCAACCCGCAATGCGGGAGTCAGAAAGTCGGAACCCCAAGTTCACAACTCCGGGAAAATTACACCTCTGACTTATGCATTCCGCAACCTACCTTTCAGGAGTCGGAAATTCAGAACTACAGCGTGCAACTCCGAAGAAATCATGCCTCCAATTTCCGCAATGCTCAATCCGCACTGCGGGTTCGGAAGGTCGGAAGTCGGCCATACCCCTATTACTGCCAACTTCTTAGGATGATAACTTCCTCATCCTAAGTCCATTTTTTCCAAACTTGGTACTATTGGAAAGCTCTCAACAAGCCCTATGCAACTGCATGATCCTCTGCCACACTTGAGGACTCTGATTTTTCCATCATTCCAATCAAAGTGTTTCCCAAACTTCACCAGGGCTTCTTACCTCTCTGTAAAGAGCTTTGATCCACTCTGCCATGTCTCCTCCCATCAATCCAGACCCCTAGAGGGAACATGAACACAACAGGGGGTGTCTATTCCCCCCCCCCAAAGTCATGATTGAACATTATGAACCTCCTGGGCCTCAACAAGACTTAGCCATATTCATCAATGAACAAATTCATAAAAACACATGGATACATATGCATACTCAATAAACACAGTTGAATGAAACATG
The DNA here is from genome assembly GCA_027924585.1 of Larix kaempferi. Classification (NCBI taxonomy): domain Eukaryota; kingdom Viridiplantae; phylum Streptophyta; class Pinopsida; order Pinales; family Pinaceae; genus Larix; species Larix kaempferi. The sequence continues at coordinate 6,296,525 of BSBM01000931.1, forward strand.
AACAATTAAACATTCAGAACACAAAATGAACATGATATAAATCATAGAGAACACTTATCCTTTTATTGAAATCTCCAAGCAACTGGATATGGGATGCAACGTTCCAACCCAACCATAGGTCTCTGCACAACCTATATTATTTCAGCACTCAGAGACCACCCCCGAGCTGGGGCTATGTATCCACTAAGGAGTAACTACTCAGGTCCATTCATAGCCTTAGGTACAGTCAATCGGGGTCATCCAGCACACAACTGGCTTTGGAAAGCAAGTGGGGAGATAGGGAAGAAGTTTCCTAAGCCAATAAGCTCATCCAAAGAGCTACATGCATATCTAGTTGGCTTCAGACAGTCCAGGTAACACCATCACCTCCACTCTCATCATGAGTAAGGTCCCCTTCTCTGTTGCACAGTCCCTCGGGTGCCCCTTCCCTCAGCGCTGACCTGGGCCGGTATGGCTAGTCCCGACTTCTAAACCACAGCTAATTGAGCCTTCACTAGCTCTACCATGAAGCCTAACCCGGTCTATCTTCCACTACGATTCGCTCTTGGATCTCCTCAGGGTTGTGGTCGAGTGGCTATGTCCCACCATTTCCCTTTCGAGCTTCCAAAATCGGGTTTCCTTATGGGTTTCAGGGTGTCTCACTCTCTCAAATTCACCCCAGGGTTCAGGTTGATGTGTTCCCCATGGGATTTAACTTCCCACACAAATTTCTAGGCGACCATGGCACTTCCCCAAATGCGACTCCATCCCAAGTCACGATTTTCTCGTTTCTTCACTACTGGGCATGCATCCTCCATCCAAAATTGAAGCCTAGATGGGATGAGGTAAAACAAATTCCATGAGGTAGAGTGTCTTATGGGACAAGCAAACAGATCCCATACCCTACCTTACGAATTTCAAGGTTTCCCATACCCCATCAATCTCATGGACTGATTTCCTCAACCACTTCCTTACAACATAATTAAATGACAACTATGATAGTCAAATGGGGTTCCCAAGGTGACATATGACAGCTTAGGGTTCAATCCCACAACCCCCTCACCTCTCCCTAGTGGATACACAGTCCCCCTCATTTTGTTGCATCCATATCCAGTCCCTTGGTATTTTTATTTGCATTATAATCATTTACATGTTTTTACAATTTCCATGGCTTACTAGCACATGGTTAACACAATTTGGAATACCAAGCTAAACATTCACTAGTGGGACCTTGGACTTGAGCTCCACGCTAGGAATCATACATTACATATATACAATGTTTACATTAAAAGCCAATATATCCTAAGGGTCAAAATGGGGGTATTACAATTCCCTCCCCTTAGAATAACATTGTCATCGGTATTCCAATACTTAGGAATACATACACATTGTTTACACATCAAAATTCACAAAATGTGGCAGGTCTGTCCTGCATTTCATCTTTTACTTTGAGTTTTCAGGACCGAGTCCTTTGGCTTCTACAAGCTTCTCCTATTGGCCTTGAATTTCCCGCTCCACAACAATCCCTTCCTTTTCTTTACCTTCCAGCTGATCCACAAGTCTGGAACTTTATGGCTACAATTCTTCTTGTTGTCCTTTCCACTGCTGATAGCTTCCAGAATTCCTTTTACCTCATTTTGCAGACAAATAAAGTCCTGCAAAACCTTGTGGTTCATCTCATTCTATTGCTTTTGTAGGTTGAGCATTTCCTCAATATTTCTTGGGTCTTGGCAATTGTTTGAAGAATATTTTCAGCCAAATCCAATAGCTTTTGGTATGCTGCCATGGTCATTGTGCACCACTTCCCACACTTTGCTTACTATCAACACTTTCCTTGTAACAACTGCAACCAATTGGTTTAATTTTCACCTGTGAAATTCATCATTGCAAATTTTGTTAGGCCAATCATAACATAAGCATTAAGATCAATCAATTACTTGCCCAATTGACATGGAAATTCCTTGCTTTATCATGAGACTTTCACACATTTCATGCTTGTCCAACATACAAATGAACTCATTCATGTTCATCCTTTCACAGGAAATTAACTATTTCAGCGTTCTCAATTTATTTCAAGCAAAATAAACACAATCAACTTTTAGCCATGACATGCATTAAAGAAAAATCAGTTTCTAAAATGTATCAATTAAAAACAAAAGAGAAGAGTAAGAGTTTCCCCCTCTTAATCTCGTTCTAATTCGGAGCCCCACCACAACTGTGGTTCCATGCTCCTTGGTCTCTTTCACTCCAAATGTGAATGCTTTACTCGCCTTTAACCACTTATACTATTAAACGAGAACTATATACTATGAACGAGAACTCTACCCATAAAAACGATGATTTTTGCAAAAAAAAACACCAAAAACACCCCCCAAATAGAAAAGTGTTGATACCAGTATACACATTTTTTTTTTAGGGTAAAAAATAGAGCTTTGGACTAAACATCCCATATTGTTGTTTAACAAAACTTTAAAATCAACCTTAAATTGGAAAAAAAAAAAAATCTTGAAGAGATAAATTACAACTTTCTGGAAAATTGCATATTAAACAAAAAACAAATTTCTCTAATAATTTCACCATTATAACCATATAAAAACAAATAAATTATGATGCGATTCATAATGAGATAATATATTAGACCATACAAGAACAAATGGTTCATATAAATATTCAAAAACTCCTCTAGAGTTTCAATTACAAAAATCATACTAGTAAAAAGCATCTAACTACTTCTTCAAATTCATCCATGGATTATGACACCCCATCATCAAAAACTCCTCTAGAGTTTCAATTACAAAAATCATACTAATAAAAAGCATCTACACTGCTTCTTCAAATTCATCCATGGATTCTGACACCCCATCATAATCTACATTTTCTGCAGATGAAGGACTTGATGAAGATGTAGATGACCCATACTCTTCTCTATTATCAATGGGCGCACCATCTGAGTCTACATCTATGCCCATCATTTCAGATGTCATATTCCTTCGGGATCTACGGCTTGGTTTAACAGACTCCCATCTTGCAACTTCTGGCTGTGGCAGTAACCTCTTGATAATCTCTATAGTCTTGGAGCGGAGAGTGTCTTTCTTTGTCAACTTGAAATCATAAACAAGTATATCAACTTCCTCTAATTTCAAGATGTCAATGCGGCGGTGATTTATTTTTTGACCCTTTTTGTTTCTCTTTCTGCAAACCTTTTTCTCAACCACCATCTCTGCCTTGTACACACCATCAAATGGGTGTGTATCTGTTGCATACCAATGTACTTCTACTGATACTACTTCTTCATTTTCTTTATTGACCTTCATAGCTTTTGCAATCCAAAATGGATATTGACGTGGATCATCTGTAGCCAAAACTGCAATCATGAAACCCTCCTTGATATCTTGTACCGAGCCCCTGTAAAGGTCTTCTACATCTCAACGATTTGCGGATGATCTTCTAGAGCCAATATACATTTCTCTTTCCTCTACTTGAGAAAACTCAACAGCTCGAGGTTCAACATTTGTTACCTCGTTTTCATTTGATAAACTTTGTGGCCAAGCAAATGGAGTCTTCAAAAATATATCTCCATTTGTAGAGTTTGAAATTATGTCACTCTGCTCCATAAAAAAAGACTCCCACCAAACGGAATCATCAACATCAAAGTACTCATATGTATCTTCAATAGACTTTTTGATTTCTTCCAAGCATTGAGAAGAATCAACATCTCTACTATGTCGCCTTGCATTATGAATCTCTGTAGATGATTGCAATAACAATAAATTTGAAGCATACATTTGACGACTTGGGATGAATTTCAAAAATGCCAAACCTGATGAAGGCCCCCATTCTATGCTAGTTGAGTACTTCTTGCCCCACAATAGTGTTTTTCCATCAATATTTTTAATACGAAATTGATGCTGAAAGATAATGCCATTAAGTTTTTCAATGCACCTTTCCTCACCATGCGATCCAAACAGAAATCTTCGCATGTCAACAGTTTCTTCCAATTTCTGTACAGTAGGCTCTGGATGGTATGCTTTCCCTATAATTTCAATCAACGATGGTAGGCTCCCGACTTTCTTCCTCCTCAATGTCCTTGCAAAATGGTTGAACATTTGATCAATATGATCATGTGTATGCCCAACAAGAAGGAACCCAACTTTTACCTTCTTAAAAATTCCCAATTCCACAAGCATGCTTAGATAACCAAACACAACCTGGTTTTTGTTTTCCCGATTTGTGTTGTCCAATTGTAGATATAGAACTTCTGGAAGATCACCAGGCCAATGAGTAATGACATGGTGAATTATGCTGATGGTCAAATTTGCATCATTGTGAATATTTGGAGCTGTAAAGTAAACCCTCGAAATCATTTCACCATTAAAAACCATACACCCAACCAAGTGAAATTGAATAAAATTCTCCTCCTTTAAATTCTTTGGCACATGGACAAAATGTGGCAAGAGTGTTTTTTTCTAATCCATGCCATCAATTATCAAACCCATATACTTATGTGGAGCATCGTAACACTTCTTGCGATGTTTGTACAATTTTTGCCGTTCATTTGATTGTTGATTGCAATGTTCTTGCAGTGCATTGATTATGGAATCTACAAACAACATAACAAAAAAATATTGTTAACTAGCTTCAATAATTGACATTTATCTATTTGTTTTTTTTGTTTTGTAAACATACCTCTTTCTATCCCTTCTTTCTTTAAGAGAAGCACATGTACTGCAAACCCCCATCCTTGACCTCTTTGGAATGCGGACGTTGTTGAACTTCTTTTTCCATACTCTTGTGAAATATGCATATCTGATGAAGTTGTCATTTCCTTGACCACCTTGAACATAATCCTTGTATAAGTTGTAGATTTCCTGCCTTGTGAAATTATCTGGAATGTGTATTGTTTCTCTATTTGGCATACTCTCTCTATGCTTGGAAAAGAAATCATGCATCCATGATATTGCAATGTGTGTTGATGGCCCAGTGATTCGTCCCTGATAATCGTCAGTGTAAAATGTAGGATCATTTTCTACTCTTGTTTGGATTCTTGATAATCGAAGATTACCAATTGAGTGAATCCGTTTGAATACCTTTCTACAAAGCATAATTCTTCCAACGCGATAATCATAGCCTGTCTTGGTAGAAATCATGCACCCCACTAAATATGAATTTTGCATGCTTTTGTTCATTGAAAGATACATCTTCCTTCTCTCTGAGACATAATTGTAGCCTAAACTTTTCAAACAACTTTTGTGGCAACACTCACTCGAAATCAAATGTGTAATGGAACTTGGACTTGTGAGCAATTCTTTCCTAGACCTTGTATAACTGGAATGCTTTGGATTGACATAAAAAGGTCTAGTCCTACACTTAATCCTGCTCTGCATTGGATTCTAACACTGGATCTCCTGGACCATTATGTCTGCAACAACATCCTCAGCAGGAGGATTATTTTCATTGTGATGCATATGCCCCCCCTCATTGAAAATTTCATCACCAAATTCATTATGAAAATTATTGTCATGATCACTTGCTGCCAGATCAATGTGACCATCAACAGTATTTGTGCCACTAAATTCTTCACTGAAAGGGAACTCTAGAGATTCAACATTCTCATCATTGTTTCCTGTAAAATCCTTACTTGGAGGAGAATCACTGTCTTCATCATTAGTTCCTGTAACATCCTTACTCGGAGGAGAATCACTGTCTTCATCATTGGTGGCTTCATCATCAACAGAATGATCATCAGTGCCATTGAAATCCTCGCTCGGAGAGAAATCATCATCGGTTCCATTGAAATCTTCACTTGGAGGAAAATCATCATCAGTGCCATTGAAATCCTCGCTTGGATGATAGTCACCATCGTTGCCATTGAAATCCTCGCTTGGAGGTAAGTCATCATCGGTGCCATTGAAATCCTCTCTTGGAGGTAACTCATCATCGGTGCCATTGAAATCCTCGCTTGGAGGAAACTCGTCATCTGTTCCATTGAAATCCTCGCTTGGAGGAAACTCACATCAGTGCCATTGAAATCCTCGCTTGGAGGAAACTCATCATCCGTTCCATTGAAATCCTCGCTTGGAGGAAACTCATCATCTGTGCCATTCAAATCCTCGCTTGGAGGAAAATCATCATTTGTTCCATTGAAATCCTCGCTTTGAGAAAAATCATTTTCACCAGAATCATCATCCATCCCATTAAAATCCTCACTGGGACGAATATCATCATCAATCCCACAAAAATCCTCACTGGGAGGAAAATCTTTGCTTGAAGGAAAATCATCGTTGGTGCCTTGAAAATCCTCGCTTTCAGGTAAATCATCATTGGTGCCTTGAAAATCCTCGCTGGGAGGAAAATTGTCATCATATTGTTTGTTGTCTTTAAGATCCCCACTTGGAGGAACCTCTTCATCATCATCACATTCTTTCTCTTCATTACTAGTGTCTTCAAAATCTTCATAACTAGGAAGTTCTCGAATAACATGCTTGATTACATTGCTTGCACTGCCAGTATCTTGGCTAGATGAACTGTACATTTCTTCATTGACATTGGAATTTTCTTCAGATGAGTCCATGACTTCTCACTAAAAGATAGAATTATAGAAAAATCTGTATCGCACAACTGCAAAGAAATTTTACCATGGTCATCACCAAAAAGTAGAATGGTGCAACTGTCGACCGACAATCTTATAGCTATGAGAACGAAAATATCCCTCCAAAATATTCCCTCCAAAATTTTCGTTCAAAATTTTTCCTCCAAAATTTTCCTACAAAATTAAAGCGCACATTCATATGATATTAAAAGAATTGAAATAATATAATAACTAATTACATATTTCTATCCAAACATTTAAGACTAATAAAATTTCCCACAACATTTTTTATTCACAATTTGTAACAAAACAATGATTATTTTCATTTTTTTTATCCAACATTCATAACATTAGTAATTATTTAATTTTAACCTATCTTATATAAATTTAATAATAATGCAATAACTACTTTCCTTTTTTTATCACACATTGGTAAAAAAGTAATGTTAAACTTACTCTACGCTAAATAAACATTTTAGATTTTCTACTATTCATCATCTATTTGGGAGCAATTTAGTAACAATTGCAAGGTTAGTAATTATTTTATTTTTTTATTAATTTAGTAATGATTGTTTTATGGCTTTATTAATTTAGTAATGTGTTTTATTGCTTTATTGATTTATTCTTTTACATTTTTGTTTTTTTAACATTCTTAATAATGGTAAAATTAAACCTAATCTATCTTATTAATACAGGATTGTTTAGTCTTTGGAGCAATTCACGAAGGTTTTCAAGAAGAATGGGAAGATTGTAGAGATGAACTTCTAGCACATTCAACAAAGGAGGCTCTACCACTTTCCGGGTTAGTTTTTTTTTTTTTAAACATTTTTTTTTAATTTGTGTATTATTAATCGAGGCAAGGCTTGCCCCTTATTCTAAGAATATTCACTTTGGGTTTAAAATAGAAACTATTTTTTTTTTACCAAACCTACCCATGCCCCCTTCCTTATTTTTTTTTACCCTTCGCCCATGTTCTAATTTTTTTTTTATCATCAACCCCGCCTCCCCACCTCCTAAAAAATATTAAAAATTAATTAAAATTTTTTACTTTAAAAACCCTCACCTTCCCCCTCCTCTCGGGCACCCCTCTTAGGCGCCAAAGGGCGTCCCTCACGGCCCGCCCTTTGGCGCCCAAGCGGGCGGAGGTCCGTCGCTTGGGCGCCAAAGGGCGGCCCTCATGGCCGCCATCGATGCTCGGCATCGAGGGTGCCGTGAGGGCCGCCCTTTGGCGCCCAAGCAGGTGGAGGTCCGCCGTCGATGCCCGGCATCGAGGGGGCCGTGAGGGTCGCCCTTTGGCGCCCAAGCAAGCGACATCGACGGGGCCATGAGGGCCGCCCTTTGGCACCCAAGCGGGTGGCCCGGGAGGAGGGGGAAGGGAAGAGTTATATTTTAATTTTTTTTAATTAATTCTAAATTTTTTTTGGTAGTTTAAATATTTGGTTTTAATTTTTATTGTATTGTTTTTTAAATTTTTTTTTATATTGTTTTTTTGAATTTTTATTAGTGGGATTAGTTTTAATCTTTTTTAAAAACTTTTGTATTATATTGCTAGGTGGGAGGGTTATTTTTAATTTGTTTTTAAATATTTTATTATATTGTTAAGGGGTTAGGGGGTAGGAGGTTAGTTTTAAATTTCTTTTTAAAATTTTTATTATATATTTATGTGGTAGGGGTAGGTGTAATTATTATTTTAAAATTAATTATTATGCTCGTTAGAGGAGTAGGGTGTAGGTTTACATTTTTTTTTTAAATTTCAAAACGTAAAAAACAATGATTATGAAGATAAGAATATTTTTAAATTTTTTAAAACGTTTTTCAAATACAATTTATAGTGAATATTGATGTTGATTTTGTTTAGATTATAAATTTTTGTTGATTTATTTTAAAATTTTACATTTTGGATATAGGTACAATGGCATCAAGGCGGATATTTGTAAATGTTTCTGGATCAAGAGCGGCAATCATTGCATCGAAAAAAACAGTTGAGGCATCTGAGAATGTTGAGACTCGTGAGAGAGTTCTTAGCTTTGAAGAATTAAGAATGAAGAATGCTAGAGAATGGAAACATGCAGCAGAAGAAGACAGAACAGAGTATCATTGGCATCTGAAGGAAAAAAATCAAGGAAAACCAGAAAGCATTCTCTTATTTTGTTATGCAGATCCATATATTCAAGCAGATTACAATCTATTGGGTTTGCTGAGAGATATATGTGTAGTGCCAGGTACAGATATTGTTTATGCACAGGTGAAACAAGCCAAGACCTTTGCAAAAATCCGATATGCTTTGAAGATTGCAAAATATAATGTTCAAGAAAATTTCACAGATTTTTGTCAAGGGGTCGCGGATGAAATTGAAAGCGGGAGAGTAAGTTTGAATATTGATATTATTCTTAAACTGGTTTTGTTATAACTTAGATATCACAGTGTAATAGATTTAATACGATAATGTTTTTATTTTGCAGTATTTTTCCATTTCGATTTCAAAAAAGTTGAATGGAATTTATTATATAGAGGCCGATCCTATGGATGTCATTACTGTCACTATTCAAAAGGGACCAGAAGCAAGGAAGAAAAAACAAGTGTTAAATGTTCAAATTGAAGAAGTACAAGCAGAAAGAGGAAAGAGCATCCGACAATCAAATCAGGTACCTAGAAGGGTTATATTTAAATCTTCATCTCGCCGAACTGAACATGATGAAATTGTTGCAAATGAGCTTGTTACTCCTGCTAGTAAGAGTAGCAAACAATTTCGTAAAAGAAATATGGTTGAGAGTGCCTCGATTCCTGTTGAAGGCATTGTAGATTTAGGAGGAACCCCTTCAAATCAAAAAAGGAGGAGATCTGTTGTTGCTGAAAACAACGTTATTACTAAATCTGAGAGTGAAAATTCTGGTGGCAGTAGGGAAATCATTACTCCAGGTGCTGATTTAGAGGATGGCATTGTCAAGACAACACAAAATTCTATTCGAGATCGATTGCAGAGGGATAAGTTGGTTAACAATGGACATACATTTGAGTTGAATGTGAATCAACTTTATAAACCCACAGAAGGCAAAGATCACTTTAGAATTAGAAAACCACATCACTTGCATATTCACAACTTGAAAGCATTGATGAGACACAATTCCTATGCACATGTTGTTGACTACCTAGTCCTTGTTGACCCGGAAGTTGTTCCTACTAGAGATGAATTTGATGAAACAAGATGTTTTCATTACAAATATTATGTTCTTGGAGGGAATCATTCTGTAGAAGCAAGAAGAGAGTTGATGCAAGAATATCCCAATAACCCTATTTTTGAAACAGTTAAATGCATCATTTATGCTGGTTTAACAGATGTTGAAGCAAAGTTTTTGGCATGGGATCATAACACAGATAGTGAATATAGGTTGACAATGACATTTGTTCAAAGGGTGAGATTTATACATAGTGAATTTGTGCAAATATGTGGTGGGGAAAAATCTAGAGTTGATGGAAGTTTTCGGAGACAATGTTGTGTGGAAATAGGTCTCCCTATTAAAGATGATATTATGCTACAAAAAAGTTCTAGAGGAAGTGATGCATTAAGGGATGTAGATGCCTATTTCCAGTTGGAATTCAGATTTGGGAAAACATGGGATTTGATTGATGACATGTTTAGCTTGTGGGAGAATATTGGCATAAAAAACCAAAAAGTGAAAAAAGGTAGAGTTGTTCCATGGAGCGGTGGTAAGGCAGGTCCTGACGTCAAGAATCTACCAGAAGACATGACTATTACACCTTGGAGAACAATGCAAGGTGTGAAGGATGAAACATTAATAGCTACACTACTATCACGGGTAAAGTCAGGTGAATTATCCATAGAGAAAATGTGCAGCGAACTTGAGAAGTAAGTTGAGCATTTTTTTGAGTTTAACATTTTTGTTATGTTCTAGGTATTCTGTTATATTATTATATATGATTGTAAACATCATTTATTGTTTCATTGTCTAGTCACAAGGTCTACATGAAAATACAAGAGGAGATGGTTAAAATGTTGAGTGAGAAGAGTTGGGCTGATGTCAAATGCAACTATCCAGACTCAAGCTCGATAGAAAGTTTACAACAATTTTTTGTTGCATTCAATAAGGTATGTTGATCTATGATACATCCTATTTTATTTATTTTCTAATTCAATTTATTTCTATTTTATTACTTATAGAGATCATTTTCATTTGAAGATGCCAAAGAGGGGTGGAGCTGGAGTACCGGAGTCCTTCAAAATCCATATCCAAAGAGCCAAAATAGAACGACAAAGGAGACAATGTCTTGCAAATGTTGAACTTGATGATACACTTGATCATTATATTTGGAATGGGCTTGACACTATGCAATATAGAGTCATTTTAGGTGACTGTGCAGACATTGCAAATCTTGTTCCTAAAAAGGAGTACACACTAGTGATTGCAGATATCCCTCATGGATACAATATCCGAAACACTACTTATGATTGTGAGCCTTATACTTACCAATCATTCAGTAAAGTGGTTTTGGGATTTGTAGATGTCACAACATCACCACTATGGAGATTTGTTGTTTTCTATTCAGACACACAATTAGGGGGCTTGTTGACAGCCTTCAGGGGTAAAGGAAAAAAAAGGAAGCAACTTCATTGGTAATATATTTGCACTATATTATCAAAATTTTGAATTTATAAATCAATTATATTTATTGATAAGTTAATTAATTGTTTTATATTTTTGTTACAGACAAAAGCCTAATGTTCGTAGCTCAGGCAGCGATCCATTCCTGAGTGATGCTGAAAGCATACATGTTGCAACTTGGACACAGGAGGATGCTTATGAACCTCTTTTAATCAATGAAAAGAGAGGAGGAAAACATAGTCAGATATTGAGTTATAATGCCGTGGTAAAAAAATTAACATATGAAGAAAGGGATTTGAAAGGAGTGACTGTAAACATCTATCAAAAGCCACAAGCATTGATTAATTATCTCATAGATACATTTTCAAGAGAAGGAGATTGGGTCTTAGATTTGTTCTCGGGTTCAGGTAAACTTTCTCATATTACATATGAAATAATATATCAAGTTTTATTGTATGTTTTATCCTTCATTATTTTATTGTTTTAAAGTATGCTTCTTTATGCTATTTCACTTAACTTTAATTTTGTTTTTGGTGATTAGGTACAACAATAGCATGCTCCTTACAGAAAGGAAGAAATTGCATATCGATTGATAATGATCCACTCCAATGCAATTACATAAAACAAAGAATTAAGGCTATTCAAGTTCTTCCAGATGAACTGCAAGAAGTTGGTTTGAAGAAATGAGAGTTTAGTGAAACACTTGTGGCAAAGATGTCAAAAGAGCCCCAACCACCGTTAGGAGGGGTGTTTGGAAAGGAGCAATTTGGGGATCTTGCAGACATAGAAGACCCAATGGAAGAGGACATTGATGTCCCTGAGGAAAGTCAAGCTCCAGAAAATTCCAATGTCGATGAAGAATTTGGCATGCATGATATTGTTGAATAGTTTCATGTTTTGAAGAAAATGTTAATTTTGACAATTTTTGACAATTTTTTGATCAGATATATTAGTAATGTTTTGACTTTTAGACTTTATTTTAGAAATAAAATTTCTAAATATAATGTTTTTAATATGTTTTTTACAAATAATTTGTATATTTATTTTTGAATTTATGTGAGTCGTCACTTTTCGATAACTAATATGAAATATGATCATTTTTAGAAAAAATTCTCTGAAAATTCATTGAAAATGGTTTTAAATGTCTTTATTTTCTGGAATTATTTACAATTTTGTCAATAAAAATGCCTTATTTTGTACATAAAAATGTCTTATTTTATAGAAAAAATCGTAAAATGTATATTTTTTCATTATAAATTGCTTAAAAATGTATGTTATTTTGTTAAATTTCAAAAAACACACTTGAAAATAGAAATTAAAAACATTTTACGACAAAGATAATTCAAAGGCCACAAAAAATGTCTCAAAATGAAAATGTGTGATACTGGCATCAACCATTTTTGAAATGGGGGTAAAAATAGCTACTAAAATTAGGAGAGAGAAAAACAAGAACTGTGTCGAGTTCTCGTTTCATAGTATAAGTGGTTCTTTTCCTTGTTTGGGCGATGACACTTGGTGTCTAAGGTCTATTCAAGGTTTCTCAACCAGGGGACCCTTTCCCATGATTTGCCTACAGAACCTTTGGTTGCTAGGACCCACACAAGTCCTCTAGCACCATTCTTGATTGCTACTCATACTGAGCTTTCTGGGATAGTCACATGTCCAATTGCATCCTTAGGATGCCTTCAAGGTTCTTGCTTCCAACAATAACTACACTCAAACATTGAGTCAATTCACATGTCAAGTTCATTTTCATAGAATTTATCTCTAAACAAGAGTTTAAAAAATCATAGCCAAATCATATACACACGTATATTCATATTAAATAAGCAAGAAGATGCAAGATTAACCAAATACTTATTTGTATTGGATGTCTTCACGTTACTCCACAGGTTCCTTCTTTGCTTTACAAACCTTAGATCACCTGTGGATACAATAACAAATATTTGGCCAGCACGCAGGCTGCTCTACAAGATTCAAATAACCAATTCCAAGCCAGTACACTGACTGGGTTTATTAGGCATTTAACGAATGTTTGTCCAGCACACAGGATGCTACACAACATTCAATGCTCAACCAGTGCATCGACTGGATTTACCAAGCATTCAACGAATGTTTGGCTAGTATGCAGGCTACTCCACAACATTCTAATGCCAAGCCAGTACGTCAACTGGGTTTATCAGGCATTCCATTAACCAATATGCAAAGCCAGTTCTCCGACTGGGTTTAACAAGCATACAAAAACCATCCACACACATCGGTATGGTACGCCTTCTTCACTTTGCTTCTTAGTATGCAGCACCGAATGACATGATATAAAATTGTAACATATTTCATACAAAAATTCACTCTCTAATATTGAAACACCAGGAATGCATCCATTACCTTAGGGTGTAGTCAATGTTGACAGCCATAACACAACACAACACCCAAAAGGTGTGCACCCCTTTCCGATGTGAGCCATGTAGGCCCTAAGCATTCTTGTACCTACACAGGTTTCTTAACATGGTAAGTTGGACATCCTATCCAATGCTTCAACACCATACCAGCCATCTCCCAAATCACTTGGTTAACTAATTGGGTGCCTTCCTCCTTCACCCGATCACAACATCAGGAGTCCACTCACTCCCTATGTGTTGGCAAAGAGTTTTCATCCCAAATTAACATCAATAGGGAGTTCATGGAATACTTTTGTATCACTACAACATCACCACTCCAACCACCTTATGGCCTTAACCATGACTACCACATATGGCATGCACTACTACTACAGGACCATGAGTCCTCACTTTCTTTGTTTATTAAACTCATAACCAACATACACACATGGCATGATACCTTTTCATATGAATGCAGTCTAAATTTTAAACAGTCACAGGATATGGGGATCCTTTCCCTTATTACCCCATACCTCACCATACCATGGCGGTATGGCATTCACATAAATGCATTCAACCTTACATGAATACCATTTTATGATGATTACAAATATGGTTGAAGGGATTCTTACCCATCGTCTTCAACACTTATACAATTAGCATAAATAAAACATTACATGCACGGATTCCATTAACATATTATATAATGTTACCTGATCAATTTGGTCTCTTACCAAGGACTACACAGTCCTTCCACCCACCTCTCGACCATATATTTGTGCTCCAACCTTTCTTCACAAGGCTACTAGTCATATGCAATATCATCATCAACATCTTCAGTCATGCTTCTATTATCTTGGTTCTACAACCATTACCACGACGACAATTATTATCAACCACAATAATTATCATAACTGGCTCATGGCATATGTAAAACATCACAACTTTTATCAATATGCAATACCATATGCAAGCACACATAAGTTTACATGTAGTAGGCATTATCTCTTAATATGCCTACTATGCATACACATTTCATCTATCTAATCCCTTGCATTTTCAACATTCTTATACCATAATCTTCTATATATAAGCTCCAAATTTATAAACATAACAACAAGAGAAGAGTTGAGGAATTCTCTCTCTCCAATTCCTCATCATAGCATGGAATTCCTATTCCACATCATAGCTGGTCCAATTCATGGAATCTCTACCTAGCACACAGGGGATCATTAGCTATGATTTTCTCACCAAGTAGCAATTCAAGACATATACACATGCATGAGATTTACACTTGCTACTTTCCTAGCATGCAATTCTTATGCTAGAAACAAAATAGTTTAAGGTGAGAAATTTTCCTCTTTATCAACATTGCCCTTTTGAGATTATTTTCCAATTTTCAGTTGCACCAATCTTGTCAACCCTATGTATCTTTCCTTGATCACTACAATAGCTCTCATTGCACTAAGTTCACATGCCTTGTTGCTCACATTACTTTCAAAAATTATGGTCAAGCCCAACTTGGTCTTTCTTGGACTTCCCTGCACTTATGAGCACTGTAATCATTCAATATTGATGCCAAGTAAAGGGCTAGATGTCTAGCTGGATCTGAATCTACCTTTCTGTGCTGACTAGATAGTCCTTATTGGTTGTCGAGTCTCACTCACTCAAGGCGGATTCCAAATGTATCAATCCTTTTCCACTGGAATTTTGCATCCGCTTGTTTTGTTAATCTTGTGCCACTTACATGGGCGAAATGTTATAAGAGTCGTTGATTACCTTGGTGGTTTTCCTCGTCTGTGGATATGTGATCAACGAGGGACATTCACCTTTGGGATTTCACATACCAATCTTCCATTAACCCTCGCGCACTTCACCCAGCGAAATTCTACGCAACCGTCGATCCGTCTCGGTCTCGATCTCCACCTTACGATCTATGTTCGTTCCGTAGTTCTAACAAGCCTATAAGCTCTTACTTTGGCCCAAGCAACCCCAGTGCTGCAACCTTGGGCTCAGATACCATCTGTAACGTCCCCGGTCCCCTCAGTTCCCTTTAGAGGTGATGGGGGATCTCCTTAGAATAACCTACTATTATTTTTAAACTATCCGCAACTCTACACTTTTACATAGCTGCAATGACCTCAGTCTGCAATCCGCAATCTACAAGCAACAATCTGCAAGCCGCAAGTCGAAATTCAGAAGTCGGAACACCAATTACACAGCGTCGAAGAAACACCTCTCCGACTTCTGCAGTCCGCAATCCGCGATGCAGGAGTCAGAAAGTCGAAACACCAAATATAGGGCATCGAAGAAACACCACTCCGACTTCCGTAGTCCGCAATCCGCGATGCAGGAGTAGGAAAGTCAGAACACCAAATACACGGCGTCAAAGAAACACCTCTCTAACTTTTGCAGTCTTCAATCTGCAATGTGGGAGTCAGAACACCAAATACACGTCGTCGAATAAACACCTCTCCGACTTTCGTAGTCCGCGATGCGGGAGTTGGAAAGTCAGAATGCCAAATACACGACGTCGAAGAAACACGCCTCTACTTCCATAGTCCATAATCTGCAATGCGGGAGTCGAAAATTCAGAACGCTAAATACATGGCGTCGAATAAACACGCCTCTGAATTTCAGAGTTTGCAATCTATGATGCGGGAGTCGGAAAGTCGGAACGATAAATACACAACTTCACCGAATTATGCCTCTGACTTCTGCAATATGCAATCTGCCATGTGGGATTTGGAAATTCGGAACTCTAACGCGCAAATCCAAAAAGAAACACCTCTCTGACTTCTGCAGTCCACATTCCGTGATGCGGGAGTCGGAAAGTCAGAACCCCAAGTTCACAACTCCGATAAAATTACACCTACGAATTCCACATTCCGCAACCTGCCATGTGGGAGTCGAAAAGTTTGAACCACGACATGCAACTCCGAAGAAATCACGCCTCCGACTTCCCCAATCCGCAATCCGCACTGTGGGTTCGAAAGGTCGGAAGTTAGCCATACCCCTGTTACTTGTTGATGTATGTGTAACTTCGGAATGTATTTCATCTATGTATTTTATATATATTTATTGTACCCTTATAAGAGATGTGTCATTCCTCTATAAGGAAGTGTCGTCATGCGGATTGACAAGTGTCGCAAGTGTGTGTACTTGCCGATGGGTTATTAGACCACCTTGTGGGGTCGGCCCTGATTTATATATAATATAATGTGGATGTACCTAGCTAGACAAGTCGGCCCCATAAGGTCACTGGGCAAAAAGGTTAGTATAAATAGAGATCGGAGATCTCTATTTTACTCATTCGGAAAAGCAACTCATTCTCACTCAGAAAGTGGTGCACTAGTGAGGAGGAGGATCATCTGCTACTAGGAGACTATCTCAGTGTTATTTGGTTGTACTTTGGTTGAGCTATTTCTCTCTCTATCTCTGAGGAAGTTGTGGGGTTTTTCACCTTAGGGTTTTCCCCACGGAAACTCTGTGTCTCTTGTCTCTTATGATTTTGATTCTTGTGATGCTTGTCATATTGTGATTGTCATGCATTGATATACTGTATATGTTATTCTCTCAGCAAAGATCCTAGAGTATTGTGAATTAATGCTCAAAATTTAACATGGTATCAGAGCTAACCTGAGAAGAAGACATTTTGCAGTGATGGAAGCTTGAGTTCCTTGTTTATTGGGTTTCTCTCCACAGATTTTGAAAATCAATATAGTATATTGACTCTACTCATCAAGGCGCATCTATCTGTCCAATCAGAATTCAATTCTGAGCATTTTCAGATTTGGCCCTAAAAATTAGGGTTTCCACAAAAATAGGAATTTCTGGAGTCTGAAGGCACAGCTGGAAGCTCCTTGCAAAAATCGAAGTTTAGAGCTTTGGATTGAGATTTTTGGCTGGGTAGATCTCCAGGAAACTCAAACCCTAATTCAGGGCTCTCCCCAGTGAACCCGGGAGGACAAAAGGGCAATTCTGAAGGGCAAAAATTTGCTGATATCAAAATCTGAATACACCAGGCTGATCAGCTCATCAAGGCGCATCTTTCTATCCTTTCAGAAATTTGAAATTCACATTTTGAATTTTTAGGGTTTTTTTCGACAAACCCTAATCCGAGACCAAATCCAGTTTTCAGCATTTCAAGTGGTAAGACCTAAATCTGTTCTATTTCCATTTGAAGTACTCTTTAGAATGTCTCTCCACACCAAGCTTGAGGATAAGCTTGAAGGGGCTGATAACTTCCGAGCCTGGAAGTATAGGATTGGGTTAATCCTGGAAGAGAATGAGTTGGACTCATATGTGAAAGAAGACATCCCTATCCCAGAGGATGAAGAGGCCAAGGTATTGCATAAGAAGAACTTGGTCAAGGAAAATAGAATCATTGCTGATTCCATTAAAGATCATCTCATACCCCATGTGTCCTCTCTAAAGACACCCAAGGAGATGTTTGACTCTTTGACCAAGCTATTTGAAGGAAAGAACATAAATCGGAAGATGACCGTGCAAAACCAATTGAAAGGAGTAGAGTTTCAGAATGTAGAAACCATTCAATCTTATTTTTCAAGGGTCTCCCAAATCAAGGAACAACTAGAAGCAGTGGATGAAATGGTGGAGAATGGTGAAGTGGTAATGACCACTCTAAATGGCCTACCCAGGTCATGGGATTCCTTTATCCAAGGAATTTGTGCAAGGAAGAAGTTGATCTCCTTCAGTAGACTACGGGAAGAATGCTAACAAGAAGAAGCAAGGCTTGTGGCACGAGAAGAAAAGATGGGGAATGAAGATCAAGCTCTCACAGTTCACACCAAGAAAGGGAAGTCCAAGAGAGAGACATCTCACTCCAAGAAATCTTCACATCACTTCAAAGAAAGAAGAATCTGCTTCACCTGTAATGAGAAAGGACATATTGCCATAAATTGTCCCAAGAACAAGAAGGACAACAACAACTCCAAGAAGAAGAAGAAGGGCAGCAAAAGAAGGTTTCATGCTCATGCTGTCGAGGATGATGAACCACCCAAGAAGAAGGCTAAGGAAGAAAGTGATGATGACTCATCAAGTGAAGAAGAGTATGTTCTAATCTTTGCTCTCACAGGTACCATCTCCCATGGTTGTAATGATTGGTTGATTGATAGTGGGGCCTCCAAACACATGACTGGGTTTAAGGAATCTTTTGTGAATCTATCTGAACATGAATCACCCCATAAGGTGAAACTTGGGGATGATTATCAATACCCAATCAAAGGAAGTGGTGAAGCCTCCTACAACCTAGATTCTGGAAAATCTTTGAAAATGAAAGAAGTTCTTTATGTACCTGGGCTCAAGAAGAACTTACTCTCAATCTCTGTATTGGATGCAAAAGGTATGAGGGTTGCATGTGTGGATGGCCAAGTCCTAATGTGGCCAAAGGGAAAGACCATAGATGATGCAGTAGTGATTGGAGAGCAAGAGGGAGGCTTGTTTAAATTGAAGGGACAACCTGAACATGCCATGGTGCATGAATCCATGGAGCCAAGTGAACTTTGGCATAGAAGACTTGCTCACATGCACTATAGAGCACTTCCAATTGCAAGCAAGGCTGTAGAGGGTCTTCCTGAAATCAAGACCAAACATGAAGGTGTTTGCAAAGGATGTGCAAAAGGTAAGAACATTAAGAAGGCTTTCCCAAGCAGTGAAAGCAAGGCAAAAGACATCCTGGAAATCATCCACTCAGATGTATGTGGTCCTATGTCATCCAGTTCTCTAAGGGGATATGCTTACTATGTCTCATTTATTGATGACTTCTCCAGGAAGACTTGGGTATACTTCTTGAAGAACAAAGATGAGGTGTTTGATAAGTTCAAGGAATTCAAAACCTTGATGGAGAATCAAACTGACAAGAAGATCAAAACTTTCAGATCCGACAATGGTGGAGAATTCACCTCAGGTGAATTCAAGAAGCTTTGTAGTGATTCAGGGATTAAGAGGGAGTTGACTGCTCCTTATAATCCTCAACAAAATGGAGTTGCAGAAAGGAAGAACAGAACTATCATGGAAGCAGCAAGGGCAATGCTGCATGACCAGGATCTACCTATGCATCTATGGGCAGAAGCAGCTAGAACATCTATATATGTGCAGAACAGAACACCCCACAAAATATTGGACAACAAGACACCAGAAGAGGTCTTTGCTGGTAAGAAACCTGAAGTCAGCCATCTCAGAATATTTGGTTGTCCTGTATACACTCATGTCCGAAAAGAAAAAAGGACTAAACTAGATCCTTCAGGAAAGAAGGGTATCTTTGTGGGTTACAGTGAAAGCTCGAAGGCTTACAGAATATACTTTCCAGGGTTTAAGAAGATTGATGTCAGCAGGGATGTAACATTTGATGAAAACTTAGCATTCATCAAATCAAGGAAGGCACCTATCGAAGTTTATGAAGAACCTAAGGAAACCAGATTTCAAGACACTACCATGACTGAAGCAGCTCCAGAAGTTGTTCGTGAGTTTGAAGATCCACAAGAACCTGTAGATCCACCCCGTGAGGATAACTCTCACAAGAGGAAACCTGCATGGGCTAGAGAGCTCATTCAAGATGCAGAAATATTTGGCATTCCAGAAGAAGAACACAGAGCAAAGAAGAGAACTAGATCACATACCAGCTATGTTGCTTTACTCTATGACATTTTGAACAAAGAACCTTCCAGTTATGAAGAAGCAGCGGAAAAGAAAGAATGGAAGGATGCCATGGTTGAGGAATACCAATCAATAATGAAGAATGATGTTTGGGATGTTGTCCCAAGACCTAAAGAGAAGTCCGTTGTGACTTCGAAATGGATCTTCAAAATCGAGCATGCTGTAGATGGCAGTGTAGAGAAATACAAGGCAAGATTCGTAGCTTGTGGCTTCTCTCAGAAAGAGGGAATAGATTATGAAGAAACTTTTGCACCTGTAGCCAGGTATACTTCCATCAGAACAGTACTTGCCCTGGCTGCAGCAATGAGATGGAAAATACACCAAATGGATGTCAAGACTGCTTTCTTGAATGGTGTAGTTGAAGAGGAAGTATATGTGGAACAACCACTCAGTTTTGAAATACATGATAGGGAGTCATATGTGTGCAGATTGAAGAAAGCCTTGTATGGCTTGAAGCAAGCTCCCAGAACCTGGTATGGTAGGATGGACAGTTTTCTATCTAGTTTGGGCTTTACCAAGAGTAAAGCGGATTCCAACCTTTACTACAAGGTTGAGGAAGGGAATCCTGTGATTCTACTCCTGTATGTGGATGACTTATTTTTAACAGGAGATGACAGACTGATTGTAGATACTAAGAGGAAGCTTGCTACTGAATTCGATATGAAAGATTTGGGAATGATGCACTATTTCCTAGGTATGGAGGTGTGGCAGAATGTAGGTGGGATCTTCCTTGGTCAAGGGAAGTACACAGTAGATATCCTGAAGAGATTCGGGATGATGGATTGCAAGGCCATTGCCACACCTATGGCATCGAATCTGAAGCTTCTATGTGATGCTTCATCTGAGCCGGTTGATGTCTCTTTGTATCGTCAGATGATTGGGTCCTTGATGTACCTGACGAACACGAGACCAGACATTTGCTTTGCTGTGAACACATTGAGCCAATTCCTGATGGATCCGAGGAGTGTTCACTTGGTTGCTGTAAAGCATGTTCTGAGGTACCTAAAGGGTACAGTGGATTTTGGGCTCAAATATGAAGCGAATCAAAAGTTTAACCTGCAGGGTTATGTTGATTCAGATTGCGCTGGCAGTGCTACAGATAGGAAGAGCACATCTAGGAGTTGCTTCAGTATGGGATCAGGTGTGATCTCATGGTTTAGAAGGAAGCAGTCCTGCATGGCACTGAGTACAGCTGAGGTAGAGTATGTTGCAGCCTGTTCAGCTAGTTGTGAGGCAGTATGGCTACGGAAGCTACTGTCTGAGTTATTTGATCTCTCGTTGGATGCTACTGGTATCTTCTGTGATAACCAAAGTTGTGTGAAGCTATCTGAGAATCCATTGTTTCATGACAGGTCGAAACACATAGAGATCAAATATCACTATATCAGGGATATGGTGCAGAGAGGAGCTATGAAGCTCCTGTATGTTGCGACGAATGAGCAGATTGCAGATGTGCTGACGAAGCCACTAGCCAGGGTGGAGTTCGAGTACTTCAGAGAGAGGCTTGGCGTTCTTCAGATCGAGGACACTTCGAGGAAGAAGTGATGGATACATCTGCTGAAGCCATTCCAAGCATGTTGGAAGGAGGATCCTTCACATGGCTGTGGATGTAAGCACTGGATGATGAGCATCAGGACGATGTTCTGGTTTCTGCTGGATATGATCAGTTGGATCATTTTTTTATGTATGTATGCATCATGTTGGATGCTGGATATGATCAGTTGGATCATTTATATGTATGTACGCATCATGTTGGATGCTGGATATAATCGGTTGGATCATTTGTATGTATTTTGTATATGTATCATGTTGGATGCTTGGACCATGTATCTGTATATGTATCAAGTGGATACATTGTATGATCAGGTAGATCATGTATATTGATATGTATCAGATATGATCAGGTAGATCATGTATGTTGATGGATACATTGTGTGGATCATGTATCTATGTATCAGGTAGATACACTATGTATGATGATATGTATTAGGTAGATACGTGGTGTGCATCAGATGGATGCATTGTATGATCAGGATGATCGTGGATGACGAGCTTCTCCAAATGACATGCAGCAGGATGTTGCAGTGATGATGATCAGGGTGATCATGTGTACATCAGGATGGTGTATGATGAGTATCAGATGATACTTTGTGGCCGTGGATCAGGTTGTGCAGGTAAGCATGTAATTTGTGCCCTGGGAGATTTGTAGATGGTCTTTCGAGGTTTTTCCTATGGCATGTAATTCGGTGCCCTAGGACATCTGGCAAATGCTCTTTCGAGGTTTTTCTTGGGAGGACATATAATTTGCGCCCTAGGAGATATGCAGATAGTCTTTCAAGGTTTTGCCTATGGCATGTAATTCGGTGCCCTGGGATATCTGGCAGATGCTCTTTCGAGGTTTTGTCCTATGGCATGTAATTTGCTCCTGGGAGATCTGGACAGGATGAAAAAGGCCTCAGATGCTTCAGCCAGGTTTTGCCATGACCACATGTAATTTGCTCCTAGGAGATCTCGACAGGATGAAAAAGGCCTCAGATGCTTCAGCCAGGTTTTGTGGTGAGATCACATGTAATGTGCTCCTGGGAGATCCGACAGGTAGAGCCATGTGCTCGTAACAGCCTGGGATGCTTCAGCCAGGTTTTGTGATGGATCACATGTAATGTGCTCCTAGGAGATCCTACAGGTAGAGCTGTGTGCTCGTAATAGCCTGGGATGCTGCAACCAGGTTTTGTGACGCACGTAATAAGTCCTGAGGTTTCCACAGTATGGCCAGTGATGATGAAGACCTGCAGGTGGTGGGCCTACATCCAGTATGAAAAATGACTGGCTCTATAGAACTTCCTATGACAAGTAGAGTCAGAGATTGGTTGAGATAGCAGCAGCAGTGACGATGATGATGACGATGCATCGATGACGATGATCCCAAGAAGAAGACATGTCTAGCAGTACTGTGTCGAGAAATACCTTCCTATTTAAGAGGGAGTGTTGATGTATATGTAACATCGGAATGTATTTCATCTGTGTATTTTATATATATTTATTGTACCCTTATAAGAGATGTGTCATTCCTCTATAAGGAAGTGTCATCATGCGGATTGACAAGTGTCGCAAGTGTGTGTACTTGCCGATGGGTTATTAGACCACCTTGTGGGGTCAGCCCTGAATTATATATAATATAATGTGGATGTACCTAGCTAGACAAGTCGGCCCCATAAGGTCACTGGGCAAAAAGGTTAGTATAAATAGAGATCGGAGATCTCTATTTTACTCATTCGGAAAAGCAACTCACTCTCACTCAGAAAGTGGCGCACTAGTGAGGAGGAGGATCATCTGCTACTAGGAGACTATCTCAATGTTATTTGGTTGTACTTTGGTTGAGCTATTGCTCTCTCTATCTATGAGGAAGTTGTGGGGTTTTTCACCTTAGGGTTTTCCCCACGGAAACTCTGTGTCTCTTGTCTCTTATGCTTTTGATTCTTGTGATGCTTGTCATATTGTGATTGTCATGCATTGATATACTGTATATGTTATTCTCTCAGCAAAGATCCTAGAGTATTGTGAATTAATGCTCAAAATTTAACATTACTACCAACTTCTCATGCTAATAACTTCCTCACCCTAAGTCCATTTTTGGAAAACTTGGTACCGTTGGAAATCTCTCGGCGAGCCCTATGCAATTGCATGATCCTCTGCCACACCTGAGGACTCTGATTTTTCCATTCTTCCAATCACAGTGTTGCCCAAACTTCATCAAGGCTTCTTACCTCTCTGTAAAGAGATATGATCCACTCTTCCATGTCTCCTCCCATCAATCCAGACCCTCAAAGGGAACATGAACATAGCAAGGGGTGTCTATTCCCCCCCCCCCAAAGTCATGACTGAATATTCTGAACCTATTGGGACTCGACAAGACTTAGCACTATTCATTAATGAACAAATTCATAAAAACACATGGATACATATGCATACTCAATAAACACAGCTGAATGAAACATGAACGATTACACATTCAGAACACAGAATGAACATGATATAAATCATAGAGAACACTAATATCCTTTTATTGAAATCTCCAAGCAATTGGATATGGGATGCAACATTCCAACCCAACCATAGGTCTCTACCCATCCTGTATTATTTCAACACTTAGATACCACCCCCGAGCTGGGGCTATGTATCCACTACGGAGGAACTACTTAGGTCCACTCTTAGCCTTAGGCACAGTCAATCAGGGTCATCTGGCACACAGCTGGCTCTGGAAAGCAAGTGGGGGGACAGGGAAGAAGTTTCCTAAGCCAATAATATCAGCCACAGAGCTACAGGCATATCTAGTTGGCTTCAGACAGTCCAGGTAACCCCATCACCTCCACTCTCAGCCTTAGTAAAGTCCCCTTCTCTACTGCACAGTCCCTCGGGCGCCCTTCCCTTAATGCTGACCAGGGCCGGTATGGCTAGTACTAACTTCTAAAACAAGGCTAATTGAGGCCTGACTAGATCTACCATGAATTCTTACCCCCCCAGGTCTCTATAATATCCCTTCAAAGGAAAGTCCTTGGATTCACCTTGTTTTAACTCTAGGGTTTTACAACTAGTTCCAAACACCTCCAAATGATTTTGAAATTGGGGAGGAAGTTCTTGATGGGGAATAGTACATATTAACACACCTATAAGACATCCAAACAACTGATATACCCATCCATGGTCTACAAATTGCATGGGAAGAA
Source organism: Larix kaempferi (assembly GCA_027924585.1). Classification (NCBI taxonomy): domain Eukaryota; kingdom Viridiplantae; phylum Streptophyta; class Pinopsida; order Pinales; family Pinaceae; genus Larix; species Larix kaempferi. Next base: position 6,321,495 of record BSBM01000931.1, read on the forward strand.
GTTTCATAACAAGACTAGTTAATTTGAGAAGTGGAGATCCCCCCTAAGTCTGGCATTAGATGCTCTTCCAAACACTGTACGGGCTTCACTAATTATTGTTATGATTCTTGGTTCTGTTATAGGACATTAGGAACAGTATATTTGCATAATTATATTTGGTTTTAGGGTCGAATAGGCATCCTAATGAACAACAACTTCTAGAGTCTAGTTTTTTAGGTGAAATTGGTGGGCAAGGAGTCTCGAATTTTTTTATAAACCATAGTAACGCTTCATAGGTTTGCACACATCATTTGGGCCATCAAATTAACTTCATATGTATCTCATAACATGATAAATAACTCAACAAACGCTGATATAAAACAGGTACAATATCATTCCAAAATCACTATGCAAATGCAAATGCTATGGGGAAAATGGCTTGAATCTCTTCCTTGGATGTAAATATCACTTGGAATACATAATGTTTCGAGCTGTGGCTCTCATGATATGATTATTACAGATATATATAGCATCTAACATGTCCATGAAGTTGAAATAACAGTCCTTCACTAACTATATGCAACAACAAGTGCGTTATGCAAAAGCTATGGGGAAAATGGCTTGAATCTCCTCCTTGAATGTAAATATCACTTGAAATACATAATGTTTCGAGTTGTGGCTCTCATGATATGATTATTACAAAGATATATATCAGGTAACATTCCCATGAATTCGAAATAACAGTCCTTCACTAAATATATGCAAAAACAAGTGCGCCCTTACACATTTACATGACATTGAGAGAAAGATAGTAGAATAGGAAAAGAGAAGAATGAGAGAAGATGAACTTGAACTCAGTTGGGTCTGAACCTACATCAAAACATCTCCATGAATCTCTGTTGAGAGTTCTAAATGGCCTCTCCATCAACCAACTAGGATAGGAATCTTGCACCCTCGAAATTGGTTCTAAGGCAAGAAGGATAAGCATCTGCCTTGCAAGGACAAGCTAAGCTCTCCAATTTTTGCCAAATGAGAAAATGATCAAAATCTAGTCTCCTTCTTTCTTCTTGTATTTTATTAACCTCCCAAGGCCTCCTTATCTCTAATTCCCTCTGAGAGACTCATCCCAACTTGAATTAGGGAGAGATTCCCATGAATGCCACTTGTCCAACTTTTCCTAGCTCTCCTCTTCTATCAATTCGAATGGGGGAATTTTGGCTGCCATAAATCCCCTTGTGCCCCCTCTTGGAGGCTATTTTTATCCCTGACATGTCATATATGTTAGATGTCAGCAATCAAGTCTGAAATTTGTCATAAGTGTCATATAATCTTCATCATTGTTGTCATAGGAGTTAGGGAATCTAGCTCCAAGTGTCACAATTCTTCTAAGATGCCTCTTCCTCTTCCATGGGAATTACTATTACACTCCAATTCGACCTTACATGATTCATGCCATGAGAATACCTCTTCAACTCCCCCAAGTATGTTACCCTTCATCTTGAACTCGAATTGGTGAGAGAATGATACCAAGTGTAGTGGGGAATCTTGCCACATGTGTGTCCCACAACCTCTTATGCGCCCTCATGATCTAATGCCAACTTATTTTCTTTTTATTATTATTTAATTGAACCATTTAATGTGAATTTGTAAGTCTAAGGTCATTTTGGATCTTGTATCTCCTTTATTCCAACTTTAAATGCTTCCACCCCCAACCTAGGGAACTAGTAATTTTCCTCCATGATAGTTCATTTGGATGGGGATATTACAAACTTTGAATTGGGAATTTTCTCTTAATTTGACCCACCTTGTCCATTTGGATCTAATTTTACATTATTACTAAATTGGACATCATGCTTGACAATTATTTAAACCTTATCATTAATTTGACAAACTATCATGAATATGGCCAAGTGGCCTAGCCCATTGTGACCCAATGAAAAATTTGGGGACATGACAGTCTCTCTTCCACTACAATCCACTCTTGGATCTCCTCGGGGTTGCGGCCGAGTGGCTATGTCCCGCCGATGCCCTTTTGGGATTCTAAAACTAGGTTTCCCTATGGGTTTCAGGGCGACTCACTCTCTCAAATTTTCCCCAAGGTTCAGGTTGATGGGTTCCCCGTGGGATTTATGCTCCCACACGAATTTCTAGGAGACCTTGGCAATTCCCCAAATGCAGCTTCATCCCAAGTCGTGATTTTCTCATTTCTTCATTACTGGGCATGCGTCATCCATCCAAAACTGAATCCTGGATCCTCTACTATGCAATGGGGATGAGGGAAAATGAATTCCCATGAGGTAGAGTGGCTTGTGGGACAAGCAAATAGAGCCCATAACCTACCTTATGAATTTCAGGGCTTCCCATACCCCATCAATCTCATGGACTGATTTCCTCAACCACTTCCTTACAACATAATTAAATGGCAGCTAGGACAGTCAAAGGGGGTTCCCAAGGTGACATATGGCAGCCTAGGGTTCAATTCCACAAACCCCTCACCTCTCCCTAGTGGATACACAGTCCCCCTCATTTAGTTGCATCCATAGCCAACCCCTTGGTATTTTTATTTGCATTATAATCATTTACATGCTTTTACAATTTCCATGGCTTACTAGCACATGGATAGCACAATTTGGAATATCTGGCTACGAATTCACTATCGGGGCCTTGGCCTTGAGCTCCACTCTAGGAATCATACATCACATATATACAATGTTTACATTAAAAGCCAATATATCCTGAGGGTCAAAATAGGGGTATTACAATTCCCTCCCCCTTAGAATAACAACGTCCTCGGTATTCCAATACTCAGGAATACATACACATTGTTTACACATCAAAATTCACAAAATGTGGCAGGTCTGTCCTACATTTCATCTTTTACTTTGAGTTGTCAGGACCGATTCCTTTGGCTTCTACAAGCTGCTCATGCTGGCCTAGACCTTCCAGCTCCACAATAATCCCTTCCTTTTCTTTACCTTCCATCTGATCCACAAGTTTGGAACTTTATGGATACAATTCTTCTTGTTGTCCTTTCCACTACTGAAAGCTTCCAGAATGCCTTTTACCTCATTTTGCAGACAAATAGAGTCTTGCAAAACCTTGTGGTTCATCTCATTCTATTGCTTTTGTAGCTTGAGCATTTCCTCAAGATTTTCTTGGGTCTTGGCAATTGTTTGAAGAAGATTTTCAGCCAAATACAATAGATTTTGGTCTGCTGCCATGGTCATTGTGCACAACTGCCCACACTTTGCTTACTAGCAACACTTGGCTTGTAACAACTGCAAGCAATTGGTTTAATTTTCACCTGTGAAATTCATCATTGTAAATTTTGTTAGGCCAAGCATAACATAAGCATTAAGATCAGTCAATTACTTGCCCAATTGACATGGAAATTTCTTGCTTTATCATGATACTTCCACACATTTCATGCTTGTACAACATACAAATGAACTCATTCATGTTCATCCTTTCACAGGGAATTAACTATTTCAACATTCTCAATTTATTTCAAGCAAAATAAACACAATCAACTTTCAGCCATGACATGCATTCAACAATTTTCTATTTCTAAAATGCATCAATTAAAAAGGAAAGAAAAGAGTAAGATTTTCCCCGTCTTAATATCGTTCCAATCCGAAGCCCCACCACAACTATGGTTCCATGCTCCTTGGTCTCTTTCACTCCAAATGTGAATGCTTTACTCGCCTTTTCCTTGTTTGAATGATGACACTTGGTGTCTAAGGTCTGTCCAAGGCTTCTCAACTAGGGAACCCTTCCCCGTGATTTTCCTACAGAACCTTTGGCTTCTAGGACCCACACAAGTCCTCTAGCACCATTCTCCATTGCTACTCATATTGAGCTTTCTAGGACAATCACATGTCCAACTGCATCCTTAGGATGCCTTCAAGGTTCTTGCTTCCAACAATACCTACACTCAAACATTGAGTCAATTCACATGTCAAGTTCATTTTCATAGGATTTATCTCTAAACAAGAGTTTAAAAAATCATAGCCAAATCATATACACACGTATATTCATATTAAATAAGCAAGAAGATGTAAGATAAACCAAATACTTATCTGTATTGGACGTCTTCACATTACTCCACAGGTTCCTTATTTGCTTTACAAGCCTTGGATCACATGCGCATACAATAACGAATGTTTGGCCAGCACGCAGGCTGCTCCACAACATTCAAATAACCAATGCCAAGCTAGTACGCTGACTGGGTTTATCAGGCATTTAACGAATGTTTGTCCAGCATGCAGGCTGCTCCACAACATTCAATTCTCAACTAGTGCACCGACTGGATTTACAAAGCATTCAACGAGTGTTTGGACAGCACGCAGGCTGATCCACAACATTCTAATGCCAAGCTAGTATGCCGACTGTGTTTATCAGGCATTCCATTAACCAGTATGCTAAGCTAGTTCTCTGACTCGGTTTATCAAGCATACAACAAACATCCACACACATCGGGATGGTACCCCTTCTTCACTTTGCTTCTTAGTATGCAACATTGAATGGAATGATATAAAATTGTAACATATTTCATAAAAGAATTCACTCTCTAATATTGAAACACCAAGAATGCGTCCATTCCCTTAGGGTGTAGTCAATGTTGACAACCATAATGCAACACAACAACTGAAAGGTGTGAACCCCTTTCAGATGTGAGCCATGTAGGACCTAATCGCATTCAAGCAGTCTGAAATAAAAGCATGCTATGTATATTAATTCTAATAATTAGACATGCATATTCTCAGCAAGTGTGACAAAATACTTATGGGTTTGCAGATGTATTTTATCTTCCTTTCGCGAGGAATGGGGCTCCTGTCACCTACCCAAATTTCTGGGAATTATTATTTTATTTTGCAAAAATACTTTATGTTAATTTAATTACAAAGTTTTTTAATTATGATCAGTTATGATCATGGATGAATGTAATTACTGAATATTATTATTTAAATAAATTAATTAGGAGACAAACACCCAAGAGGACTGTTGAATGAGTGTTCACTGACCCACTAGGAGGAATGGAAGCTGTTGGAAGGTATGGGACACATGGCAGCAGTTACATCACACCACTAACTGTTGGTTATGGGACAACTTCCCCTAAAATAGGGCATTATCCCCCAGGTGGAGGGAGTGAGCAGGAAGCTCATTTAATGACCCAGTAACATTTGAAAAGGCCTAGGCAACCTATAAAGGCAAATTCGAATTGGGCAGGCAGCCCTTAATCAATATTTCTGCAAAATATTTTCCTCTTGTAAATCAGGTGATTTCAAGAGAGATTCGAATAAGGGAGGTTAGTGGTGATTGAAAACTGAGTTTTAACATATTATTGAAGAAAAACAGAGTTGTAGGAGCAAGTCTTTTGGACTGCTACCTATTGGAGATTTAGAAGATTACTGCTACAACAAGAAGAAGTCCTAATTCTTGAAGTTTCTTCCTCCTGGTGGTTCAACGAACAGGCTCGGGGGTCCTAAGATAGTATTTGACTGTTTTCAGGAGTTTGGTTGGGTGGAACAGTCTTCCTGGGTTGTTTGTTGCCCTACAGAGTTCTCAGGTTCTTAAGAATTTCCTAACTTATTCTTAGTAAATAATTTGGTTCCGTTTATCTAGTATTATTCTGTTTATTTGCTTTCGAAAAGAATCTAATTTTGGAAATGTTGAAGTTTAATGTTAAATTGATAAATCAATATCCCCATTTTTCCACATGTTGTTTGGCAACATCGTACTCTAGTAGAGATATGCAAATTAAAGTAGATTAGAAGATAGACAAATTTTGCCATTGAATTCGATAGATAGGTAGTAATCATATATGTATCAGTTTTCTGTTCCTAAGATTAATTAATTGAAGAAGGTCCTGTATCATAGTTAGTGTATATAATGTTTCTTTAGTTATATGATAAACAGTCCATATATAATTTATGTACAATCCTCCTGCATTATATATAAACTATGTTCATAGGAAGTAGATAGATTACTACTGCATATTGTTTTAAGACTGTTGAATTTGAATAAAAAATTCTTTATAATAAGCTGGAAACAATAGTTTTCACACGGGTTTCATATTCATACATTTCATTCACACACAGTTTCATTGAAATTACTTCATCAGCATTATATGCATAGAAATTAAATTATAGACAGAATTGTAATTACACAGTCTTCACGATTTCTACACTATACATTCACATTGCTTTCACTTACTATAGTAAGGATGTATTATCTATAAATTTAACAAATGACAAGAATTTACTAAACACTACTATTATTACTACATGTTTATTTCTCTCTTTTTCTGCTTACTCTGTTTTGTGATTATTGTAAATCTGAGTCTCGTATCAAGAAAAAAACCCTAGCTAGATTTATATTTTTCTCTTTTATTATTTTATAACAAAACTTTACACTCTATTCAAACCTGGGATCGAAACCGATCCAGTATCTTTAATATTGTTCAGATTATCATCCTCAACAAAACACGAATTAGGGTTTGACCCTATTCGTTTCCTTTGCAAAACATTATTGAAATATCAGTTCAACCTTTTACTCTACTTAGATTTCAAACATCGACAAATAAGAACACACATTATCAACCTACAGTGTCAAGACAAACTACACAGACTTATACGAAAAGTTTAGCATACATTCCCATCTTAAGGTTGAAGTTTATTTTATACACAAAACCTTTATCATCGACGATATCTTCAAACCCTAATCTAGTTCGAAAGACATTGTAGTAACCTTCAGCATGAAGTCGAATTACACAGACATTTAACCAATATAATTTAGCATGCAAATTTAATTTCCGAGGAAAGAAGTATCAATTACACAGTGATTGAGCCCACGGCTTATTTCAAAACTTAACCTTTGAAATTGTGGATTCTTAGAACGAAGATTTTCAACCTTGATTGCAAACAAAATTAAAATCAGGGTTTATCCCAAGTTTACAGCAGTTCTAAAAGAACCCAATATCCCAGAACATCGACGAGTCATAGCTCCAGTCGGTCTCACAAAATTACACTTTATAAAAACCAAGAACCATTCAAACGAAAACAAGAGTCGTAAGCATGTTTTGAGATTTCTTCAACTATCAACATCGACAGAGAAAACGATGAGCCTTGACAAGCCTGATACTCATTCTTAAGAACCACTTCAACCACCGTCCAAGAGAACCATGAGGGTTATGGAAGACCCGAGGCTTATTGGTGTTGAGGCATGCTAACACCTTTGCCAAAACGTTACTCTTTTGCTTCCTTAAAACCCTGCAGCTGACAAACGACGGAGTTTGAGTTAGATAAAAGTTACTTCTAAAATGAAAACGAAACGCAGCAAAGAAATATTTCACCTCAGAAGAATCGGTTACCTTCGTAAACCCTGGCCAAGTCTTGAAGTTCTCAGACAAACGACGAGAATGGTGCTGTGAACGATACCAAGAAACTTTCAACCATGATTTCGATAACACTCCAAACCAGAGACTTAGATCTCCAATAAACAAAATGCCATTGCAGAGGTTTAAGACTTGTAACTTCCACTTGTTTAGAAAGTCTCAAGGTCGAATCTCTCCCAAGGTTTCAATAGAAATTTCGGCAGCCTGTCGGCCACCTCCAACGAAGACAATAACACAATGAAACCACTTTTCCAAGTTCATAAACTCAACACACGGTAGATGTTAGGGTTTTCATCCAACGGCCCATTTCCATCACCATCGACGGTCTCCATCTTGCCAGCAATCGTAGCATTGAAATAAACGACGTCAAACATTTAATGCCCAACCTATTTTACAGGTTGACATTGCCACGATGGCACATGGTGGAGCAACACGATCAACGCATGGCATATAACCCTTACACAACAACAAGCATGGAGGCATTCACGTCTATGTGGATCTCTGAGATTACCACTCAGCAGGGAGGCAGTACCAAGTTTTTAATGCAGGATCATTGGGCGATCTCTATCTCAGCTGGAGACCGGCGCCAAGTTAAATGAGCCAGTAACCTGTCAATTTTCATATTAATTGCATGTCAACGTTTTTCGACGGGACTGTAAACCTTGCAATTTCATAGTATCATAACCTTTTAAATTTACAACAGTAATTTAACATCTATGCAAAGTTCGATATAATATTTCATTATAGTGCTTGCACTTTATTACCGTCGAATCCAATATATTACAATGTTGGCAAACATAGATTATAGTTTGGATATGATTCTTTTTGTTACATGCTATTGTAATAGTTACACCTATATTTTAATATTGATATCAAAAAGAGGATTAATATAGTTGCACCACTATATTCATAAGACCTAGATTTTATCACGATATAGAATGGAATTTAAATAGCTCAAGTCTTGTTTGTACTATAGTCAATCTATGGTTTACATTTGTTCATATATTTAATTGCTACCAATGTCTAGTCTTTGGGAAAGATCACAATCGCTTATTAATACCTAAACAATTATAGTGGTGAATATGAACTTTGAACCATAACACTTATATAGTTAATCAATAATGTTGTATAAGCTCACAAGCACATACATGCTATAATATATAGTTTGGTAATGGGAGTAATAATTTTCTCCAACCCCTATCCACTTTTATTCATGCGATACAATGGTAATGTACCATCATGGTACTACCAGCTAAATGGTGACAACAAGACAGCTATGATGACGACAGAATTTAGTTAGTGAAAGGACGACGACAGAACCAGCTAAGTACAAAGACGACTATAGTGACGACGTTGCTAATTAGATGCTTATTCATACCGCTAACTTGGTTTGATCTTACTACGATACAATACGAATTATGGAAAGCAAAAGTGTAAGCATATGAATCGTACCTGTATGCTTTTATAAATGCAACAGTCTTTAATCATTTCTATTTTTATTTTCAAACGATGAATTTGAACTCACACGAACTGGAATTTATTGCAATCATGAAACTTCTTACCTATCGTCTGCACATAGAACAGGTCCAATGTTTTAGCATATAGCTAAGTAAGCTTTGGGGTCCCTCATAGACTCCCTTAGACAGCAAAGGAGCAAACTGTCAGTATCATCTCAAGGAAAGAGCATCATATCACATTCTAACCTGGCATTTCATTATTACATCAATCATACTTATCATTGCATTAAAAAGTGTCGCATCAAAGTCTGATTTTATTCGTGCATTTAACTATGATAATCATAGTTGTTATGAATGCAATTAAGTTGTCACTGTCGCATTAGTTATAACATAATTTTATTTATGTTGAGCACAACAGCTGTTTAGTTAGCATTGTTACATCTAGAAATTATAAATTTCCGCAATTATAAATTATCACAAATTAAGCTAATTATTGCTATTTACAAAAAATTTAATTTTTTTACAAAAACATGGGATGTTACAGCTCCCTTCTCTGATTTAACAGTCCCTCGGGATTGTTACCCCAATCCCTTCTTCGTTTCATAACAACATATGTCCTATTGGCATAACTTCACCATCTCACCCGCATTGTTTACCAACAAGCAATTCAGATGAGACATTATCAAAATTTACAATGGCGTTTCACTCGAAACGCATTTCCAAAGCATGAGATCCTTCCCATGGAGTTTAGCTTCTGCAGTCCATAGAACATGGTATTCCTTCATTGTGTCCTCCTAACACAATTCACAAACATTCAAACAATCAATGAAATTAATAATCAAACTCAAATCTGAATTTACAATTCTGTTCACTACAAAAATTTGGTTTATTTAACCATGAGTCCATCCTCATATTGTTTGGCTCTTGTAAGCGGTATCACTCTATCCATTATGGTTTTACACTTGCTGCCATAACCTGGACATCCACCTACAACATGTTCTCTTGACACAATTCTAGAGAACCAAACAACCATTAGTAATTATTAGCAAAACCTCAAATATGAAATTTACAAATCTGTTTTCCTACAGAAATTAGGTTTTTTTGCAACCATGAGATCCTTCTCATAAACTTAAGTCAGAAAATTTATAAATTGGTTTCATACAAAAATCAAATTTCACAACAATGAGATCATCCTCACAATATTTGGCTCTTGCGCATGGCAAATTCCATCATTTATTATGGACTTACATACATTGCCATTTCCAAGACAATTCTACCTGCAGTTTGAATTCTTCAATCAACCAAACAAGTTGTGAATACCCACGCATATAATATTTTCATTGCAACATTTACAACAACCACTAAAGTGATCTTAGAATTATAACATCCTATAATTCAAACACTATTAGCTGCTAATATTTCAAATGCAATGAAATACGATACTTTTATATGCATCATTATCACAATAAAATGTAATATACAATCACACTATCAATATGAAGTCAAATAAAACTTTCAATATTCATGATTACAAAATCATATAATTTCATGCAACTCTGTCCTCCCAACAAAGCATCACGATAGCCCATCAAACATGACTACCCTTTTCATGCAATCATTTTCCTGCATCCCTGGAATCTCTTGAAATGATCTCATAATTACCAATAGTTCATCATTTCATCTATTATCTACTTGCAATGAAATATATATCACAACCATGCATTCACACAATGCATCTCAACATGTGCACCTACACATATGCATGCACATTCACAACATTTACATAATATGTTAATGTACCTAATGCACTACAACTTTGATCAAAGCATTCTTGTGCCTACACAGGTTTATTAACATGGTAAGTTGGACATCCTAGCCAATGCTTCAACACCATACCTAGCCATCTCCCCAATCACTTGGTTAACTAATTGGGTGCCTTCCTCCTTCACCTGATCACAACATTAGGATTTCACTCACTCCCTACGTGTTGGCAAAGAGGTTTCATCCCAAATTAACATCAATAGGGAGTTCATGGAATACTTGTGTAGCACCATAGCATCACCACTCCAACCACCTTATGGCCTTAACCATGACTACCTCATATGGCATGCACCACTACTACAAGACCATGAGTCCTCACTTGATTTGTTTATTAAACTCATAACCAACATACACACATGGCATGATACCTTTTCATATGAATGTAGTCTAAATTTTAAACAGTCATAGGGTATAGGACTCCTTGCCCTTACTACCCCATACCTCACCATACCAAGGTGGTATGGCATTCACATAAATGCATTCAACCTTACATGCATACCATTTTATGATGATTAAAAATATGGTTGAAGGGATTCTTACCCATCATCTTCAACACTTATACAATTAGCATAAATAAAACATTACCTGCATGGATTCCATTAACATATTATATGATGTTACTTGATCAATTTGGTCTCTTACCAAGGACTACATTGTCCTTCCACCCACCTCTTGATCGTAGATTTGTGCTCCAGCCTTTCTTCACAAGGATGCTAGTCATATGCAATATCATCATCAGCATCTTCAGTCATGCTTCTATTATCTTAGTTCTACAACCATTACCACGACAACAATTATTATCAACCACAATAATTATCATAACTGGCCCATGGCATATGTAAAACATCACAACTTTTATCAATATGCAATACCATATGCAAGCACACATAAGTTTACATGTAGTAGGCATTATATCTTAATATGCCTACTATGCATACACATTTCATCTATCTAATCTCTTGCATTTTCAACATTCTTAAACCATAATTTTCTATATATAAGCTCCAAATTTATAAACATAACAACAAGAGAAGAGTTGAGGAATTCTCTCTCTCCAATTCCTCATCATAGCATGGAATTCCTATTCCCCATCATAGCTGATCCAATGCATGGGATCTCTACCCAGCACACAAGGGATCATTAGCTATGATTTTCTCACCAAGTAGCAATTCAAGACATATACACATGCATGAGATTTACACTTGCTACTTTCCTAGCATGCAATTCTTATGCTAGAAACAAAATAGTTGAAGGTGAGAAATTTCCCTCTTTATCAACATTTCCCTTTTGAGATTATTTTCCAATTTTCAGCTGCACCCATCTTGTCAACCCTATGTAGCTTTCCTTGATCACTACAATAGCTTTCATTGCACTAGGTTCACATGCCTTGTTGCTCACATTGCTTTCAGAAATTATGGTCAAGCCCAACTTGGCCTTTCTTGGACTTCCTTGCACTTATGAGCATTGTAATTGTTCAATATTGATGCCAGGCAAAGGGCTAGATGTCTAGCTGGATCCAAATCGCCCTTTCTGTGTTGATTAGACAGTCCCTGTTAGATGTCGGTTCTCACTCACTCAAGGTAGATTCCAAAGGTATCAATCCTTTTCCAGTGGAATTTTGCGTCCGCTTGTTTTGTTAACCTCCTGCCACTTACATGGGAGAAATGTTGTAAGAGTCGTTGATTACCTTGGCGGTCTTCCCTGTTAGTGGATCTATGATCAACGAGGGACGTTCACCTTTGGGATTTCATGGACCAATCTTCCATTAACCCTCGCGCACTTAACCCAGCGAAAATCTACGCGGCCGTCGATCCTTCTCGGTCTCGATCTCCACCTTACGAACTCTGTTCGTTCCGCAACTCTAACAAGTCTGTAAGCTCCTACTTTGGCCCAAGTAGCCCCAGTGCTATAACCTTGGGCTCTGATACCATCTGTAACATCCTCGGTTCCCTTTAGAGGTGATGGGGGAGCTCCTTAGAATAACCTACTAATTTTTTCTTTTAAACTATTTGCAACTCTGCATTTTTACACAGCTACAACAACCCCAGTCTGTAATCCGCAATCCGCAAGCCGCAAGTCGGAAGTCAAAATTTGGAACACCAATTACACAACGTCGAAGAAACACCTCTCCGACTTCCACAGTCCGCAATTCGCGATTCGAGAGTCGGAAAGTCGGAACACCAAATACATGGCGTCAAAGAAACACCTCTCTAACTTCCGCAGTCTCCAATCCGCGATGTGGGAGTCGAAAAGTCGAAACGCCAAATACACGACGCCGAAGAAACACCTCTCTGTCTTCTGTAGTCTGCAATCCGCGATGCGGGAGTTAGAAATTCGGAACGCCAAATACACAGCGTCGAAGAAACACCTCTCTGACTTCCACAGTCTGCGATGCGGGAGTCAGAAAGTCGGAAATCCAAATACACAACATCGAAGAAACATGCCTCCGACTTCCGTAGTCCACAATCTGCGATGCAAGAGTCGAAAAGTCAAAACGCTAAATACATGGCGTCGAAGAAACACGCCTTCGACTTCCACAGTCTGCAATCCATGATGTGAGAGTCGAAAAGTCGGAATGTTAAATACATAACTTCGTCGAATTACGCCTCTGACTTCTGCAATCCACAATCCACCATGCGGGATTCGGAAAGTTGGAACTCCAACATGCAAAGATGAAAAGAAACACCTCTCCGACTTCCTCAGTCTGCAACCCGCAATGTGGGAGTCAGAAAGTTGAAACCCCAAGTTCACAACTCCAGGAAAATTACACCTCTGACTTCTGCATTCCGCAACCTGCCTTACGAGACTTGGAAATTCAGAACCACATCGTGCAACTCCGAATAAATCACGCCTCCGACTTTCGCACTGTGGGTTCGGAAGGTCGAAAGTCGACCATACCCCTGTTACAGCCAACTTCTCAGGCTGATAACTTCCTCATCCTAAGTCTATTTTTGGCAAACTTGGTACCATTGGAAATCTCTCAGCGAGCCCTATGCAACTGCATGATCCTTTGCCACACTTGAGGACTCTGATTTTTCCATTCTTCCAATCAAAGTGTTTCCCAAACTTCATCAAGTATTCTTACCTCACTGTAAAGAGCTCTGATCCAATCTTCCATGTCTCCTCCCATCAATCCAGACCTTGAGAGGGAGCATGAACAACACATGGGGTGTCTATTCCCCCCCCCCCAAAGTCATAATTGAACATTCTGAACCTCCTAGGCCTCAACAAGACTTATCCCTTTATCAATGAACAACTTCATAAAAACACATGGATACATATGCATACTCAATAAACATAGTTGGATGAAACATGAACAATTAAACATCCAGAACACAAAATCAACATGATATAAATCACAGAGAACACTTATCCTTTTATTGAAATCTCCAAGTAACTGTATATGGGATGCAACGTTCCAACCCAACCATATGTCTCTGCCCATCCTGTATTATTTCAACACTCAGAGACCACCCCCGAGTTGGGGCTATGTATCCACTAAGGAGGAACTACTCAGGTCCACTCACAAGCTTAGGCACAGTCAATCAGGATCATTCAACACACAGCTGGCTCTGGAAAGCAAGTGGGGAGACAGGGAAGAAGTTTCCTAAGGCAATAAGCTCAACCACAGATCTACAAGCATATCTAGCTGTCTTCAGACAATCAAGGTAACCCCATCACCTCCACTCTCACCCTAAGTAAGATCCCCTTCTCTGCTGCACAGTCCCTCAGGCGCCCCTTCCCTCAACGCTGACCTGGGCCGGTATGGCTAGTCCTGAATTCTAAACCAAGGCTAATTGATCCCTCACTGGATCTACCGTTAAGTCTAACCCCCCCCAGTCTCTCTTCCACCGCGATCCGCTCTTGGATCTCCTCAGGGTTATGACCAAGTGGCTATGTCCCCCCGCTTCCCTTTCGAGCTTCCAAAATCGGGTTTCCCTATGGGTTTCAGGGCGTCTTACTCTCTCAAATTCGCCCCAGGGTTCAGGTTGATGGGTTCCCCATGGGATTTAACTTCCCACATGAATTTCTGGGTGACCTTGGCACTTCCCCAAATGTGACTTCATCCCAAGTCATGATTTTCTCGTTTATTCACTGTTGGGCATGGGTCCTCCATCCAAAACTGAAGCCTGGATCCTCTACCATGAAATGGGGATGAGGGAAAGCAAATTCCCATGAGGTAGAGTGGCTTTTGGGACAAGCAAACAGAGCCCATACCCTACCTTAAGAATTTCAGGGCTGCCCATACCCCATCAATACTGATTTCCTCAACCACTTCCTTACAACAAAATTAAATGACAACTAGGACAGTCAAAGGGGGTTCCCAAGGTGACATATGGCAGCCTAGGGTTCAATCCCACAACCCCCTCACCTCTCCCTAGTGGATACACAATCCCCCTCATTTAGTTGCATCCATAGCCAACCCTTTAGTATTTTTATTTGCATTATAATCATTTACATGCTTTTACAATTTCCATGGCTTACTAGCACGTGGATAACATAATTTGGAATACCAGCTAAGCATTCATTAGCGGGGCCTTGGCCTTGATCTCCACGCTAGGAATCATACATCACATATATACAATGTTTACATTAAAAGCCAGTATATCCTAAGTGTCAAAATGGGGGTATTACACAATCTCTTTGGTTTCTTTTACAACAACTACATATTTTGCCTTTGTTGTTGAATCTGCTGGAATTGATTGTTTGCATGATCTCAAGGAGACAAATACCAATCCAAGACTCATCGTGTATCCAGAAGTGGACACTCTTGTTTCTTTGTCACCATTGAAGTCTGAATCAGAGTACCCAATAAGTTTGAAGTCATCCACCTCAGAGTACTTGAGTCCCTTTCAAGTATCTTAGAACTCTCTTTGCTGCAGACCAATGTCCTTCACAAGGTTTATGCATGAACCATGAAATAATGCTAACAACATAAGAAATATCTAGTCTGGTGGTGGTAAGGTAGATAAAGCTTCCTACAAGCTATCGGTACTTGGTTGCATCCTCAAATTCTTTTCCTTCACTTGATGTGAGCTTTAACTTTTGCTTCATTGGAGTTGAGAGCAGGTTGTAGTTTGTTATGCTAAATATGTTCAACAATTCTCCAATATACTTTTTTCTGAGAAATGAATATGTACTTAGGATGTTGAGTCACTTCAATTCCTAAGTAGTAGTGAAGATGTCCCAGATCAGTCATTTCAAAGCCTTTATTTAAGTCTTTCTTTATGGACGTTATATAACTTTCATTGTTCCCTGTCATCAAAAGATCATCCACATATACTATAAGAAACACAACAGATCTTTCAACTTTCTTTACAAACAATGTTGCGTCATCAAGATTATTGTGTTTGAAATTCAGCTTTAGAAGATGCTCGGTTAGCTTTTCATAACATGCTCGAGGTGCTTGTTTCAAGCCATACAAGGATTTGACAAGTTTGCATACCTTGTTTTCTTGTCCCTTCACAACAAAACATTCTTGTTGAGACATGAAGACATTTTCTTTCAAGTCTCCATTCAAGAATGTCGTCTTTACATCCATTTGATGAACTTTCCAACCATTTTGTGCAGCTAAGGAAAGTATAGTACGGATGGTGCCCCATTTCGCTATGGGAGAGAACGTTTCTTCATAGTCAATTCCTTCTTTCTGTGCATAGCCTTTTGCCACGAGCCTTGCTTTGTGTTTGTCAAGCAAGCCATCTAATTTGTATTTGTTCTTGTATAACCACTTGCTTCCAATTGGTTTGGTTCCGATTGGAGGGTCAACCAACTTCCATGTTCCATTCTTTATGAGTGCATCATACTCATTATGCATGGCTTCTTTCCACTTATCATGAGTAGCAGCCTATTCAAAGGAAGTTGGTTCAAAGTTAGCAGAAAAATTCATTTCACAATCAAATGAGACATCCATTTCATCACCTTAGTTCTCTGCATTTCCTGCATCTTCTTGTTTGGTTGAGCTTCTTATTCACATGTTTCCTACTTCATCTACATGGACACTTTAAAATGTCTTTGCAGCCCATTCAGAATCTTCCTTGATGGTCCAGGTTGATCAGTTGGTGTTGCGTCATTCTTTTCAAGGTTCAATCTTTAGCAATCCTCTCGATCACATCATCTAGTTGGTTCTCTTGTTCATTTGAAGTGGCAGGAACTTCTTCTTCATCATTTTCTTCATGAGGGGGTGTTGGTGTTGTTTCAAAAGGAAATTCCATAGATTGATCCAAGATAGGGATCCTTGTTAGTTTTTCAAAATTTTCAATCTGATCTAAGATCTTAACTGAGAGAATAACATGTACAACATATCTACAACATATCAATCATGGACACAATAATGCAAGCACACAAGAGACACAGAGTTTCACCTGGGAAAACCAAGAAGGTGAAAAACCCCGCAACTTCCTCGGAGATAAATAGAGCAATAATACAACCAAAGTACAAGAGATAGTCTTCTCCTAGCAGCTAATCCTCCTCCTCACATGTGCGCCACTTTCCGAGTGATGGAAGAGTGAGTAATGAGATGATCAAATAGAGATCTCCTGATCTCTATTTATACTTGTCCTGTCCTGCCCAATAAACTAACAGGTTCGACTTGTCTAACTCAGTATAATAACCCATGGCTACATTAATCTGGGCTGACCCCACACTTGGTGGTCTAATAACCCTTTTACCCACATGACTCATACAGGGCCGACCCCATCAAGGTGGTCTAATAACCCATCAAGTATAAGTTACGACACTTACAATATAAATGACGACACTTCCGTATAGAGGAATAATAACATCTCTATAGGAATACAAACACTTCCACATAGAGGAATAATAACATCTCTATAGGAGTACAATATACATGGGTGAAATACATTCCGAAGTTACATATTTATCAACAATCCCCCCTTCAAGATGCGGAATTTCATTATCACATTCATAATATGTCTTCAGATGAGCAAACCTCTCCAGACGATCAATCTATCTTTCAATAGACTGGTCATTTTTATTAGTTTCAAGAAAACTGACATCTCTAGAAACAACAAACTTCTTGTTTATCTCATTATAAAGACAATATGCCTTGGAAGTTTCTGAGTACCCCAAGAAAATGCATCTTCTACTTCTAGCACCGAGCTTGTTTCTTTGCTCCTTTGGTATTAAGGCATAGTAGGTGGAACCAAAAACCCTGAGATGCCTAACCAAAGGAAGGTGGCCAAACCACATTTCATGTGGAGTCTCATCTTCAAGAACATGAGATGGACTTCTATTTCTCAAATATGCTGCACATAGGACTGCATCACCCAAAACATTATCTTCACATTCTTGAAAAACATCATTGAGCGTGTTGTATTCATTAATGTTCTATTCATCGTTTCTGCTACATGGTTTTGTTGGGGATTGTATGGAACTAAAGTTTGATGTGTAATTCCATGTTTGCAAAGATAGTCTTCAAATGCCTTAGATATATATTATTTACCATTATCGGACCTGAATGTACCAGTATGTGCTTGTGCTTGATTTTATATCAATGCATGAAACTTCTTGAAAGTTTGAAATGCTTCAGAATTTGTCTTCAACGGGTATTCCCAACACATTCTACGATAGTCATCAACAAAAGTCTTAATGTACTTATTACCATTTGTAGAAGGAATTGACACGGGGCCACATAAGTCAGAGTGAACCAACTCTAACTTTCTACATACTCTGAATTTAGACTCTAGAAATGGATGCTTACTATGTTTTCCTAGTATGCATGCATCACATTTGTTCTTTTGCTAAGGAATGATGGGCAAACCAAATACACCATTATTTCTTAACAACCTTAGATTGTTATAATTTAGATGACCAAATCTAGCATGCCATAGTAAAATGGATCACATATTACCTTCTTCATGTTGAGAGAGATAGGCAAAGTTTTGAACTCTTACACAAGAGCCTCTCAACTTCAACAACTGTCCATCTTCATAACTAGTCATGATGACCTTGTTGTTAGAGGATTTTCTTATCTCCACAATCCCATCAAACATGTGGATGGAATGGCCTTGCTGTCGAATCTGCACTAAGGACATCAAACTTCTCTACAACTCTAGCAGATATAGAACATTCTTTAATATGAAATTAGGGAATCCAAGCAACTTTAGCCTGATTGAGCCAATTCCATGTGGTTTGAGGATAGATTTGTTTGCAAAGTACACTATGTCATTTGCAATGTCATTCAGTTCTACAAAGCAATCTTTTCTGAAAGTCATATGAGATGTTGCACCAGTATCAAGCAACCAACAATCTTTGTAAGATGAAAAATAAGTTATTTCATTAATTCCAAGATTACAATGTGCAACAATACAATGAGCAGAATTAGGGGATTTACCACCCTCTTGGTCTCTATTCGTATCTTCTTTATTCTAATTATGTCTACCTTTGATGGAGTCCCAAGATTCCCAACATTGATTTGCTTGATGTCCAATCTTTCCGACGCGCTTGCATTTCATATCTGATCTTCTACTAGAGTTGTTTCTTCCACCTCTTCCTTTGAAATTTCTTCTTCCTCTTCCTCTTTTGCTGTTATCTCCCTTGGAAGGGTCTTTATGCTTGTTCTTTGCTTTCTGATCAAAGCAAAGCGATTCTACAGTACTCTCATTTGTCTTCTTTCCAAAAGCTTTCTCTCTGTCTGCAATCTTATATACCAAGATGTCAAAGGTGGGGTCTTTGAACTTGTTGCTTTCTTGCAAGGATTCAAGATAGTTTGAGTGAGTAAGATAAAGGGACTTCACAAATGTTGCAAGTGGAAGGTCTAGTTTCATACCAAAGGCTTGAATCTTGTGCATGATTGCTCTAATATTAGATGCGACTGGCATGGGGTCGTTATCTTTCACTTCCAATATGAATAGCTTTAACATTAATTGGATCACTTCCATTTCAGAGTGTGAGTCATACAAATCTTTTAGAGTTGTTAAAGCTTCATAGCTTGAATTTGTAGGTAGAATATGCTGGCTCACCTCTTCATTGACATTGGCAAAAATCATGGCTAAATCTTTCTTGTCTTTGGACTACCAAATATCAAGCTCTTTCTATGATATTGGAAGCTTTGGAGCTGAAGTGATGACAGTGCCTTCTTTGGTGAGAGTGGTCTTTCCTTCGCAAATGTCGTCCCACAAGTCGTTGTAGACGTATGTAGCCTTGATCTTCCTCCACCATTATGGAAATGTGTCTTTGTCAGTGAGAGTAGCACCAACTATAGATGCTATAGAATGCATTCTTCAATCTGGAACCTGCAACTTATACACTGCTTAGAGAAAATATGGGATGCAAGTTTAAATTCATGCTCCTTTGATTACAAATTACAATTTTTAATGCAACAACTCTCTATTCAATTCTGCAGTGCTCTCATTTGCATCACTATTACATACAAATTTTCTCCTCTCAAATATAATGATTTTCATAAGTACATAGAGTCTCTCCCTCTCACAATGATTCTCAAAATGAGCCTCACCCTCACAAGGCAATTACAATGATACAGGCGTAGCAATCTTAAATCTCAGAAAACCTTTGGCTGATAATATAGCTCAAATATTTATAGAGTATACAATTATTTTAATTATTCTTCACTAGACTTTAATAGTCTTTCTCCGCAAAAATTAGGGTTTGTACTAAAAATGTCTAAAAATTATTACCTCTGCAGAGTTGCAGACTCAAATTACAGCTCCAGATTGTGGTCTTGGTCAAGTGTGTAGCATAATCCACCACGTTTTTGCAATGTGCCCGAACTCTCGTCTCCACCAAGACGCTGAGATGAAGTATTGACAAATTATGATTCCACAAAACTTTAACTTTGAATACGGGTCTTCCATGCATTATTTTAAATGATGAGATCTCAGCAGTAGCTCCACGCATGCATAAACTTTGGACAAAACACAACACTTCAAGATCGTAGTGCACAACTTCAACGAACATGTAATACTCAGCTCTTTTATATGTAGAGACCGAATCCCACGCAGCTCGCAGTCACAATAGTTTGAATTACACAGCTCCAGGTCGTAGCTACTCTCACGACATGGCACTATATGACAGCCCTTTCTCCAGCACAGCTTGATATGGATGACTTTACGATCTGTCAACTACTCAATGTGATGGACGCAAAATGCAACACTTCACCATAGTGCTATGTCTCAAGATCGTAGTGTTGAACGAGGTAGAGGTTCTCGCGTGGAGGCACCAAATCACAACTTTTCTTTTGTGATCTCACAACCCTAGAGATCTGTAGCTCGTGAGAGTTGCAACAATAAACAATTTTGTGAGAGTCGCAGCAGTAAACAATACTTTACGCTAAAAAATTAGGTTTTGTATTTACCTCCACGTAAAATTGTAGACTTAACACAGTTACCAACATGCTTGATTATTCACCAATGTTGACATCGCAACACACAATATGACAGCTCCACACTGCTTCGAGGAAGGTCACAACTCATGAGAGCTCTCAATCCAACATTTCAATTTTGAAGGACTCAAGGGAACACATATTCACAAGGCATTTACAAGAATTAGGGTTACAATTGAGATGTTAGTATGCACACAAGACAGTTCTAAAAACAATTATGAGAGGACGCAGAGGGTAGAAAAAACGCAGAGGGAAGAACGCATGACCGAGAGGGCTTAGAGGGCAGGCCAAGAAGCCCGAGGAAGAACACAGAGCTAAAAATGGGCAATCTGACCAGCGCAACAATGGCATAACAAGAGTTATGCAGCAAATCTGATACCACTATAGGTATAACTCCTTAGTTGAATTATTCCATTCACCAAACATTCAATTTATACATAGTTTATGTGTCTTTTGGTATTCAGATTCAAAGTGATCCGTTAAAGTCTCCAAGACTCTTTATCTTCTCTAATTGAAATCATAATTATTTATCCGAAGATTAAGCTTCCAACACAAACCTTTTTTTTAATGTTTTGTTTAAAATCAACTACTTTCCCAAAAAATTATATTCAATTGTTCACAAAAACCATTGAATTCCCATAAGAGAGACCTACATAGTTCATAATATGTTGCATTTGACCTTTTATAATACTTTAAATACAAACATAAAACCCAAAATAAACAAAGAAATTATCTAATATAACTTATACAAACTTAGTAATCTTTTGAATCATTTGAAATTGTTGTAGGAATGATTATATTAAGAGACTAAAGAGGATCCTTCTCTCAACTTTTCAAATATGTAATTGCTATTTTTATAATATTTATGATAGTTGTGGGTTTTTTAAAGTGTAATTGTTATATATATATATATATATATATATATATTTTCTTCACATGTGGTTCACAAGCTCCCAACGGGGCTTCTACATCCACGATAAGAAATCATAGGGGGCCCACCTGAAGGGGCCACATCCCGTTCGCTCTGATTATGGAGCTAACCCACGGGGGGCTCAGTTGGTGGACAATATCCTATCACGTCCATTCATATTGGGGAAAAACTATGATACAGAAATGAAAAAATATATTTCCATGTATTAAGGGGCCAAGGGGACTTAATTATGTTACAAGGAAATACAAATATTTAGGGTATATTTTATTACATTTCGTGTAGAAGTCAGTGGAGGGGAGGCAAAGGGGAAATCGGGGGACAAGGGAACGAGGTATTGAATTTGATGGACATTAAGGGATACTCAATCAGGATGTCGGATGGTTGATGGCTGTGCTCTATTGAAGGGTTTTCATGTTGCTCATGTGCTTGGTTGGTTATGGATCTTCAAATTGTTAATGGAATTTAGGTAATGAAGGATTAGTATTTCTATCATTTATGTGATTGTTATGGAAGTGTAGTCTTCCAAAATCCAAAAACAATCACCTTGGATAGTCTTCCAAATGTTGTTGTGGTCAAAACAACCCGTAGGGATTGACATATCTAAATGCAGGAAGCAATTAACAAATCTGAGTAGCGTTGAATCACAAGCGTTCTGAAGTTGAATTATTAATGTTATGGATATAAGGATCGGAAAATCAACACAACTTTAGCAACAAGACCTCATAAAGGAAAATCAGATCAGACTCAAGATCACCTAAGAATCCATTGGAGGAAGGAATTGCACAATTCTTTCCTCGAATGTCAATTTAGAAGTATTACCCAAACTCCTCTGACTCGTGATAAAGCCTATTGAAAAACAAACTACTATACTGTGATCATAAGATCTGGACATTTGGCTCTATATTAATTCATTGAAGTTGGTTTGCATAGCTATGTAAACTTGTATGGATTTGGTATAGTTATTTTCTAGATTACTGTCACGATGTCCTTTTTTTCATAAATTCTCGTCTTAAGTATAATATTGTAACCTTTAATTGAAAACTGTTGAGAAAAGTCCACATGTATTTACATATTCATAATTATATTATTTTGTTCTCGTCTTTCACTTACGCAACTAATGGAGTAATGACAATATAGAGACTGCTATTCTAGACACAATCTAGCTTATCTAAACTGGATTACACTTGTGTCATTATTCACATAATAATATTTTCTACAGATAGATTACGCAACAACGCAAATTGTTCATATTTAACTACTATTTCTCCTCTATATAAGTAGTAAGAGGGTTAAGATATTATTAGTCCCTGTCGAAGGCGAGGGTAACTATTGTAATCAATTTGCTTTGACTTGCTATTAATAAGCTTTTGACTTTATTTATTTTTGGCATAGTCTAATGTAGGACATAGGAAAACCAAATAGTTTATTTTCATTATATATAAAATTGTTTAACCCACAATTTATATCACAGGTTATTGGTTGAAAACTTAGATGTCTTATTATCGAGCTCCTCCTTGTTTAGCTACATAAACAAGTACCATCCAAAGTTTTAACATAGGCCAACCAAAAATTTGAGATTCATTAATGATACTATTGACGATATCATTTATTTGGCTGCATTAGATATTCTGTTAGATGGTGGCATTGCTTAGTTCATCGGGCCATTCTGTCAAGCAGTGGCATGCGCTTTGCTCATGCGCCACGACTAAAGCACCACTGCCCCTACTTCACCATTTCCTCTCTAGTTGTGATTAGGATTCTATCTCTACAAAATATGGCAAATTCTTCATCAGTTTGCAGGAGAGATATGTGTAAATTCTCATACTCTGGCAAATGAAAAGAGGAGTATATCACTGTATACCTTGGATCACATGCAGTTGTTGGTACTGCATCGATCAATTTTGAATTCTACTTACAACAACAGGGTGGCAATCCAAGCTCCAAGAGTACCAATTTATTATGTTGTCTACGACATAATGTATACCAAGTAATCAAGTAAGGCAATAATTCCTCCTAGTTGTAACTAGCATCGATACTAGGTTAATTTCTACAATGTCAACTCACCCCTGTCCAAACAGATGTGTTTGCAACATTCAAATTTGTAGAAAATTTTCCAAATTATCACTAGCAAAAGGATCACGGTGCATCACTCACAACATATATCTCCTTATTGGCCTCGACATGGGAATCATACCAATCTGAGACAGTTGAAACATCTGACCCTGGCCCTGTGGAATTCAATACAGTTGAAAATTATTCATCTCCACAGTTAGCACTAAACATAAACTCATTGCGTTCTTTAGTCTTTACGTTAACCGATGTGACAAGAATGCAAAAAAAAAAATTGTTGTTGCATGGATTCCTGTTTCCATACCTGTAATCAAATTAATACCGATGTATAGTATGCAGGGTAAATATTTTAAACGCAATAACCTCCTTTGCTTGTTGGAATGATTGTTGGGACTCCTCAATATTCTTTTATAACTCCACCTCCTTTGGGTTCGGTTGAGGCTTGAGCCATGCCTGTAAGTTTTCCTTTTGTTGTTGTAGCTTCTTTATTATTGGTTTTATTGTTGCTAGCTTTTCTTGTAGATGTAGATAGAAACATGTTGAGAGATTAAAATCCAAATGTGTTTACCTTATTCTTTTCATGAAAATGATTTATAGAATGGAAACACTTACCAATTGTTTTCACTAAATATTGAAGCAACAAGACCACCCAGAGGGGTGATTGGATCATTGTATTCACCGCATTCTCTCTCAGAATGGCTTCGCATAAGAAGGAATCATAATTCAAAAGCACCTATGTGAGATGCATACAATACAAAATTCAGGATCCCACTTCAAAGTTGGCTTGGTTTTAGAATTCCAATTTGGAATCTTGCGACCTCTAGGAAGCAACTGTTAGTTTAATTGTGTGTGAAAACAAACTATTTCCTTGTATCATGTACCTGTACCCGCAAATCCTTTTTGACATGTTACAACTACTAATGAATCTCTATCTTTAATGGCGCTTAGCTTATGAAATTTTGTTACAGTTGTTGGAAAGTAATTCAAGAATTGATGGAATGCCTAGATTCAATGTAGTGGCATCTGGAGTTTGCATGAAACTCTAGCCACGAATTGCATTGGAAAGGGGCGAGAGAAATCACCAACAAAAGATTTAGTGACCCACATCTAATTGTTATCACACTCACACATGACACTTAATGGTCTTGGCGATTGCATGCTGAAGAATTTGGCAGTTAGTTGGAAACATGTAGGAAGTGCCAACCATTTGTTTTCATATAATTGAAGTGCAACGTGTTTGTTAATGTATGCTTATCCTATTCTGTTGTATATGAGTGTCATGTTGGTTGAAGTGAGGTTCCCATTCCAGAGCGACACCATTTTTCTTGGGTCGGGACACAAGGGATAGCCTACTAGTTTGACAGTAGAATTAATGCAAATGCTTCGTTACTATGTGTACTTTGGTTGGCTGCCACTTGGGGCATATGTCAAGGCCACCACTGAACTACTCACTAGAGAGACAAGATCATGTAAAGAATGCTTGATGGTTTTTTTTTAACTATCGTGACATGTTATGTATCGATCTTCGTTTTGTTTTTTGATTGGCAAAACGTGCATAATATATAAAACATATTCACATCCATGGTTTTCAAGCTTCTTCAGTGTAGGATTTTCAAGTACCCCACTCTCATCCTTTGTCACATCTTTTTCAAACACATTCAACTACTAATATATCCCCTTTCCACTTTGTCACGTGGATTTACTCATCAAAAAATGTAAGTTGTAACAATCATGAACATTAAATCTGTTACATAGATTCTCAAACATACACAAACCATGAACATTACAACCTATTTTAGAGATTCTTCACACGAGCATATTTCTATTCCTGAATGAGCTTGTTGGTTTTCCACTCCTCTCCCAACAGGAGAGCTCCTCTTTACCCATCAATAAATGGTTATTCCGTCACTTCTAGTAATGCCGATTATAAGGAGCATGATGGGCAAAGAGTCCAAGTAAACTCTTACTACCCGTTAGTAGCCACCTTCTCTTAGCCCTAATAGTGACCTCTTCTAGCTCTATATTATTTAAGGGGCTTACATCTCGAACTTGACCTCAACTCAGCGGCTCCCCACTATGACAAGCAAGATTGGAGGCTATCAATGGATGCAACCACCAAAAGCACTTGAGCTGGACCCATAAAGTGTCTGATGGTTTTGAAAACCTTATAACTTAATGTTTCTCCTTTAGTCAATCCCGAGTGCCTAAAGATGAAGGGTAACCTACCTATGGAAAAGCAACCTCTCTAGGATTGTTCTATTTTGTCATAATAAATCTCATTGCAGGATTCTTTTTCAAGTTTGGATGCATAAAAAATATTTGTTTAAATTGAGTTTTCCATTAGTCTAATCGATGAAATAAATAATAAAACTAACTTGTTAAAATCCTAAATACAATTTACCCTTTTTAAGCCATGTTAACCTTTCTTTCTGTTTTACTGTTTACTCTCATTATGAAAGTGCTTGTAGTAACTGATTAATCTAAGGAAAGTGTTTGACTTGGTTGAATCTTTGAATCTTTTTGTGACTTAATTCTTGTCTTGGCTCTTAATTGCAAACGCCAAATTGGTTTCCTTTATGCAAATCGATGCCAAGGATTTGGGGAGTCTATGCGTTGTTAATGCTAGCTTGCAACATTATAAAAACTTTCAAGCTAGACATATTCTTATATCCTAAAAAGTTTTGAACAAGCTTACATAAATATAAAATATGTTTCTCTTTCATATAAAATAGGATTGTTTGACAATTTCATAAAACCTATGGAAGGTGTGCTAAATTTCCTCATGATTTGAAATTTTGACAATTTGACCTCCAAATTCTACTCTTGATGTCACGTTAAAGATGTTAACACACATTGTGACTAATTCTAAGATGATTAGAGAGACTAAGATATAGGTTCATAGTGTAATAATTTTAATTAAAATATTTTGGATTAAAATTGATATAATTTTTTCATTCTTTTATTAATAAAGATTTAAAAACTCTATTTTAAATTATATTTTTTCTATATTATATATATATATATATATATAAATTGCTTATACTTGATCATTTTATTGTCCTATAAATAATAGACCCATTTTCATTTACCATATTAATGAAACGTGATAGTATAAAAATATAAAGATTAATATTAATCTAATAAAATTATATGGGTCTTGCACTAAGAACTAATTTAAAGTGATTGTGGCCATCCGCATTGCCAACCAAATCCAAAGTACGGTTAACTTTTTATGAGAATGAATACAAATAATATGCTTTCCTCTTACCATTTTTGTTTATTTTAATTTGTCAAATGGCAATTCAACCTAAAATATTTCAATATTTCATAGATTCCAATAATTTAGCTATTTAACATTTTTATTTGGACATGGACAAAGTTGCTTTGCAACACTTGTTCAAAAGTTATCTTGTTAAATTCAACGTTCTTTATGATTAACCTGTAAAAACATTATCAATTAATAATAACAAGTATATAGGTAACGAACGCTCAATTCCATGACCTTCAATATAATCAAAATCTTCATTATCAATATACTCATATATTATAGAATTGTCCAAACTTTGCTTTATACTCCCAAAGAATGCATTAATTCGTGTGACCACATGGACTAATACTACTTGTGTAATAGCATCACGATTTTCCTTATGATTTGATACCACATCTCTATAAATTGGATCATCCGCCAACAATATCAACCTACAATAATTTGGTGCCATCACCACTAAACGGTACAACTGGAGCATTGATTAACCAATACAGGGTTTAGGTGAACTGACAGAGTTTTTTAATGGAATTCTTGGTATTCTATCCCATGCAAGTTCCATGGTTCGCCATCTGTAACTATAGTACCTGAACCATAAATGCCTCGACCTTGGTGTTCAAAAAATATTTTAAATTTCTTGCTCTTGTTTTACACATGCACCAATTGGTTACTGGGTTTCTTCCTTTGCGAGGACTCAACAGAGAAGGAATACCGTCTCTGGCATGGAATATGATGCCAACTCTAGCATACACATAGTTGACTTCCTCTGTAGGAATTTTAGGATGGAGTAGGACGGAGGTTCAAGATTTTAATTCGTGAAATTATTGGTCGACTGATGATTTTAACTTGCGAAAGACAAAAAAGAACACTCTCTCATAGGTAATAGTTTTGCAATAAGTTTTTCGTGTCCAGATATATTATTCACTCATGGTTCACATGGTTCACTCATTTGTATTTATTTGATACATAGGTCTGGCTAGAGTTTGAAGCCAACCATGGTCGTATCCTTCCATATCTCCCTTCGGCAGCCTTTGTAGATACAACACAACTCGCGTCCAGTCATATTCAGGGGTTCTATTGGCAGGTCAACTTGAATCCAACGCAACTACTTCTTGGTGCGTAATATATAACCTAGTTTTTTTCTGAAAGAATTTGTGTCCATAATAATATTTGGCTATGGCAAAGTGTTAACATCTTTACTGTTTATTGCAAATGCAGAGTCCACTTGGGCGCTTTTGGGTTCTCCGCATACAAAAGGAGCAATTTCCTAGGTAAGTGAATTCTTTTTCTCTCTGTGTTCTATATGAACAATTGTACTCTGCTCTTAAAAATTCAGCTGTAGGGTTGCTATATAGTTCCACTAGGATTTACATAATGTATAATACGGTCTTTAGGTTTCCTTTCTTGCATCCAGGTTTAAACCATTGTTAAAAAGGCTACTGTCTTTGGATTTTATTTAATCCCTACACGGCTTTCAACAGTTATTATTGTTCTTTTTCCTCGACTTGTATAATAAATATATGAAAACTTATTGTAAAAGAAGCCTGTCTTCTAGTTAGCCAAGCTTTTGCAACCAATACTTTCCTTTCCGACTATCTGAAATGGTTAGCATTTCCCATATTTAAGTTGGTTATCCGTTCCATCGAGTTTTATGCGAAGATACGATTTGGAAAGCACATGTAGTTAAGTTCATAGTTTAAAAGTTCCTTTTCCCACAGTCTAGATATGAAAAGAGCCCACAGATAGAGTTTAGGAAGTCGAGATATTGCCAGATCAGGAGGTCCCGGTTTCCCAGTTCCTCAATGGATACAAGGCGAAGATCCCATTTTTCTTATACATCTCCTAAAAGGGACAGATACCTTTACAACCCAATAAAAAAGGTGGGTCAATATATCTTCCAAATAAACCCTGTGATAGTCTAGATATCTTTCTCGATCTATTGGAAATGTTACCCTACCTTATAGGGGGCGGATATAAACCTGAATTCATTTCCAATATTCTTTATAGAGGGTGAGCTACTTGTTTCCAGCTAAAAATAGTTCGTTGGAAATGTTAAGTGCCCCGGCGGAGAATTTTTCAAGCATATAATGGAAATTGGGGAAATCTGTCTGAAATATTGTGCCCCGTAAGAGTTGGAACTTCTTTTACATATGAAAATACTTTGGGGATCCACAACATTTCCCTATTATTTATATAGGAGTTTGTAAACATAATTTCAGTTGGTGTTTAATGAATCTGGCTGCATTTCATTTACTTAATCATTGGACATTGAATCTATCTAATCATTGGGTATTGAAACCTTTATAAACTAGCACACCTACTTAACTTGTGGCAAGTGAACACCAATAGCTCACAAGTTAATTGAAATGAACAAGTTATTTGTTTCTTGTTCTCCATGCTTAGTTGTAATCACCTGTTGTCTATGTCTGAGGGTCTATGTCTCAGGTACCTATTACTTTATTTAGTTAAATGGGTTGTTTGTCACTACCTATTATCCATGCATGAGCTACGAGTTATTCATGCATTAGCTACAAGTTATTCATGCATTAGCGACTGATTGTCTTTCATATATATATATATAATTATTTAGAATTTTGAACACGCCCATAACATCAAGCCCATAAAATCAATCAGGACAGTACACTTGCCCCATCCTCCTTCAATTTATGAAAAGCATAGATGGTAGTCCACCCCAAATTTTAAGATATAAACACCTATCAGTGTAACAAGTTTGGATGTCCTAATCCGATAGGCTTCACGTGCTTAGTCTATGTGCCATGTACACTTGCCCCATCCTCCTTCAATCTATAAAAAGCATAGATGATAGCCCACCTTTGCAAAATATTATATTATCCAATACTATTCAATATCTCACTAAAATTTGTAACATAAATTTATTTATAAAATGAGATAGACTTAATTCTATATAAACATAAAAGACGCTAAGTTACTATAAATTTATGATAGATTTATTTTAATAATATTGATGACACATCTACTTGAACAATAAATATTCTTAATACAATGACAATTTAATTATCATTTACAATTCATATGGATAATATTAAAAATATTTCATTATTTAATATATATATATATATATATATATATATATATATATATATATAATAAAATTTTAATTAAAAAATAACAGCCAGAATATTTATAATTATAAAAATTATTTAAGATAATCAATAATATATTTAATTATTAATTTACACAAATTCATATCACATAAATGGGAAATTCACTTAAGAAAACATGGCACATTAACTTTTAAATAACTGAATTACCAACTTTTTAAACAACAAAACTTTTCTGATAGTTTGAATTTATTATGTACTTAATATGTACTATATTTCTAATTTTTTCAAGACATTTGATTGATTTGTTCCCCTTATTTTCAAACAATTTTAAGTTAATCAAGTTTTGTCTTTATGGAACCGTTATAACAAGTGCCGGGAATCGATGCTACACAACAACTCCACATAGTCCAGTAACCCTAATTTTTGTATCTTTAATGGTATTGTCATTAATGGAGTTATAGAATTTTGTTTGAATTGATTTTTTAAAGATGTGAGTTTTCAATATTTACATCTATTTATATTACACTTTTTTAAAATAAATATGATAAATTGTGATGATTTTTTAAAATGTGAGTTATTTTTATATATTTATTTTACACAATTTGTTTTTTAATTAAATACGATAAAATTTTGATGATGCTTTAATTTTTTTATTGAATTATTAGATTATCATTCTTATCTTTATGCTTAAAATTCTTATTTAAGTATTTTAAATTTTATTTTTCCAGAATGTTTAATAAAAAGAAGTTGGAGTGCTAAACTTTAAAACAGTTTAGATGATGCTTTAATTTTTTTACTGAATTATTAGATTATCATTCTTATCCTTATGGTTACTTTAAAACAGTTTTGTTCACAAAAACATGATTTAAAAAAATCTTAATAAAGATAGTCTATCTTTAAAGGGAAATCAAGATTTTGATTGAATTTTTGAAAATTTGTATTCCATAAAAAGAAAAGAACAAAACTGTTTAAAACATCAACATCTTTTAACAGTACACACACAATATATATATATATATATATAATGCTTTAAATTTGAACAGAGTTATTTGTGTCGAACTCTTATAAAATTTATAGCCAAAAGGAGATCCCTTTGCTAGCATACTTCATCTTCAACATGAAATTAGTCCCTTTATTGTGCAGTTGCACTGGTCTGATCGTCTCAGCCCGCGAGCATGTGAGAAAGAAGGCCACAAAAAGGAAGGAAATGATAATCACAACATCAAAGACAACCGCCCTGTGCCAAATATGCTTTACAATTGCCTCCACACTCTCCTTGAAAGACATGTAATTATAGCATGAGATTGGTGGTTTGCAACAACCTACCTGCCGAAGAAATAATTGAATAGAATAGAGGTAAAATGTTTCATTGGGTACCTTCATATTATACGTGCCACGCATCTGTGAAGAGTTGCGTGCATTTTCCATAGTTTGTAAGATTTATATGAAAACAAAACAAAAATAAAAGATACCTGAATTCGCTGTAAACACAAGTCATTTACATCCATGTAGCTACCGATACTCTTCGAGTTATTCTTATCTTCCATGTAATTTTGATCCAATGACTCCTTGACCTCATCACCATCAATTAAAATACTTAATA
Source organism: Larix kaempferi (assembly GCA_027924585.1). NCBI lineage: Eukaryota > Viridiplantae > Streptophyta > Pinopsida > Pinales > Pinaceae > Larix > Larix kaempferi. The sequence continues at coordinate 6,353,463 of BSBM01000931.1, forward strand.
AAAAAAAGGAAAAACTTAACTAACGTGTAGGCCTTGATCAAAAGATTTATATGACAAGCAGTAGCAGTGGCAGTATTGTACAAACCCAAAATAGAAATTAGCAACAAGATAGGCCCAGGGGCCAGGAGGATCATTGGCATTTCCATGAGTTGTACGCATTGGGTGATCGCTCTTCCATCCAGCCATATGCCTGGGATTGTCATAAAATAGCCATAAAATTAAGGATACCCACGATATTGTCATTGAATCAAAATAGTCGAGACTTCAAATATCTGGTATCACGCTTGTAAATGGAAATTAAAATGTGAATTTAATAGAGAGAGAGAGCTCCAAAAATGTAGAACTAAGTCTATGCCCCAATTTCTGAGTCTAATTGTTATCCTTCCTACGTTCTCATCGAGTTTGTTGCTATCCTTCCCTACATTGAAGGCTTTTTCATTTTCAGCATAGGAGGATATTTTTATCGACTACTTTGTTTGAAGTCTGAATAAGTTAATTTTAGAGAAAAACTAAATTTTTTAGTCATAATAGTATGTATTAAATTTTAGGGATGAGCACGGTTTTTTTAATGATTCAAATATTAAGATCTTAATAGGATTATCTTGTTTAAATTTGAATTTATTCCGTTTATTTAAAATTTGATAAGAAGTTTTGTTTAATTTTAAATATATCAAAATTATCTAAAATTCAATTAAAGTTTTAAATTCAGATGCAACATTGAATTCACAATAATACAAAATTAAATAAAACCTGTTAAATAAAAACAATTTTTTTTTAATTATAAACAATAAAATTAAATAAAACAATTTTAAAAATAATATATGTTAATTATAATTAATAAATGTTTATTATAAAATAAAATTAGTTGGTTTTAATATTATAGTTACATTTTTTGTTTGTTTGTTAGAATTTCTTGACTTGGTCTTTGGCTTAAGAAACCATGATGAGACCCACACCTTAACCAAATGAGCTAGCGGAAATTGACGACATTATAATTATAATTATTTATTAATATTACACTTTATTAATCCATCTTCCAACTTGTGTATAATGTACCATGAAGTGATGGAGCTTACCTTTACATTTAACTATGAATGATTCCCACAGGTGTGGTGAATGATCTGGACTAACATTATTACCTTAAGATCGAGAATTTAGGCTTCAGGACTCTTGCTTATGCTAGATTATTTGTACATGTCGATTTGATTGTTGGATGTTTTCTTCAAAGAAGGATCATGGGATATGGATTAATGAGATGGTCTCATTTATTTTGAGATACCCTTTATTACTTTGAGTGGCATTGTTTTCCCTTTCATCAGCTTTCTGGTTTTGATGATGAAGAACATGGAAGAAACTGATGGTGTTGAAGTTCTTCTTCTCATAATTTATTTTGTCAATCCATATGGCGAGAGTAATGTCTTTGGGCGAGGTGACACCATGAACCAACTTGATTATAATTTTTGAGTCTCCGACCACTTTGAGGCAGTCTAATACTAGAAGACAAGCTTGTAAGGGGCCTTGATAAAGAGCAACAACTTTTGCTTGATTGTTTGTGGTTTTTCCCAGTTCCCATTTGTAGTGTAGTTCTTCTTTCCCACTAGGATCCAAAATTATCCCTCCTGCACCTACAACCCCTGGGTCTCCCTTTGAGGCTCCATCAAAGAACACGATGCTTGTTTTTTTCCATAATTTTCCCATTTTGGAACTCATAGTTGAATAGCTTCAATTTCCATTTCTTGTCTAATTGAGAGATGATGGATTTTTTTTGCAAAGAGGGTGGTTCCATCATATCCCTTAACTCGTCCCTTTCATTTTGATCTAACTATTGCATATTCTAATTTAAGGCCTTCTTAGTTTGAAGGTAGCATTTTAATAGTCTGCAAGATTTTATGGCTATTCTTCAAGGGTTGTCACACTGCTCTTGAAAAATAACATCATTCCTAGCTAACCACACCTTTGAGCAAAGATACTTGGGGTGAATATTCCACACTCTTTTAAGAACAAGTTTTTTTGAAAATTTCCTTTGGGTTCGATCTTTTGGAAGGGCTCGGAAGTACTCTCCTCTATATATTATTAATAGTAAATAGTTTGTCATGCACTAGAATCTGGAATTGAATATACTAACTTTGGAAATGCCATTTGGATTCCACACATACTTCCACATGCTGGAAGTCTGAGGAAGAGGAAGATTTTGCAGTTCTGAAATGTATCCTTCTTTTGCTGAGTACCCTTGCTTACCCCATCCCCTTGAATCCTCTCTTTTGTCAATGGGGGCATAATCGCCCAGGGCTATGTGTAGCTCCTTCAAAAGAGGCATTAAGTTTTGATGAGTGTTAAGAACTTTCTAGCCTGTCCATTTATCATTACTCTCATTCCAATTTGAAATATTGCTTGAGATTTTCATTCCTTGCTCATCCATCCATTGTTTCAGATGTATAAGATTTTGTTTGTGCTTCAGAGGAGGCCTCCCCATTATGTTGTTTGCTTATACTAAGATGTGTTAGGGCTCATTTTTGTTACAACTTGATAATATGATATAAAGGGGGTATTAAAAATGGGTTGATAAAAATGGATACCTACAATATTTGGTGAAAGTAGGGGTTTTCTTAAGTGGAAATGTATATTGGGAGGGGGGTTCAACAATACAATTTTAGGAGGAATTTTCCAATATTTAGTGAAATTAGGGATATTCTTTAATATTCTGCGAACGATCGCGCTATGTAACAAGTTCACCGAGTGAACCCCCCGTGAGCTAACCCCGTGGGGGCAACAAGTGAGGCCCTTATATAGCGATGTATACCCACCTGGGGATTTGACCCCGAGACCTTCTACTCACAACTTACATAACTCAACCACTTGAGCTAGCCCACCGGGCTATATATATATATAATTGTTTTAAAAAAATTTATAAGTATTTTTTGGCATTTTTTGAATGGTATCTAGTGTAAATTTATTTGCACCAATTGCACTAATTACAACATCTAATTTGATAAAGACATTGCGTGAGGCACACAACAATGACACACTAATGACGACCAAAGCATTCAACCAATCAAATTATTCCACTAAATTTATAAATCTTACCTTTAGAATGACATATCCTTATATCAAAAAGTTGTTTCACATGGAAAAATGACACATCATGACTTTACATCATACTTGACATCATGAATGATGTATTTTTCCAAGTTATTTGGAATTTATTCCAAATCTTTTAGTATGTAGGGTCTGAGCCACAAAACTCATGCAACATGGGCAAAATGGATAAATGAAAGTTGTGGGTGTTTTTGGAGAAAATTCATGTTCAAATCTGTGAAGGATATCATGTTTAGGTAATAAGGTTTAAAAAATACTTTGTATCGTGTTAATAAGATGTGAAGTTTATATTGGATGGCGATGACTAGGAATAAGGTTTAAGATACAAGCATGATTATCTTGTAGTTCTTGGTTACCTTTTAGGTGGAGTGGAATAGTAAGAAGTAGCTAGAGTTTTTTTCATCATCTCAACTACAAATTTATCCGGTGCATGGTTTGCCTTTGTTTACTTCTTTCGTTCTCGACGACCTCGCTATAACTTAGTTGGACTTGACACTTTTGGCTTTGTTGGATTTCTTGTTCAAAAGAGGCAAAAGCCGACTTTGAAGCGACCTTATCTTTCTAATTCGATACCTCTACAAAGGATTCATTGTTGGCTTTAGCAGTTTATCCTCTAGTTTTCCCCAATCTTTACAGCCTCCTATTCTTTGAGGAAAAAATTCACCTTAATTTTCTCTTGGATGGCCAATAAAGGAAAAGGACGACGATGACAGAAGGGTAAATGTTTGGGTACTTACTCCATAGTCAAGAAAGAGCCCATGAGCTCTACAACAACTTATTGGGATATTCCCCATACCACATTCAACGAGAGATTTCTCAAGCTGAAGATGAAGTTTGGGTGGACAAAGATTTTTAGTAGCAAGAAGAAATTGAGGCTAAATTGAAACCTTGAATCCTTGATATAGGCACTACTCGGGCACAAGACTCTAAATATTTTAAAATAATGCCATTATATTGGCAAATGAAGAATCTTATGGGTAAAGCACTCTTGGAGTGAAATGAGGTTTATAATGAAATCTTGCTATAGGTGGACGAGATTCAAACTTAGATAAGGAAATTGAATGCCAAGCTCAACATCATTGTCAAAGTTGCTTGTGGAATTGAATTTGGAGAGAAGACTCACATACTAACCACGGGGAAAGAGGTTCCTTTGATCCCCATCTCTGATGACGACTCTCTGTTAAGTTATACCTCTGTGGACCTTTTTGATCCCCTGCTACTCTAGTTTATAAATTGTTATCCCTAACTATTATCCTATAGGTATGACAAACCAATATATGTATCTATGGTTTTGCTATTGATCTAGTTTATTCAGTGACAAACTATCAACTCAACTTTATGTACATTTTCTTTTAGCATAATATAATCCTTAGTAACTTAAAAAAATTGTGAGGTTTATAATTATAAGAAAAAAATAAAAAAAATTATCAATTAAAAAATCAATATTTAAAATGCACAAACATGTCTAATGTGGATGTGTACCATAGGAATAAACATTTATGTGGTACTTTCAAGTTTATTTTTTTTATTTTATGTGTAAATGCTTTTAATGGATGAATATCTAGCTTAACTCCAATTTTGTATTAAAGCTATTAAAATATCCACTTTAATAAGAGGTAGAGAGATTTGAACCAACTTACACATTTCTCATGCAAGAACAAAGATTCTATCAATTGGTAATGATGTAATCTCTTTGCTTACTTTCAAGTTCCATTCCCCACTTTTTGATATTCTTTTTTTTGTATTAGGGGAATTGACAACTAGGGATGGGCCTGGTACTCGCGTGACACAAGGTCCAAGCATACAACCGCATCACCACTATACCCCTAGGTGAATCCACAGGGCCCGAACCATGGCGCACAGTTAAGTTTGGGGGATTTGAACATGAGACCTTCTATTTACAACCATTTACAACTTTTCAACTTGACCACTTGCTCTGCCCTCCACATACCGCCTTTTGATATTCTTACACCTAGCAAGCTTTTGCTATTAAATTAAAAAATTAATAACATAATTAATTTGTTGAAAACATTAGTTTAACATTTTTAATAAGAAAACATGTTCATAGATAAGAGGTTTTGAGTTTGGGATCAATTCTTTCTTTAATATGGGGTTAATACATTCTTCATTGTAAAGGTTGATACTTATAATTTTGTGAGGGTTGATACATTATATTTTTGTTTAGTTTAGTTAACATATTCCCATCAATCTACCATTAGACTATAATTTGACCAACAAATTGTTTCATCCCTATGAAAAGAGAAATTTAAATGAGTAGATATTTAAGCAAAAAATGATCAATCTAAATATATTTCTTTAATAAAATTGAATAACTTATTAATTTATTTCCTAATAACTAATTACTAAACTTAAGAGTAATCCATCATTTATTAATTAAATTGAATAAAAACAAATTTCTAGATTATGTAATTATAAATATTTAATATTAATTTATTTTTATCAATTAAATAAAATATAAAAAATCATTTTAGTTTGTGAATTTATTATTTAATATCCATTAAAGTCAATATATTCCTTAACAACTATTTACCTTTCGGAAGATAATAAGGAAAAAACTTAACATCATCCTATTTTCCTTTGTATTTGCCATCAACAAAGCTAAAAGTAGATTGCCATAGAGAATGAGAATAATTTTGATGTCTACATACACATCTAATTCCAAAATGCATTTGAAAGAAAAGTATCAAAATAAAAATTGGCAATGGGCTGTCGTCCATTAATAAAGATGGGACGGCCATATTGTTCGGCACCTCCATTTTTCTTGTCTCTGTATATAAATATAGACGAGCTACATCTAAAACTAAAACGTGGGGCTGTAGTGGTTGTGAGCGATCAATTTTGCCTTTGAACTTCAGAAAGTTTCGTGACATTTACTCCTTGAAGAGTTCTTTTTGAAAGGTATTGAGCTTCTCCTTTTGCTCTTTTGTGGATTCTGCTCTATTTTACAGGGTTTTAGAGTCAGTTTGAATTCTGATACCGAGGTAAGCTTTAGAAATTGTCTGTTGGGTGTTCTGTTTCGGGATTTAAAGCTTTGTAATCCAGGCATGTTTTCATTTCGTTTATTTTAGAGATTCTGTTAGATGGTGTTAGAGTTTATTTGAGAGGGTTTACTCTTTCATTTTTGGTGTTTTTTTCTTCTTTATTTTGAGGCGTCTGTAGGTATTTTTGTTTTCGCTATCGTGGTCACAGCATTGCATGTATGTTGCCTTGTATGCTTCTTTTCCAAGATTTTATTAGATGGTTTTAGGGTCTATTTATGAGGGTTTAGCGTTTCATTTTGATGGTTCTAGGCGCTTGGATTTGATTTTGAGGGGTCCGTAGATTGTTTGTTTTACTTGGCTTAGCTTGATCACATATGCGCGTTTCTTTTTGCTTTAAAGATTTTGTTGGATGGTGTTAGTGCTTATTTTTGAGGGTTTAGGGTTTCATTTTGGTTTTTGCATCTGCGGTCGGCGGGCTATTTATTTTGGTTATATGGTTATTGCTTGTATGTTTTATTTTATTTTCCTCTGATGGTAGACCAGTTGGGGGTTTATAAACTGGGAATGCGGTTGCATGCTCGATTCCTCCTGCTCAGCAAGATTAGATCCTTATTGGAAATTGACTGATATCAGTATATTATGTTAGTGCTTGTTTTATTAGAACCCTATTTTGGAAAGGGTTGTGAAGGATCTTAATCCTAGGTCTGTATGAGTTATAATGGACCTTAGCCCTAATTTTGCATGGTTTATGAATGATATTAACCCTAATTTGTGTAATGGGTTTGTAGAGCCCCTTCATGTGATCTTTGTATTATTTTCTGCCAATGGAGTGTCACTTACTCTTACATTCCGAATTCAAGGCAAAATGTTACCACACCTTGGTTGGTGGAGTGTAACAATTTTTTTTGTTTGCTAGAAATTGCGTGGGTTCGGCCACTTGTTTTAATGTTCTTCAACTAAATGACAGGAAATCATTGAGAAATTTTGTCAGCTATGGCAGAGACAAAGCCAGGGATGAGGAAACCTGTATTCACTAAAGTTGACCAACTGCGACCAGGCACCAATGGTCATACATTGACTGTGAAGGTTGTTACTGCGAAGATGGTCTTACAAAAGGGCCGGTCTGATAGTTCTCAGGTTCGTCAAATGCGTATTGCAGAGTGCTCGGTTGGGGATGAAACTGGTATTATTGTTTTTACAGCCAGGAATGAACAAGGTATGTTTACTCTCAGCATTATGCTTGGAGAAAGGTCTACGCATGAGATTACGTTAGAGAGATGTCTAATGTTGGTTCTAGAGTTCTATAGTTTAAAACAGAAACCACCCAATTTTCCAGAGTTATTATATGCCATGTGCTGCATGGGGTTTTGTAATGGCTAAAAATTATAAATATATTAATATGATACTGCTTGTGGTTTGTGTTAAAGCTAGATTCAATATTGTAATAATTGGTATGCAGAAATCTCTGCTTACATTGCTCGTTTCCATGGAAGTTAACTTTTAGTACTTCCCTAAGATAAGCCATACTTCTCTGCTGTGTCAGTGTGAGTGTCAATTACATATGAGGTTTATGGTAGAGAGATTTCTAATGTTGGTTCTAAAGTTGGATAATTTAAACAGAACCCACCCAATTTTCTAGAGTTATTATGTGTTGTGCAGCATGGGATTTGTTATGGCTAAAATTTATAAATATATTAATATGATACTGCCTCTGGTTTGTGTTAAAGCCAGATTCAATATGTAATATTAATATGCAGAAATCTATTATTACATTGCTCATTTCCATGGAAGTTAACTTTTAGAACTTCCCTAACATAGGGGGGCTTCAAGCCATAGTACTCTGCTGGGGGGTTTTAAGCCATAGTACTCTGCTGGGATCAGGTTGAGTGTCAAATAATAAAAATTCCAATTTAATTCTTATACTGTGTTCCTATGCTTAGAGTTAATTACATGGGTGCATCTTCTCTATCCTTTTCTTAGCGTAAAGGAATTATTAATGCACATTTGCATTAATGGTTGCTGTTATGCTTGCTTACATTAATGTCCATCTCACACGAGATCCTTCCAACTCCACCTATGTTTAGTGTTTAGTAAACTCACTCATACGTGTCAATCATCAAGAAGTGTTTCTCTCTTTTCCTGGATTCCTCAAGCATGTAGATTTGCTAAAAAAATGCCTCTCAGCCAGTAGAAGCAGGGCTTCGGTTAATTGTGCTGTTGCAGGTAGTTTGGATGAGACTAATTGGGCCCAAGAGTAGTGTCCATATGGCTTGAGATCTGACCTGAGTTGGTGTCCATAGACTCCATACTTTCTCAGGAGAGTGTCTGTTCAACATACTTATTTTTGGGGTTGATGTTGTTTAGCTACAAACTATTTTCTGCTTCAATTTGCTTCTGTTTTTCAAAGTCCGTGTTTAGTTCTGGCCGAAAATTACTGGTAATTTGCTGCTGTCACTGTTGTTCATGTCTATGATATTAGTAAATTTAAAACTGCTGAATATTTTTTCGCTGTTATGGCCTCATTAGTGTCACATTTTCAGCTGGTCAGGTTCTCAGATATTGACTTCCAGGTTTCAGATTTCAGATATATAGTAAAATTTTAGGTTTGGCCCACAACGGTAAATATCATAGCCCCAATTGATAGGAGATTTTTATTAGATTTCCAGTTACATTTCGGACTGTAAATTCAGATTACAATTCATAACTTAATGCAGTAGAGCTTCAGAAAATTCTCCAGTGGGGACCTCTCAAAACATGACTTAAATGAAAACAGTGTTCATATTTGTGTTTCCTGGGTGAATGATTATAGCCCCAATTGATAGGAGATTTTTATTGGATTTCCAGTTATGCGTCAGGCTATAAATTCATATAACAATTCATAACATAATGCAGCAGAACTTCAGAGAATTCTCCAAGGAGAGGGCCTCACAAATCTGAATGAAAACAGTTGTTCATATTTGTGTTTCCTGTGTGAATGATCATATTTATGAAGTTTCACTCTATTTGTGTGTCGTAAATTGACCAGATTGTCATTGAGGTTTATTAGCCAATTTGAGAACTATATTGATTTTAATGCAACATTGGCCATTTTAACCACAATGAATGCATCAAATTGATCATTATGACCGTATTGAAAAGCGATCATCCATTTTACTTGAGTTGAACTGAAAGAAATCTTGTTTTAGTTTCTTTTTATCTCCCAATGTTAGAGATACGTGAGAGCCGGATGTCTGTTCAGCACCATGTGTACATGCAATGAAATGATTGACTGGTGTTGCAAGTGCAACATTATTGCCTCTTCCTCCCAACATGGACCTTTTTCAAGATCTAGCTTCATAGTATTGAAGGCATCTCTTGTCTAGTGGTCTTCGGTTCCATTAGTCATAGAAGGTAAGTAGATTGTTCAGTTTCTCTTTTAATTCAATTAGGTTTGTTCCCAAGACATATCCAATATTATGTTCATGCTAACAATCGCTTCTGTTGGAACTAGTGTAATCATTTGTCATCCTAAGGACCGAATCTTTTACCTTGATAATTATTGGTAACTTGCACTCTCTTCTACCCTAATTTTTTCTCCATGAAATACATGTCCAGGGGAAACTCACAAGGGACTTCCCATCATTCCAAGGATGGCACCCAGGGTAAATTGGATTCTTCAGGGCTCAAGGCCAATACACCAATATACTCATTAGGTGTTGAACATGTCATAAGAGTTGAGCATGTCACTTACGGGAATTGATCTTTACCTTGATAATTATTGGTAACTTGCACTTTCTTGTACCCTAATTTTTTCTCCATGAAATACATGTCCAGGAGAAACTCACAAAGGACTTCCCATCATTCCAAGGATGGCACCCAGGGTAAATTGGATTCTTCAGGGCTCAAGGCCAATACATTAATATACTCATTAAGTGTTGAACATGTCATAAGAGTTGAGCATGTCACTTATGGGAATTGATCCTGGTTGGGGAGAATAACACTCTCAATTGACCTAGTTGACATCTTGTACCATAACTTCGGAAAGAGAATGATGGTCTTTTACAGAAACTGAGATGTGTTAACCTTTAAGCAGACAAATAATGCCAGTAGGCTGAATCCACTATGTCAAATGTATTGTCACTCCAGGACAGTGATCTAGCTGAAATACATGTGGGAGTCTTCAGAAAGTTTCGTGGTCTCAATATTCTTATTCATTGTTAATCACTTCCATTGCATCATACTGCCTCCTGTTTTTATCTCTTAATTATTAGCAAGTTTAAAAGGATATAGGACTTTAGGTGTTTTTGTTTTAGGAAACTATTAACTGTTAGCAAGTTTAAAAGGATATAGGACTTCAGGTGTTTTTGTTTTAGGAAATTATCGAAGATCTAAGATAAAATTTATACTATGTAGTTTGCTATCGGAGTAGGTGTTTAAATTTGAATGCAATTTCAACATTATGATCTTTTCAATTTTCAGTGTACCTTCATGAAGGTTTCTTTTACATTTTTGTCTGTTGAATTATAAGCAAGCTGAAAAGGACTTAGGAGTTCAGGTGTTGTTCGTTTTAAGAAGGTACTAAAAATTGAAGATTAAATTTATACCTGTAGCTTTGCTATGGGTTGCAGCCGTTTAAATTTGATGCTATTCTAACATTATGACTTTTTGTACTTTTAGTGGACTTGATGAAGGCTGGCTCAACAGTAATTCTACGGAATGCAAAAATTGATATGTTCAGGGGTTCAATGAGGCTGGCAGTTGACAAGTGGGGAAGAGTTGAAGTGACTGAAGATGCCGACTTCGAAGTAAAAGAAGATAACAATCTGTCTCTAGTGGAGTATGAATTGGTTAATGTTGTGGAAGAATGACAGGTACGGTCCATAGCAAACAAATAGAGAAGTGATCTCATGCGTGTGGAAGGATTTTGGAAATATTAAATTGGTTAACAGACATGTCTTTACCAACTCTAATGGTTCGAACATTTTAGTCTATTCTGGCCAGTTGCTTGAAAAATGTCTCTTCAAAACAGTATTGGCTGTCTTCTGTTCAAAACAGTATTGGCTGTTTTTTGGGCACAATCTTGAAAGTGCTATAGTGGAGTTCAGTGGTTTCACGAGCACAGAGATATTTACTATTCAGCAAGGAATATCGTCAGATATAAATCAGTACGTGTTCAATATAATGCGATTTGCAAGGATGTAAATCTAATGTCATTTAGTGCAGTTGTTTATTCTGTTTGTTACTCAAGGTTATTGACAAAGATTGACCTTTGTAACAAGGACTAAATTTTGGTTTTCTACTCTAGTTAATGCTATTTAGTATGGAAAGAACAAGAGGGTTTGAAGCTCTAATATTCCTTTTTGCAGCAATAATAATTTTTAAAATTTCAAGCTTAACCTTTAGATGTTTCTGGGTGGCTGCAATTAAAAAGCATTGTTCGATATGATGCACAAATGCTATGATAGTAAAAAGCATTGTTTGATATTATGCACAAATGCTATCATTGCTATGATAGTAAAATAGTAAAAAACACTGTTTGATATTATGCACAAATGCTATGATAGTAAAAAAGCATTGTTTGATATCATGCACAAATGCTATGAAAGTAACAAGCACTGTTTGATATTATGCTAAAATGCTAGATAGTAAAAAGCATTGTTTGATATTATGCACAAATGCTATGATAGTATTGTCAGGTTGTTTAGCTTCCAGAATCTGGCTGCATATAAAAAGCACTGTTTGATATGATGCACAAATGCTATGATAGTAAAAAGCATTGTTTGATATGGTGCACAAATGCTATGATAGTATTGTCAGGGCGTCTAGCTTCCAGACTCTGCCTTTTTAAGATTGAATTCTGGTTTTCAAGTCTAGTTAATGCTATTCAGTATGGAAATAACAAGGGGGTTTGGAGCTCTCATATTCCTTTTGCGCAATATTATTATTTTTTAAATTTCTAGCTTAACCTTTAAGTATTCCTGGGTGACTGCATATAAAAAGTGTTGTTTGATGTGAAGCACAAATGCTAATGATAGTATCAGGGTGTCTAGTTCCAGTATCTGTGTTTTTATGTTGATGGTCTTTTGCTGTGCTAAGCTTCCAGTATATGTCTTTTTATGTTGGTCTTTTGTTGTGCCAGGAGCTTTCTGGGTATTATTAGTACAGTTTGGACCTGTTGCTGATAGTTTTCCTTTCTGGTTTCTGGCATTTCTGTTTTTAGTTAGAGTTGCATTTCCATTTCTAGGAGAGGTTGCATGTACATTTAGGATTTTGTCCTTTGCTTAGCGGCTTAGCTGATTAGTTGAGCTACTATCTTGTCTTGCTGTTCATCTTAGCTAAATTTTGTACTAATAATTTACTTCAAAAACTTACTGGTATTGACAGTCTGATGCCTTAGCATGACATTTTTTTAAATTATTAGTCACTTTGCTCACTATGTACGTTTCTATCCTAGATTATCTCTGATTAGTTGAGGTAGAACTACTGTCTTGCACTACATCTTAGTTAATATTTTACTTTTAATTTAATGGCAAGAGTTGTATGTATTAGCAGTCTTCGGGGCTTTTAGCATTGGAAATTATATTTTAGTTGTCATGTATGTTGGCCACTCTTAATTGTGTAATTGCTGCCATCAGCATCCGTGTTGACATTGGAAATATTTGAATAAAAGGGATTAGGCACATCATGGAAACACGCTTGTATAAAATTTAATTTAATTAAAGTCCGATTATTTTGTGCCTTGGGTTACCCTTTTAAAGATTTTTCTGAAGCCAGATATGCTGTACTTATAGATTACAATAACAAAAGATTATGCTTCGCGGCCATAATAGTGTCGGTTAATCTAAATAGTGATGGTTAAATCTCCAACGTTTTGTGCCTTCTCTGTCCGGTAGCTCTTCCGGCAGTTGCTGTTTTATGGTAATCTGGCAATTTCAATTTATTTGGTGATAAAATCAATCATGAATTTTAGGTGTTGAGTTTGCACAACGAAGGTGATCTGGGGTTTTTTGATGCTTATGAATTAAATCAGTTTGTGCATTTTCAACTGATTTCCGGGTGTATTTTACTGAATTTCTTTGGATTCTGGCTAAAGCTGTCATTCAAAAAAAAATGAGAGTACTAGCTTGTTATAAAACTCAAACCTAAGCTTATGTTTTTAGTAATTAGTAAGCTTGTGTTTTTATGTTTACATTAACTAGTAGTTAATGTAGATTTTATATTTAGTACAAATAATTTAATAAGGTTTATATATAATAATAATAATCTAATTTGAAGACTATGGTTGTCCGGTCTGGTACTTGTTAAGATGCTCCTATATGCATTGATTTGATTACTAAAATGTATGTAGCTGGTTGATTGTCCGGTCCGGTACTTTTTAAGATGCTCCTATATGCATTGATTTGATTACTAAAATGTGCATTGATTTGCATTGATTTGATTACTAAAATGTGCATTGATTTGATTACTAAAATGTATGTAGCTGGTTGATTTATAGGTATTCATTATTTGAATTCCAGTATTCTAGGCTTCTTGCCAAGAAAATAAAAAAGTAAAACAAGGAATATTTTTTATTCCATATGCATGATTGTTTCCGCATTGCATTGATTTGATTACTAAAACGTATGTAGCTGTTTGATTTACAGGTAAAAATTCATTATTTGAATTCCAGTATTCTAGGCATATTTTTGATTCCATATGCATGATTGTTTCAGCATTTCGTTTTCTCTCCTAGTTATTTGACTGTTTTCGTGGTTTTCAAAATGGGGTGATGATTAAGAGGGTGCCGTTGTATTCTCAATTAAACAATTTGATTCGATATTTTCAATTTCTGTTCTTTTATGTGAGCTGGATTTTCTTTTGAATAAGAAGGTATTGATCTTTTGCATAATGATGCCCTCTTTATTTCATATTATTAACTTTTATTTTAGGTGTGTACTGGACTTTCTTTTGATGGTATTGCTGATTCCATAACGGTGCTAGTTTGATTATTGGTTACCAACTTCGTTTCTTTTATTTAGAATTTCTTTTGAAGATGCCAAAGAAGGTATTGCCGTTTCTATAATGATGCCTATTTTATTCCATTTTATTGGCTTTTGTTTTATTTTAGTGCTGGAATTTTGTTTGAAGAAAACTAAACAGGGAATCGTTTCCTGAATTCTTTTTGAAGATGCTAAACAAGGTATTGTTGTTTCTATAATGATGCCTATTTTTGATTCCATTCATTGGCTTTTGTTTTAATTTTGTGCTGGAATTTTGTTTGAAGAAAACTAAAGAGGGAATCTTGCTAATGAATACTGGGTCGAGTACCTTTTATAATTTTTTTTCGTTTATTTGTGTACTCTTTGTGGAGAACTTGATGCTATTTATTCCATATTATTAAATTTACTTCTCCTATTTTTATGCTGGAATATTTGTTCGAGGAGACAAAGGATGTTAATTATATTTTTTGATTCATATGCTGGAATATCTTTTCGATATTAGAAATCGAATCAAAGGGCAAATATGAGTTTAGCCATTAAATTGCGCAATAAAAGTTCTCGAAGGTTACACGGGTTTATAGACATGGGCTTTGTTGAGTACGAACAATTTTTTTTGGAGCTTGGCATCCTTGGTTAGTGTCCTCTGGATTATGAGTGGGCAAGAGTGTTTTCAGCATTTCAAATGATCAATGTTTTTGGAGCTTGGCATCCTTGGTTAGTGTCCTGGATTATCAGTAGGCAAGAGTGTTTTCAGCATTCAAATGATCAGTTCTCTCATCTTTAAGGTACTATGAAGTGGTCCCTGATAAGTGGGCGGTTACTCAATGCTGACAATATGCAGGAAGGCTGCAAATCTGACGCAATGATAATATGAATTTGATTGTAGAAGTTACCAGATGCGTTATCGAGTTGGTGCACAATGGTGAATTCTTCCAAAATTCGAGAGACGAGACTAAATAGAAATATTAGTGGAAGCTTGTATGTGGTGGTAGGGTAATTGACATTTGTGGAGGTTAAGTCATTACAGATTACTTGTTCAATTGCTATTCCTGTAGGTCAGGGGTTGAGGGTGGGAGCCACCTCGAAGGGAATTAAATGACCCATGGTGTGTCACAGGTGGTTTTCATCTTTGCACATACTTGGTGATAACATCTTCTCGGTGGGCAAATCGTTATTTTATTCAACATTGAGGCTGGCCCTGTCCTAAGTTATAAACCCATACTTCGAGTATAGAGATTTTTAATTAGTAAAAAATAAAATTATAGTGACATGTCCATTTCCAATTGAAATGAAGAGGGAAACTTTTGTAATTTGTATAAATCATTCTTCCCAGTCACATTGAAAAGAATGTTCTTTATTTGTCCAGAGCGTGTTTTAGAATGTTGTTTTGGTAGCTATCCACACCTTTTCTTCTTCTATAAATTGTTCTGCCAAATTTGTAGTTTGTATAAAAATCGTTCTGCCCATTCATATTGAGAAAAATGTTCATTTTTTGTTTGAGAGTGGTTTAGAATGTTGTCTTGGTAGCTATCCACACACTTTTGTGGTTTAGAATGTTGTCTTTGGTAGCTATCCACACTTTTTTATTCTTGTATAAATTGTTTTGCCCATTCACATCGAAAGAAAGTTCTTTAGAGTGGTTACTTGTATAAATTGTTTTGTCCATTCACACCGAAAGAAAGTTCTTTAGAGTGGTCAAATTTTAAGGGTTGGTCTTAATTTTTTTAGAAGGGTATATAAACATCTAGTTCTTACTTTTTTTTCTTGTATAAATTGTTTTGCTTATTCACATCGAAATAAAGTTCTTTAGAGTGATCAAATTTGAAGGGTTGGTCTTAATTTTTTTTAGAAGGGTATGTAAACATTCAGTTTTTCAATGATGAAAAGTTATAAAAATAATTGCACTTAAATGAAAAAATGTAAATTAAATAAATTTTGAATAAAAAAATGTAAAAATAAAAATGTTTTAAATATTTATAATTTTAAAAAGCAACTACATCAAAATATTGCAAAATTGCAAAATATTAAGTATTTATATGATGCTAAGTCATTAGATAACTTAGATAATTGAGTTTGATAATAAAACATACATACTAAATAGACTCCTATCCTTGTAGCATGTCATGATGAAACATCTTAAGATATCTACCGCAATGGTGCTAACTAGTTGGAAGCTATGTTGTACATCTCATGTTTTCATAGGAACAAATTTGTTAAACTTTTTAAGTGTTTAGTGTTTATAACCAATGAAAATTCTCATAAAATATTGGACTATCATTTTATAATAACTAAAGGGATTTTGTGTCATTGCTTTACCAAATTTATTGGCTTATAAAACATCTTTTAGCAAATCTAAACTATTAATTTATAAGAATATCCTTTAGCAAATCCCTATGAATACTTAGATATATCTAAAGAATATCTGTATTAGCGTGTGTATTTGTATTGGATATGGTAATGGTTAATTAATGGTTTATTTGCCCTGGTGAAAGCCTTTACAAGGATCCTAGGAATAATGAAAAAGAAAAACCAAGAAACTACTGTTCCATTTGTAAATTAAAGATCATCGCGGCACAATTAATTTATGGGCTCACTACATCATTAACCCAAGGTACACAAAGCTAAGTGCATTTTAACTCTGCGAAGTTAAGTTCCTCAGAAGTCAAGCATTAACACATCTACCGAAGTCCTACTTGTGCAAATGAAACTACACGCCTGATCCAAAATAGTCATATGCTCGTGTTATCACCAAAGCGAGAACAAAAGAGCCAGGGCAGGGTTAGTGAAAGATACTGACAAGACCCAGGTTAGCAAAGCAAAGCAAAAGATTGATTTATAACAATCAACCAAATCACATCACTGAACAAATCTAAACGTATCCAAATTCCCTATGAAAAAGTATCTTAATTGCCTCAGAAAATGGTTTTGTTATGTAAGTTAATCATAAATTGACAATTATTTTATAAATGCTAAACATCAATATTTGAAATATTGCCAATATTATTGGAAACACGAAGTTGAAGCCTCCGAGGTAACCATTTCGTATTAAATATAATTGAGGTAAAAATACAGTAAAATAGTAAAATATTCTTTAGAAAAATACGTCAAGCAAGCAAGCAAAATTTGAATGTTGAAACAACAACCAATCCAAGATAGAAGCAAGCTTGTGAATTGATCTGAAAGTTGAAGCAACAACCAGCACCAAGATAGAAACAAGTTCATGAATTGATCTGGGCTCGTGGAGACTGGGGTCTCAACATATTCTCTTGGTACTGAAAGGAAGGCAAGGTAGATGCGCTACGAGGTTGCAGTTCAAATGACTTGGCGGGATACTTTACTAAGGTGAGCCCATTTATAACCGATATAGCATGGAAAGAAAATGTATGAGAACAGATTTTCAAAATAGTATCCCTGAATAGTAAATGCTGTAAACTTTAGAGGCTGGAGCAACAACGGGAAACTAAAATTAATTAACACAAGCAGTGATCAAATTTGAAGGGTGAGTCCTAATTTTTATTGGAAGGGCATTTGTTCTTGGAGCCCTTCAAAGATCATAGGTAATTTAAATAAATGTACTTCAATTGACAAGTATAAATTAACTAAACCCTTCTCCCTAAAAAATGCAAAAATAAATATTACCTGGATCCAAATTTTTACAATCTTAAATAATTGAGCACTCCTTAATATTTACATGATAAAATTGTATATTTTCAATAAACTGAATTTGAACACATTAATTTGACATATATGTAACATTAATTTTACTGTTCATTAAAATAACAACTATTTTGTTGTATTTTTATGGGTTAGACCACACTTCATTATACAGAAAAACTACTTAGACTATGCAATAACCATATTGGGGCATCTGCATGATCTTATGCAGAGTGCAAGACGTTGTAACTAGATATAGTCTTAAAATAAAACTAGAACCATGAGAAAATTACTTACTGTAAACTATGTACAAAACGAAGCCACTAAGCAAAACGAGACTATAATAAACCTACAACCAAAATATACATATAAAACCAACCAAAACCTTAATTCAAACCGGAGAGAGGGAAACCATCCAAGCTTGAGAGTTGTAAGAATGATGGACATTAGGAGCCTAAGAAAAAATAATGCATAACTCAAAAAAACATTTAAAAAAAATCCTCCATACCAAGCAAGTTAGCAACGCTAGCATCATAGGGGCCTGGCCATCAAATTTTGTTGTTCAACACTTGTCGCGGCAACAAATAGGTATGGGATGGAGGGGAAATGGAATCAAGCCTAAGTCAACTAGATCCTTGCGACTCCTTGCATGTTTGAGTCTCGACAATCTACCTTTTAAATTGAACCAAAACAACAAAAGAAGTTTGTTAATGGCTCGATTTGCGAAAATTCTAGATACCTGAGTAATTAAGAGCTCGAGGCTCTAAAGTTTGATGTGTTTTTTACCAATCCACGATTCGGTGAATTTGTAGTCACTAGCATGAAATTTAAGTTATTTAATGAAAGAATTAATGTATCTACCTCTATGTTGAAACCCTTTTCCATGCTGATGCGAGCCACTGCCCTCCTTATTGTCTTACCAAAAGGCATGAGAATGAGGAAGAAGACTTAAAATTATGGACTTCACCATCAAAGAAGCCTTACGATCACATTGGTAAGGAGTGATAAGAAGATCACAACAATCCAACGTGTCAAATATCAGATGATAGTGCCAATTAAAGACTTATATGGTAAATTTAATATAAGACTTACTTATAGTTGTCTCTTACTCTTTGCGTCTTAACACATTTGATAATTTATGGTTGTCTTTGCACCTTGACCCAATTGATATTATAAGATGAGGGTGTGCATGCATAATAATCCTTAGTTATGACTGTTGAGCCCAGAATTGGCCTCTTTTAATCATCCTCGATCACCTTTTCTTCCCCTGTCCTACACCATTTAGCATGTTAATCAGACCTATTGTCCTCACTTTATTCCCCCAAGCTGCCAAGGTATGACTGATCATTGCTCTATCTTATTAATGCTTATGATTGTGATAATTAAGACTGTTTATCTCTCAATTGTGCTAACATGTTATGATTTATGAAGGTAGTTTGAGATAAGTGGACTGCAGGAAGGTGGAGCTGAACAAGTCTTGAAAGGAGGGGTTTTCGCTGCTTAAAAGGGATCCTCGGGGCTCGGATCATCAATTAAGGCACATGGTTCCAATATAACATCCTAGGTGGAGCTGTGACAGGGCAGCTGTAACAGAATGCGCTATAATTGGAGATCTTTAGTATGTCGCTGCTCAAGTATAGTTGTGATCTGGAAAGATCGCCACTCCTGGGCCAATCAACAGCTTTCTCGCATTTTTATGTCTCTACTTTGCCACGTATTGTAACAGCTAGTGTTATTTAGGGTGCCTGAAGATCAGAGATCTTCATGGCTGCCCGTTATTAGGATTGGATGTTATAATCTGTATGTATAAATATGGGGAGCTGCCTCGACCCAGGGGGTTGAACAACGAAGAATTTATTCATTGTATTAGCAGTAAAAGAAAACTGTGTAATCATTCTTCTGTTAATATAAGGAGTTACCTCTGAGTTAAAGGAACCTTACGTTGTTCAGCCAGCATCTCTGTGTGAAGGCTGGGCCCGTCTTCCACAGAGATTGCTGAGTTAAATTATGACTCTTTAATTTATTGTTGTGTGATGTTTTGTTTATAATATCTCTTTTGTACGCAACAGTAGTAGGTGTGGTGTGGATTTCCAGTATAATTAAGATTATAATTCTTTAAGATTGGCAAGTAGTACAGAGTGACAGTCGACTGAGTAAGAAACTTTATGCAATTCGTGTGACAATTGTACACAGCCTTGTTCATCTTGCAGTTAAGTTGTGATCCCATGAGCCCTTGCAATTTATCTTTCCTGCTATGATTGATGATTTTCATTCCTGTAATTCAATTTCTTAGAGCAGCTAAACTCAATCCTTTGCAATTGAATTTCTAGATTAATATTCAGTTTATGCTTATGGTTTTCAAGAGTGATCAGATTGAAGAAGTGAGTTACTTGTTCTAGGATGTGAATAGGATTTCTTTTTATTTGCAATTGTCTTTGAATCTTATATTATTTCCTGTTGATGCATGGTAGAAAGGAATTGAAATTATAGTATTTAGAAAGCAATTGGGATTATACAGATCTTTGGGATGGACATAGTTGTTAGAGGATAAAAGTATTCAATTATAGTGATTTGGTGTTTAAGCATAGACTGTGCATCTATCATTTGAAATAAAAGACTTTCTCGGGTTGACAATAAATCTCGTCTGCTCTATATGATTGGAATAATCTATCTGCATATAGGGAGCTCGACATTTTGGCGCCGTTGCCGGGGAAGGATAAAAATTAAACACTAATCATTAGTTGCATCTGGTAATTGTTTCTAGTCAGTCTTTTCTTTACTGAAATGATTCGGTTCGCATGAATACGAGGAGGGTAAAACGCGATCACCTCCCAACTCCCAAAAACCCACAAAATACTGACAGTACAGGTGGCTCGGGTCGTGGTCGAGGACCACCATTGGGCAGAAGAACATTCATCGACGATCTTGTTGACAGAACTGATTCATCCACCAGGGCTCGTCATCAAGAAACTCCTATCAGAAGAAACCCTGCTGATCTTGGGGCGCCAGCATCAGGATCCACGGTGGAAAATACACAAGCAGCCGTGACTCCCTCATATATCCCAACTGAGGAAGACACAGCTGTTACAACTGGACCTACTGTTACAACTGAGGAAGATACAGTTGTTACAACTGAACCTGCTGTTACAACTGAGGAAGATACAACTGTTACAATTGAACCTACTGTTACAACTGAGGAAGATACATCTGTTACAACTGAGGAAGATACAACTGTTACAACTGGAACTGCTGATAGAGGTCCGATCTGCCACATTTACGGGAAGGATGTAACTGAAGAAGAGTGGACGCAGTTCCACCAAAAGTTTGCTGATCGGGAACAAAACAAGGACGAAGGAAAAAACGAGGAAAAGAACGCATGAACGAACGAAGAGGAGAAAACAGAAGAGAAGATGAGTAACAGACACGAGTCCGACGAGGAAGAGGTGATGGTGGAAAACTATCATCATGAAAATCACTCCCTGCCTGAGGGAACGACGGCTATACTGCAATTTTCGATTCGGCAGCTAGAAGAGACAGCCCCTATGAAAAACATATCACCATCAGTGTTGCCTCGCTTCTATGGAAGGGCAGCAGAAGATCTAGACGAATTCCTTTTTGAATTCGATATCCTCTGTCGCAGCTATGATTATGTCACCGATTCCCAAAAGCTAAAACTTTTTCCCGCCACCCTGAAGGACAATGCATAACGATGGTTCATGAGCCTTGGGGGAGGAACCGTTGCTAATTGGGATAAGATGAAACAAGTGTTCCTGGAGAAATATCAAGAATATTGCAACACCAAGGACAAAAGAGAGGAGTTATTCAAAATGGTGCAGAAGGAGGACGAAAGTCTGGAGGATTTTGTAGAAAGGCTGCTGTACAATGTGCAAAGAGTCGGGCAGACGAACATGGGGTTGAACGTGCTCAAGATAATCTTGCTTCGTGGGATCAGGGATGATTGTTTAGACATGTTAAATCTGCTAGGAAAGGGAGACATCTCCAAAGAACCTTTTGGGAAGATTGTGGAACTATGTAAGAGATAGTCCAGGGGATCTTCCAGGAACAATAAGCGGGACAAACGGGATAAGCTGGAACGTGATGTCTTCGACAGAACTCAGAAGTCATCCAACGGAGGAGCTACCCGTGCAGAGATAGGCAATCTCCTTGAAAATTTTAAAACAGAAATGATGAGCTCCATCTCTTCGGAGATTGATGTCCTGAAGGCAAAACAAAAACAGGGAGTGGAGGATATCACACTAGGTGTGTTCTGTCCCCGATGTAGAAAGAATCATCCACTGAAAGAATGCCCACTTGACAAGGTAGAAGTATGTCAGCTGTGTGAGCTAAATCATGACATGAAAGAATGCCCCTCACTTCCTCAAGTGAAGGCTGTTCTGTAGGCATCAACTCCATAAGTGGAATCAGCCTATTTCATTGCACAGAAGAAACCTTGGCATCCTTGAAATCAAGGTATGCCTCTGGACTCGTTTCCATTTTTGAATAATATGAGCAATTGGAATAATAACATGCAAAATGTGAATACACAATTCCCTTCAAATTATGCTCAGTGGAATCCTTCCCAACCAGCAATGCAAAATTATAACTCATGGGGTCCTTGGACACAGCCACCACATCAACCTACGTCGTGGTCTCCTGGATGGAGGAACTTCCATCTTGGGAACTAGTTTCCTCAACCACCTCCACCTCAACAGTCACCATATTCTCCTCCATACCTTCAATTTTCTTAATATCCTCAATACCCACCTCAGTAGTCGCAGCTGCAGCTGCAGAATAATTCTGTCCCTAATATACCAATACGGCCTCAGCTGCCTACCCAACCTAATCCTAACCCGAATAATAAAACAATCCATCAGTTGGAAACTATCAATATGCCAGCCTACTCTCTTTCCCCTGTACCTTGTAATGATATTCGTCTACGATCTGGGAAGATAATAGAACCCGTAATTACAGAAGATACTCCACCTTCTGTGCATGAAGAAGGAGAGAGTTCACAGCATCCATCCGATACAGTTCCTATCACTGAAGGTGCTGAGCATCCCTTGGATGGGACAACTGAAACATCAAACAATAAATTGGACAATACGCAACCTACCCAGCTGATAAGGCAACCACCATACCCCGAGAGACTAATGCTACCAAAAATAGGGGGGCAACCTCAGTTTAACCTCCTAGGAGAGTTAAAGAATCTTTACGTCAAAATCCCCCTTCTGCAAGCTCTTCAAGACGTGCCTATTTATGCTAAAACCGTTCAGGATCTGTGCACTAAGAAACTAGGGAGGAAACCTAGAGATCCTCCCACTGTTCATGTCATAGGGAATTTATCCGCTTTGATAACAGGAAAAACCCCTGTGACCAAGTATGACGACCCTGACAATCCTACTGTCACTGTACATGTAGGACAGACGCAGATACCCAACGTACTAGTTGATTTAGGAGCAACGATCAATGTCATAACAATTGAGACTGTCAAGAAGCTTGGGCTCACTAATTTTAGACCGACCCCTACCATTTTAGAATTGGCAGATAGATCCACCATTAGACCCGAAGGGATTCTGGATGACCTTGTCATCTCAGTAGATTCATGGGAGTACCTTGCTGACTTTTTGATATTACAACCAAAATCACAGCTGGGGGGACGTCCATTGATCCTGGGGAGGTCTTGGTTGGCCACAACTAATGCTTGCATCAGCTGTCGATTGGGGTCCATGACTATATCTGATGGTACAGAGACTAAAAACCTCACCCTGTATCCTCCAGCTCGGCCAAGTTTAGAGGCTGAAACTTCCCTTTGGATAGAGCAGGAGGAGGAGGAGGATGTTCAACCACTATTAACTATAGGGAAAGCCTTAACTTTTAAAAACAAAACAGAAGATGATGCTATTAGCAATTTTATTAGTGAACCCGCTTCAGTGGATAAAGAGGTCTATCAAATCCTGAACATTACCCTTGGTAAGGAAGAACAAGAAAATCTTACGGAAGAAGCTCTAGCTGGTGACACAAATATAATCCCATTTTTGAAAAGTTCAGAAAGTATTCCTATTGAGGTAGAGCCTGGAAGGACTTTGAATATCAACCCTAATCTCTCCTTAGAGGAACAGAGGCGCCTAATCAGTCTCTTGAAGGAACATAAGGGGGCATTCGCCTGGGAGTATACAGACATGAGGGGTATTCCCTCTAATCTGTGCACCCACCATATTTATATTAAAAATGACTCCCGACCTGTGTGTCAACCCCAATGACGCATGAACCCCAATCTGAGGGATATAGTGAAGGAGGAAATCCAGAAACTTTTGGAAGCAGGATTTATATATCCTATTTCAGATAGTGAGTGGGTTTCCCCACTTGTAATTGTGCCCAACAAAAATGGTAAATGGAGAGTCTGTGTTGATTATAGGGAACTGAACAAAGCTACGCAAAAGGATCATTTCCCTTTTCCCTTTATTGACCAAGTACTGATACTCTATCAGGTAAGAAGTTTTTCTCCTTCCTAGATGGGTTCAACGGGTACAACCAGATTCAGATTGCTCCTGAGGACTAGGATAAGACCACCTTCACTTGCCCCTGGGGAACGTTTGCCTACAAAGTGCTTCCCTTTGGTTTATGTAATGTACCAGCAACATTCCAAAGAGTTGTAATTGGCATATTCTCTGAACTAGTTAATGATAGTATGGAAGTCTTTATGGATGATTTTACTCCCTATGGCAAGGATTTTGAGGAAGCACTGAAAAATTTAAAGAAGGTTTTAATTCGTTACGAACAGACTCGCCTCTCATTAAGCACTGAAAAATGCCATATGATAATGAGTGAGGGGGTGGTATTAGGGCATTTCATCTCTACCAATGGCATTCAGGTGGATCCTTAAAAAATTAAGGTGATAAAAAATATACCGACTCCTTCAACTCAGAAAGAGGTGCGAAGTTTTCTGGGACATGCTGGGCATTATCGTAGGTTTATAGAAAACTTCTCCAAACTTGATTCTCCTTTGTTTTCTTTGTTAATGAAGGATGCACAGTTCGTGTGGAGTGAAGCATGCCAGACAGCGTTTGATAAGCTTAAGGAGAAGCTGTCCACAACTCCTATCCTAAGGGGACCTAATTGGACCCTACCCTTCCACATTTCTTCAGATGCCTCTGATGCCCCCATTGGAGCAGTATTAGGACAGCAGGATAGTCAAGTACCTTATGCCATCTATTATGTTAGTAAAAACTTAGCCCCTGCTGAACTTAATTATACTGTTACTGAAAAAGAATTTCTCGCTATTGTTTACTCTATTAATAAATTTCAGCATTACATTACTGGGTATCCTACGTTTGTGCACACTGACCACTCTGCCATTAAATATTTAATGAACAAACCTGTCACCAATGCCAGAGTGAACAGGTGGCTCTTATTATTGTAGGAATTTGATATTACCATTATAGATAAACCTAGAAAAGAAAATGTTGTTGCTGATTTTTTATCTCGTTTTACTAACAGTGATGACAGTTTGCCTGTTGAGGACTCTTTTCCAGATGAACATCTATTCGCATTTTCAGCTCATTCCCCCTGGTATGCAGACGTCGCTAATTATTTGGTTGCAGGAAAGCTCCCGCCACACATGTCTAAACGAGAAAAGAGAAAAATTATTCAGCAAAGTGCCAGGTATTGTTGGCTCAATGGTCATCTCTTCTACACAGGACCCGATCTTGAGATTAGGATACGTGTAAGGGAAGATGAGATCTTTCACATACTGAAGGCCTGTCATGATGGACCTTGTGGGGAACACTTTGCAGACAAAAGAACAGGGCATAAAGCGCTGCGAATGGGCTACTATTGGCTGACTCTGTTCAGGGACGCTAAAAGGTATGTTCAGTCCTGTGACAGCTGCCAAAGGATGGGCCAGCCTAATAAAACAGATCAAATGCCTCTACAACCTCAAGTAGTAGTTGAACCATTTGATAGATGGGCACTGGATTTTGTTGGCCCTATCAGCCCTCCTTCCAGACATAAAGTTTACATTCTGGTTTGTACTGATTATATGACCAAGTGGGTAAAGGCTGTAGCTTTGGCTAAGGCTAATGACCAGGCGGTGATTGATTTTCTGTACAGTGAAATCTTTATCCGCTTTAGGGTACCGAAGGAAGTAGTTACCGATGGGGGACTGCAATTCATCTCACACCAATTTGAATCCTTGCTCGGGAAGTATCATGTGCAACATAGGGTGGCTTCACCTTACCACCCCCAGGCCAATGGTCAGGTGGAAAGTACTAATAAAGTTATTGAAGCAATCCTTACTAAAACAGTTAAGAGCCATTGAAAGGATTGGGCTGACAGGATTCCGGAAGCACTGTGGGCATATCGCACAACTTGGCGCAACACCACAGGGTTCTCTCCCTATGATCTAGTGTATGGGAAGAGTGCCATCTTTCCAATTGAGTTTGAGATCAAAACCCTGAAAACAACCACCGAAATGAATCTGGATGTAACAGAAGCCCAAAAGAGAAGATTGAATCAACTAAATGAATTGGATAAGAAACGGTTAGCTGCAGTAGACCAGACTGTGTTTCTTCAGCAACAGAGATCCAACTGGCATGACCGATTTATTAAAAAGAAAATTTTCCGTGAGGGAGACTAGGCGCTACTATATGACTCCAGGTTCAAGAGGGATTTTAAAGGTAAATTACGTACAAGATGGCTGGGTCCATATTTGGTCGACAAGGAATTTGACAACGACACTGTCCGTCTGGTGACCATCGATGAAAACCGTATACCATTACTTGCTAATGGCCACAGACTGCGACTGTATCGTAAGCCTATTTTGAAAGATGCATTCATTTCGCAAATTGCCGCCGATCCAGATTATCAGCTGGCACCAGAGAAGGAATTTCTCTTTGCCCTTGCCAATCCTTAAATTGAAAATTGCATTTTAAATTACTGTACATAAATAACTTTCTGCTGTAGCGTATAATTGTTTTTTTTTTCTTCTCTTTGCATTTGATCTTTTTGTTTGTGGTTGTTTTTCAAAAATTTCCAGGGAAGCGCCAGGAGAACGACCAGATTGGGCTTGTCAAACGAGAGTCACCCTGTGCCGTCCTGTGTTGTATTTCCCTTTTTCCTTAAAAAATGGGGGAAAAAAAAAATTCCGGCAGCTGCGACATATTTCCCGGCAGCTGCAACATCTTTTCCGGTAGCTGCGACATATTTCCGACAGCTGCAATATATTTTCCAGCAACCGCGATATCGTTTCCCGGCAGTTGTAAAATCGTTTTCCCGGCGGCCGCAAACCCTTTTTCCCGGCAGCCGTGAACCATGTCCCAGCGGCTGCAACATCATGTCCCAGCGGCTGCAACATCATTTCCCAGCGGCTGCAATATCATTTCCCGTCAACTGTAAAATCGTTTTCCCGGCGGCTGTAAACCCTTTTTTCCGGCAGCTGTGAACCATTTCCCGGCAGCTGCAACATCTTTCCCAGCGGCTGCAACATCTTTTCCCGGCAGCCGTGAACCGTTTTTCGGTGGCTACAACGTATTTTCCGGTGGCTGCAACATATTTCCCGGCAGCTGCAACATATTTCCCGGCGACTGCGACATATCTCCCGCCGCCGTAAAACTTTTCCTTGACAGCCGTAATTTTTTTCGATCCCGTAAATTCTTTTCTCAGCTGCTGTGAACCGTTTTCCGGTGGCTGCAACATATTTCCCAGCGGCTGCAACGTATTTCCCGGCGACTGCGACATATCTCCCGCCGCCGTAAAACTTTTCCCTGACAGCCGTAATTTTTTTCGATCCCGTAAATCCTTTTCCCGGTGGCCGTGAATCTTTTCTGGTGGCTGCAACATCTTTTTCGTCGGCCGTGATATCATTTCTGGCAACTTGCATTGGTAACTCCTGTGTTAACGGAAGAACTGCTCCAACCCTGCTAAGCTATGGCTCTAATTCATCCTAGTCGTGCCAACGAACTCATCATTCCGACTCTGAGGACGCGATGGTTTCTGTTTCACTAGCGGAAGGAATTATTGCATTATTTATGACTGTGCACGAGTTTGGTTCCGCAACGTCACCAACGGCACGGTCCACCATTCTCCGCAGGATATTTGACGCACAGTCTCATGAGGTATGGATTTCATTTATCACGTGATTAAGTGTTGATATAATTGAACAATATCAGTCGTACCTTTATACGTATCGCCATTATGCCTAATTATACCTTTCCCTCGTACGACGTAAACATTAATAACTGCCACCTTCCCCAATTCGGAATGGAAATTTCGAACGTTTTTCTGTGCTCAACTTTCCAAATTTGTCCATCTCTTCAACATCTCTGCTCAGCGATTCATGCATCCTCTGTGCTGCAACTTCTATTCTCGGATTCTGTCATCTGTGGGATAGCAACTTCAGCTTGTAGCCAGGACCATGGGGATTCCAGTTCGTCATGAACCTTTGAATACACAGGAACTCAGGAAAAATCTTCAAGTTCTTGCCATCTTTCAAGCCGCCGGCTGGCTCGAATTTTTTGAGCGACTACATGGATTCAATCGGGAAGCAGCCTTGCAATTTGCTTTAAACCTCACCAAAACTCACTCCATGGTGTGGGGGCTGCGCATAGAAGTCTTCGAGGCCATTATATCCGAGGTTACTGCCATCTCGCTGGTGGGAAAACCATGGTTTAACCGACGAGTCCCCACGACGACTGCACGGGAAGCATTTTTACTGGAGGGGGAGCAAGTAGAATCATCAAGAAGAGAGATCGCACTGCACTCATTGCCGAGGCCATGGGACCAGCTTGCTGTCTTTCTCAAGAAGTACATCACTTGTGAAGGTAGATATCAAACTGTGTATAATTTTGAACTCCCTTTACTTTCTCATCTCCGCCATGGCATTTTATTAAACATTCCATATTATCTACTGCATGACTTGCATCATATGGCAGCATTTGTCCAGTCTGCTAAGCATCCACTTTCCTCCCTCACCCACCATGGCCTTATCAAATTAATAATTGTAAGAACCCTTGCCCAGCATCATATAACCTGGGAACAATTCACAGCTCGAGCTCAGCAACCCGCCCCCTTGTGGGTTGTCCCATTACAGCAGGTACGAGTTCCACCACAATAGGAGGACCGGAGTCCCTCCACTGAATTTGGGGGGGGGGATGAAATTGAAGAAGAATAGCCACCGGGGGCACAAGCAGAGCCATCTGGGGGGGATGAAACTATATTAGAAGAACAACAACCGGGGGCACAAGCAGAGCCATCTGGGGAGGATGAAACTATATTAGAAGAAGAGCAACCGGGGGCACAAGCAGAGCCAGTTGGGGGGATGAAACTCCAGTAGAAGAAGAACAATTGGGGGCACAAGCAAAGCCGTTGGGGGAGGATGTAGATAAAAACCCTGTGGAAAATCCAGACAATAGGGCAGTTCTGACACCAGAAGGTGAAATTGGAGCAACACTAAATGCTGCGACAAGTGAACCTGAAGGTGACAGAGCCAGGGCAATAGAAGAAAATATTGAGCTGGTAACTATTGAATCCTCACTTGAGTGGGTAGGAGGAGCTTTAATTGAAGAAGAACAACATGAGGAGCAAGAAAACATTCCTTTGACCTCAGCTGTGAATCCCTATATACCAGCTCCACAAAAGAAAACACCACAAAGGAAAAGAAAGAGATCAATCAATGAATTTAACATAACCTCACCAATCAGAAAGAAAAGAACTAGATCAGCTACAGTAGCAGAGGCAGCCAGAAAAAGATGGGAAACCTTAGAGGCATAGGTTGAACCCCCGATCCTTGTACCGAGACCAATGGATGCTCCACAGAGGCCAGTTGAGGAAGAACCCAGAATTGAAGGACTTCTGGCTGAGAACACGCTGTTAAAAGAGGACCTCCAAGTACTTCGAAGGGAATTGGAAACCTGCAGAAAACTAGGTGAAAGGAAACTGTATACATTGGTAGAGGCTGCAGACCAACTGGAGGGATCAAACTCTACTGATCCTGGCAAGGAGGATGAACGAGTAATCTGTCCCACCTGTGGAGAAATCTTCAAGGAGGCAGGCCACAAGATTATACTTCGTACCTGCTCAGCACAACAGCCTGCGGCCACAATAGAGGAAGCTGCAGAAAAAGAAGATGCTGCCACACAAGAACCAGCATCTTTAAACATCCTTGCTGAAGCTGCCACCAATCCTGTGACAGAGGAGATAAGGGATGAAATCATGTATGATGACGGGGATAAAGAATACACTGTAACCCCAGAATGCTCCCACGACATAGACATTATAGAGAAGATGGGAGAAGAATCGGGGATGGGGGACACTCTGGAGCTTAATGAAGAATTCTATACTGTAACCCCAGAATGCTCCCATGACACAGAAATTTTAGAAGCTGAGCCACAAAGGCAAGACATTGATAAACTTGAACAGGGTGCTGTAACACAAGAACCAGCAAACCTGAGTATACTTGTCCAATCGGCCGAACAGATGGGAGAAGAACCTGGGATAGAGGACACTCTGGAATTTAATGATGAACTCTGGGTTGTAACCCCAGAATGTTCCCATGACACAGAGCTTATAGGAGAAGAATTACAACAACAGGAGGATGAAGAGGCAAGCCAGGATGTTGCTACACAAGAACCAACATCCTTGGAGGCTGCAGCAGGTACTCCTAAATTTCAATTAGAAGATAACCCTGGAATGGATATCATTCCCGAGATGCAGTGGAGTGAGGATGAACAGGTACAGACACAATCCGCAGGTGACACCGAAATCTTGGTGGAGGAGCTGCACAATGAGGAAGATATCCAATCTCAGCAGCAGAAGGACAAAGAAGACACTGTTACACAAGAACCAGTGTCTCTAAAAGCAATGAAGGTAGCTGCTGAAGAGAGTCTAAAGGATGTTGCTGTTACACAAGAACCAACAACTCTCATATTAGACTTAGATGTGCTGGAAGACACTGCCCCACAAGAACCAGTGCTTCTACCTCCTAGAAATGTCATTGATTTGGACTCAGATTAAGATTTCCTTTCAAGTCCTCCCCAGGCACAGCATATAATGAGGCTGCAGGAAGAACTGATTTCCACTTGCACCAACTGCATTTCCAGACACCAGCAGGTAGCATTGGAAGGGGAACAATGATGCTGGAAGGTATTGGGTTACTCACAGAGGATTTTTAAAGACAGATGAGGTGCCTGAGTTTCCCTACAATTTTTCCTCTCTCCATGGATAGAGCTCAATACAGGACTCAGATTCCGAATGATGCAGGTTGTTGCATGAGGACATGCAACAGGGTAGTTGGGGGGAGATGTTGAGTCCAGAATTGGCCTCTTTTAATCATCCTCGATCACCTTTTCTTCCCCCGTCCTACACCATTTAGCATGTTAATCAGACCTGTTGTCCTTACTTTATTCCCCCAAGCTGCCAACGTATGACTGATCATTGCTCTATCTTATTAATGCTTATGATTGTGATAATTAAGGTTGTTTATCTCTCAATTATGCTAACATGTTATGATTTATGAAGGTAGTTTGAGATAAGTGGACTGCAGGAAGGTGGGGCTGAACAAGTCTTGAAAGGAGGGGTGTTCGCTGCTTAAAAAGGATCCTCGGGGCTCGGATCATCAATTAAGGCACATGGTTCCAATATAACATCCTAGGTGGAGCTGTGATAGGGCAGCTGTAACAGAATGCGCTATAATTGGAGATCTTTAGTATGTCGCTGCTCAAGTATAGTTGTGATCAGGAAAGATCGCCACTCCTGGGCCAATCAACAACTTTCTCGCATTTTTATGTCTCTACTTTGCCACGTATTGTAACAGCTAGTGTTATTTAGGGCACCTGAAGATTAGAGATCTTCATGGCTGCCCGTTATTAGGATTGGATGTTATAATCTGTATGTATAAATATGGGGAGCTGCCTCGACCCAGGGGGTTGACCAACGGAGAATTTATTCATTGTATTAGCAGTAAAAGCAAACTGTGTAATCATTCTTCTGTTAATATAAGGAGTTACCTCTGAGTTAAAGGAACCTTACGTTGTTCAGCCAGCATCTCTATGTGAAGGCCGGGCCCGTCTTCCACAGAGATTGCTGAGTTAAATTAGGACTCTTTAATTTATTGTTGTGTGATGTTTTGTTGATGATATCTCTTTTGTATGCAGCAGTAGTAGGTGTGGTGTGGATTTCCAGTATAATTAAGATTATATTTCTTTAAGATTGGCAAGTAGTACAGAGTGACAGTCAACTGAGTAAGAAACTTTATGCAATTTGTGTGACAGTTGTACACAGCCTTGTTCATCTTGCAGTTAAGTTGTGATCCCATGAGCCCTTGCAATTTATCTTTCCTGTTATGATTGATGATTTTCATTCCTGTAATTCAATTTCTTAGAGCAACTGAACTCAATCCTTTGCAATTGAATTTCTAGATTAATATTCAGTTTATGCTTATGGTTTTCAAGAGTGATCAGATTGAAGAAGTGAGTTACTTGTTCGAGAATGTGAATAGCATTTCTTTTTTATCTGCAATTGTCTTTGAATCTTATATTATTTCCTGTTGATGCATGGTAGAAAGGAATTGAAATTATAGTATTTATAAAGCAATTGGGATTACATAGATCTTTGGGATGGACTTAGTTGTTAGAGGATAAAAGTATTCAATTATAGTGATTTGGTGTTTAAGCATAGATTGTGCATCTATCCTTTGAAATAAAAGACTTTCTCGGGTTGACAATAAATCTCATCTGCTCTGTATGATTGGAATAATCTATCTGCATATAGGGAGCTCGACAATGACTATGCGATGGTGATTTAAATGGAAGAGGATGTAAAGACATGTAATTTTTATACATATTTTGCTGGCAAGTGTCGAAGACAAACGTGGTGAGAAACCACATATGTTTGGAAGGACGGAGGGAGATTACATGATCATGATCATGCCACCCATCAAATTGAAGACAATTCCTGAGCCAAAAATTGTTTTTTAAATTTTTTATTAATAACCATTGTGGTACTTTGGTCCAAATGTTTTTTCTAACTCATTGTTTCTCCATATTGTGTGCCTAGTGCCACCTCTCTATATCAATGCATAAATCAACCTCTGCTTGCTCTGTGGTTCTAGCTGCATGCCATTATTTGTAGTTGCGTGCCATTGAGTGTTGTTTAGAGTTGTCGTGAGTCTGTGAAATTCATGCAATAAATGAAGTCTTGTAGAGGAGGACTCATCAAAGCAGAAATTTGAATTTCATTTTGACGAAAAACGAGTGGACATTGGTAGCCAGGTTCACATAGGTAGTAGGCACAATGTTTTGACCTTGTTTTGGGCCTAGTAGTGGTTCTCTATTGTTATAGCCATAGTCATTGACACATTGTCACACCTTAGATCTCATCCCGAAGTGACTCGGGATTTAGAGTCAAATCCCAGTGGCTAGTACCTCGTAGTCGTCAGTCATCACTCGTCACCTTGCAAAGCTAAGCAGTGAGTGCATGACATGAGTGAGTGAATGATTATAATTTATGATATTTCCAATATTTTGAATGAATTTTATAGCATAAGAATTTCAACATAGAAATTGAAATTTATATGGATGGGTAATTTTCAAATGTTGCCCTTCTTTTGAAATGTTGATATAAATTATGCTCTTCCTATTGGAAGGGTAAAATTCAGATTCTAAATTTTTTTTGAAGGGCAATTTTAACTTTACACTTCTAGGAAGGGGTAGAACCCTTTGGAAGGGCCGAGAAGGGTTCAAATTTGAACGCTGAACACAAGGCTCTATGGAAGGTGATGAACCCAATGACTGCGTGAATGGCCCAGCAGATTTGCGGATTGGCGGAGTGAGTCAGGTTGCAGCAGACATTTATTGAATATTATTCATGATCTTTAATGTTTGGATCACGACTCAAGACTCCCGTGTACGTGCATTTAAATTTAATTCACAGAGTACCTATATAGTAAATAAACGATGGTCAAAGTCATATATGTCAGTGTATGTTTTGAACAATTCCAGCTAGAGGTTCCACTTCCAACTTCCACTTCTCAAATCCCAGTTCTGAAATTATGTGTACGAACATGCACGAATTGCATGGAATGAAGATTAAGTTTTGAATTTGGTTGAGAGTATAGCCTACATATGCAAGTTGCAATTTGTTTTTTTTTTATATATTGAAATTTGTGAAGTGACTATTTTATGGTCTACATACTCTACACAAAATATGGAACGATTGATTCAATAAGCTATTCTTGTAACCAGAAATTGATGACAATATGGACGGGGAATCAAAAGAGTTGCCCTTCTTATGAAAGATTCATGTTTAGTTAGACCTTCTTGCTAGACTGGCAAATTTAAAATTATTTTTTTTTTGACGGGTAATTTTATCCTGACACTTCTGATACGGACGGGCTAAAAGGCTTTGGAAGGGCTGGGACATGTGCAAATTTGACCGTTAGAGTGGCTTAGAATATTGTCTTGGTAGTTATGCACATAGCCTGAGGGCGTGGGATAATTGACACTCAAATCGTCTCGCTTTTTCGACGATTTGTTCCCTGGATCCGGTTATAAAAACCAGCGGAATCGTAGTTCCACTCTATTTACTGCGGAACTATGCCATGGAACTGTGCCTTTTGGGGTTTTGGCCCATTTTAAGACGATCCAGATCGTCGAAATTCCAAAAAAATAACCAGAAGAGGTGGAACTGTGCCTCGCCGAAAATTTTTCTGTCGCTAATCCCCGAAATACCAGGGCAATTTGAGTGCCAGTTATCACACGCCTAGCCTGAGCACTTAAACTGATCACTTAATATTGTTTTGGTAGTTGTGCACATTGCCTAAGCACTTGAGTGAATGAAGGCACTATAAGTAGTAAATGTTGTGCATTGATACATCAAGGTGCCAACTGAAGTCGTCCATTAAATACAATCAAGGGAAACCTGGACTATGTTATGCTGCGAAAGTTTTATATCATGAATTTTGATTGTGGTAACAAGTATTATCCGTATGATTATAAATCCTTTCAAATTATAAAGATATGTAATTTTGTTCATGAATTTTGATTGTGGTAACAAGTATTATTCGTATGATTGTAAATCCTTTCAAATTATAAAGATATGTAATTTTGTAGTTTTGTTTTAAATTTAGATAATTCATGTGAACAATAACAATTATATTGTGCCATGGATTCATCGTGGCATGTTGATCTGTATTTTAACATTGTTGTTTGTATCACTAAGTCTAACCTTTCAAATTGAAACAAAGTTTATTGGCTCGTTAAGATATAGAAATAATATCGTTTTGATAGTTGTTGTTTGTATCACTCAGTCTAACCTTTCAAATTGAAACAAAGTTTATTGGCTCGTTAAGATACAGAATAATATCGTTTTGATAGTTGTTGTTTGTATCACTCAGTCTAACCTTTCAAATTGAAACAAAGTTTATTGGGTCGTTAAGATACAGAATAATATCGCTTTGATAGTTGTGGATTCTTTGTACAAAGGATGATTCCCAATGCAAAGTAGACTGGTTTTCTTTGAATATATATATATATATATATATTTGGTTTCCTTTTTATTAGAATAATTGCAATCACAAGAATTTCTATGACGGGAATTTAAAAACTACTAGCGTTGAAGAATATAAATTGTTTAACTACTTCAATCTGAAAGGAAAATGTAGATTCACTTGCACTGAAGATTTTGGGGGTGCTGCATAAATTGTTTCATGTACGTGGAAAATCTTATTGAAATATATTGGTTCTTTTATCAAACAAAATTTGGATTTGGATTTTAAAGTAGCACGTGTAATTGATTTGATTGTATATTGTTGAAAGTAATGTCTTAGTTTGTATTTAATTCATGAAAACTAGAATTTGAGTTATATAATTAATTAAAACTAAAATTTATTTTGCATTTACATAATTAATGGGAGTTGAAAATTGTCGAGTCTTTTACAAGACATACTTGACCTCTCTACATTTCCACTTTTTTATATTCAAATCTCAAAGCATATTCCATTAGTTTATGCCCACTTTTTTATATCCAAATTTTAAAGCATATTCCATTATATTTTAAAGTATATCTCACATAGTTTATCACCCCATAGGTTCGAAATTTTGACGATTCCTTTTTCTATGCATTCAAAAATTAATTTGTCAATTTTTTCAATTTTGAACATGCAAGATAATTAAAGGAAAATTCCCTTATTAATCAACAAATGCATTTTCAAGCTTGGGGGAGGCATGGTAATACATGCCTTAATTCCTCATAATTTTCTAATGTGAATTATGCATACCCAACAAGGTCCTATTTGAACTTTTTTCCCATGGTGCAAGTAGAACCAAACAGGTATTTGTTAGATCCATCTTCCTCGATAGAGGGGAGTTTAGGAAGACTAGAGGAAAGTGAGACATCTGGTAAGTCTATGAGAGTTATATCAACTAGATGTCAAAAGATCAGAAGAAAATTCCATAAACGCATGGAATTTTTTCTCGCTGAAGGGGGGTAATGTTCCTATGATGATGAGATAATAGGAGACATCGAGGTGCTCTTGAGGTACAAACATATAGTGAAACAATGAGTGCCCAAGGATATTCCTCAACTAAACATAGATTTTTGTGTGAACGAGAGGATATATTGAATTGCACCATCATCATTACATGGTTTGGGGTTGTTTTGCATAGATGGCATAAGGGACGGTTACAATAGATGTACTGAATTGATGAAGTATGTTGGACCCTGTTACAACTACAAAGATTGGATGCGACTGGTCCAATATACATGAAGTAGGTGCATATATGGATTGTCAACAAATTATTTATAGCTGAAAGACAAGGATCAAAATAAAGGAGCAACGTTGTACATTAACGAAAGGCCAAAAGCTACAGGGAATATTGCAGGGTTTATAAACAGTACACAACCCGGGTTCACAATTAAGCAACCCAATTGCATATTATAGGGGCGTGAAGGAAACTGTGTTTTTGTATGTGCCATTAAATCAATAGCTGCAGGGAAAGAGTTGCTTATTAATTACAATATGAATCAAATAGATACAAACACAGTTACTATGAGAGTGTTACATCTAACAATTTACCCAAACTTTTATTAATGAATTTAACATCTTATGGATTTTTCGTTATTCTATTGTTATAATTTCATTAATTTTTTCTATATTTACTTCGCAGGGCAGTGATCGGGGCATCTCTCCAGCAGCTAGTCAGAAGAGTACAACATCCTCGAAGCAACAGGTATACATATTTGTAATTTAGATAATGTTATCTATATATTTGTTGTGTTTTTTCATGAGTATATTAGTTTCATTTAAATAATGTTATCTATATATTTGTTGCAGAGTGTTGATCGGGGAAACCACCCGCTTGTTGATCAGACGACAACAGCCTTGGGGCAACATGTATACCTTATTGTAATTGTAGAATTTAAATACATCAATATGTATAACTGAGTGTGATTGTCATTGATATCAAAGGAGTTCATTAATGACAAAGGATAACAAAATACATGATGGTAGGGAAAACTCACTGAATGGTAAAAGAGTAAACAAAGGAATAACAAAGGAAGTGATGACATGGCATGTATGATGATGTGTTATGTCTGATGAGGTTTAGAATACATATGATAGTGTTATAGTGCTATCATGAAGTCATTGTTACAATCTGACATCATTATGTAAAAATATGGCATGTTCGTGAAAATATGGAAATTGACTTAGTGTTGGAAAACTGGTCTAAGTGGCCTCAAGAAAATGCCTACCATATCTCATAAGTGAATGATAAAAATGATCTGAAAGTATAATGATATAGATTGTTGAAGAGGATATCTAACCATGGTCTCAGTTCTCTAAAAGGGTGTTTGATGACAAAGTTATAGGTCTTCTAAAACAGGGTTTCAAGCTGTTTTGCACCAGTGTTGGTAAAACTGCCTAAGTGGCCTCAGGGAAATGCACACCATAATTTGTATTTGATGGATGAAATGATTATGAGGACATAGGGACCTAGATTGTCGATTGGTGCATCTGACCATATGTTTAGTTTGTCCAAAAAGTCTTTGAGGTGAAGTTATCAGTCTGCCAAAAGTGCCTTCTGGATTGATTTGCATTGTTTCAGTAAAATGCCCGCCAAGGTGAGAGGATAAGGTTTCAGAGGATGAAATTGGCATGGATGGAATCATCATGTTGTTCCCCATGCTTTGGATGCTTCATATTTCCAAGATTGGTAAAAGAAAAAAATCACCTTAGTAAACCTAGGTTTTGATAAAATTGTTCAAGTGTTAAAACTAGTTACAAAAGGCCATTTGCAAATGCCCACCAAATGCTGTCTTTATGTCAATAAAATCATATAATGGCATGAGTCTGTTCTTTGGTGATCTTTCTATCTATATGTGGTTTTATTTTCCTCTCTGGTGGTCACATGTGTGAGATATAAACCTGCCAAATTGAGAAAAAGTATGTTTGCCCGTTAAAAATAAATAAATATGTCTAAGTGTTAAACACAAGAAATCTGAAATGCCATTTGGAAATGCACACCAGAGGCTGTATTTTCTCCAGTAAATTCATCCAATGGCATGAATATGTTCTCTGGTGATCTGTCCATCCATTCTTGGTCTTAGTTCTCCATTTGGTGATCACATGTGTGAGATATAAACTGACCAAATTGAAAAAAATATGGAAGTCAAGATAATTCAAGCATTTCTAGAAAACTCCATGCATAATAAAAGGAAAAAACCTATAACTGCAATGAAAATATGAAGATGGAGGAGGTTGAATGTTTTATCTATGCTGAAGGGACTATCTAGTAATGAATCTGAAGAATGCAAACATTAATATTTGAAGAGTTATGATTAATAAGAAAAGACACGATTGTATAAATTATAAACAGAGATATAATCAGAAATGATGAGAAACAACATGTTTATTATTAAAAAAGAATTAAAAATCATGAAGTAGATATAAACAAAAGTATATTATTCTTAAGCAGAGTATTATTAATAAAGCAAAGTGTAAACAAAAATATATTATTCCTGTAGCAAAGTAAATTATTATTAATTGAACAAAGAAGGATACATAAGCTACATGATTAATTAAACATATAAGTATTTTATAGGAATACTTAAAACAAAGAAGGATTAATAAACATAGTATGTTAATTAAACAAAGAAGTAAAGGGATGCGTTTTGATGAAAATGCACATTTCCAAAATGAAGAGATGCATTTGGTGAAAATGTTTTAATGAATGGACACAATGATGAAAAGACACAATGGTTCAAAAGACATGATGAAAGAAGTATTTAAACAAAAGTTTGAATTGGAATAAAGATGGATCTATAGTCTAGCTTGATGTGGCTTCAAGAAAAACAGAGACCAAGGAAATAAAGAAGATCAGGTAACAAAATTGAAGGAACATGAAGATCTGAAGTTGTACAAAGACCAAAGAAATAAAAGGAAGAACATAGGATGTCTGCTGAGTGTTTAATATGAAGATCCGATGCAGTACAAAAGTCAAAGAATGTAAGAAAAGAGCAGTATTGTCTCTGTGGTCAGAATTGATGATTTGCAGCAGAGGACAGATAACAAAAGATACTGTAAGAAGTTATTGAAGTTATGAAAAACAAAGAATAGAGAGGTAGGGTGGTGCTAGGGCAGGCTACAGGCCTGCAAGGGGGTTGTAGCTTCCTTCCAATGGTTGTTGGGGTGTCAAAGCATCCTTTCAGTAGTAGCTGATAAACCAGAGGGTCGTAGCCTCCTTCCAGTGGTAGTTGGTAAATAGGGTGTCAAAGCATCATTTCCGTAGTAGCTGATAAACCAGGGGGTCGTAGCCTCCTTACAATAGTAGCTGATAAAAATGGTGTTGTAGCATCCTTGTCTGTTGTAGCAGGAAGAAACTAGGGTGTTGTAGCATCCTTCAATTGTAGCTGAGAAACTTGAGGATTGAAGTTTCCAACAAGTTGTAGCTTGCAAAAACAATTAGAAATATAATTTTGTAGTTATAGAAAGTGTTTGTGGTTTTCCCAATTGGGCATACACGATAAAAGTTGTGTTCCTTGTATCTTGTTGATCCCGTGTGTTAATGAATAAGTTAAAAGTGGTTTTAATTGTTAAAATTTATCAATACCGATTCAACCCCGTCTCAGTATTGTCCAATATTCCAACAGGACCCTGTTACAACTACAAAGATTGGATGTGACCGGTCCAATATATATGAAGTATGCGCATATATGGATTGTTAGCAAATTATTTACAACTGAAAGACAAAGATCAAAATAAAGGAGCAACGTTGTACATTGACGGAAGGCCAAAATCTACATGGAATATTGCAGGGTTTATAAATAGTACACAACTAGGGTCTACAATTAAGTAACCCAATTGCATATTTGAGGGGCGTGAATGAAACTATGTTTTTGTATGTGCCATTAAATCAATAGCTGTAGGGGAAGAGTTGCTTATTAATTACAATCTGAATTGAATAAATACAAACACAGTTATTATGGGAGTGTTACATCTAACAATTTACCCAAACTTTTTTTTTCCAAGGAAAAAAACGTAATTTCATTAGGAATAATCAAATTACATATTGCAAAAAGGCTTCTAGGAGCCCTTTCCAAAAACAAATTTTCAGCTTCTAAGAGTAAAAATGCAGGTACCGAAGCACCACCAAAAAGAAAACCTTAATCTAAAACACCCTATTTCGGGTCAACCAAGATTGGCTCATATACAATAGAGAAACCAACTCATGAAGAGCTGAACAAAAAGAAGAGAAGCCA
The DNA here is from genome assembly GCA_027924585.1 of Larix kaempferi. NCBI lineage: Eukaryota > Viridiplantae > Streptophyta > Pinopsida > Pinales > Pinaceae > Larix > Larix kaempferi. The sequence goes on from BSBM01000931.1 coordinate 6,393,922, forward strand.
TTTGAATGACGCCTGATGAAGATAGAATCCAATAATCCAAAAATGCCTGTTGTTAGTAGGGCCACCGGCTTTTGAAAACAGGGCCGCCAAACGTGGATTTCCGACTATTATTCCGTTGGTGAGGTTGCTGTCACCGCCGCCATAGGAGAGCTAGGGCCCGCAGGCTCAACAACCGCCTTAGCCACAAGAAGACAACTCGTAGTTGCCACAACCGACACGTGCCGTCGTTGCCTCTCCCTCCGTCGTCGCTCCGCTAGTGCCGCACCCTAGGCGCACTGCCATCTGCCTCCGCTGCCATGGAACTAAGAGAAACCTCCGTTGCTGCCACTTGATCGCAGGAGGTGCCCGTAGACCCATGGGTCACCGCTCAAAGGCACCACCCACACTCCAAGTGCATGGAGGATTCGTCAAACGCCTGCGATAGTCAGTGAAAGGTATCATCTCGGGGGAGAAAGGGGGTGGCGGCCATGGAAGGAACCATGGCCACCGAGTTCATCTAAGATGCCGACTCTCAAACCCTAGATGCAGAGCCCGTCGCACACTCGTGCAATCTAGCATTATCCAATTGTAGCTTGATATAAATTTACCCAAACTTTTATTAATGAATTTAACATCTTATGGATTTTTTGTTAGTCTATTGTTATAATTTCGTTAAAATTTTCTATATTTACTTCGCAGGGTAGTGATCAGGGCATCTCCCCAGCAGCTGGTCAGAGGAGTACAACATCCTTGAGGCAGCATGTATTCATCTTTGTAATTTAGATAATGTTATCTATATATTTGTTTTGTTTTTTCATGAGTATATTAGTTTCATTTAGATAATTTTATCTATATATTTGTTGCAGAGTGTTGATCGGGGAAACCACTCGCCTGTTGATCAGACGATAGCAGCTTCGGGGCAACATGTATACCTAATTGTAATTGTACAATTTAAATACATCAATATGTTTTCTTATTATGTTTTTTCTGTGAGTATTTTGGTTTCATTTAGATAAATTTATCTATGTTTTTGTTGTAGGGTGCTGATCAGGGCACCTCCCTAGCAGTAGATGAGACCAGACAAGCCTCGAGGCAGCAGGTATACATTGATGTAATTGTACAAATATAATATGAACAACTGTTTTTTTGTTGTTGTGTTTTTTCATGAGTATATTCGATTCGTTTAGATAATGTTATCTATATATTTGTTGCAGAGTGTTCATCGGGGAAACCACCCGACTGTTGATCAGACAACAACATCCTCGGGGCAACATGTATACTTGATTGTAATTGTACAATTTAAAAACATCAATATGTTTTCTTATTATGTTTTTTCCGTGAATATTTTGGTTTCATTTAGATAATTTTTTCTATGTTTTTGTTGCACGGTGTTGATTGGGGCAGGTCCCTGACCATTAATCAGATGAGTAGACGATCCTCGAGGTAGCAGGTATAATTCATTGTAATTGTACAAATATAATATGAGCATCATGTTTTTTTTGTTATGTCTTTTCCGTGTGTATATTGGTTTCATTATGATAATGTTTTCTACATTTTTTTGGCAGGGGGATGATTGGGGCAAGTCCCCAGCTGTGGATCAGACTACACCAACATTGAGGCATCAAGCATACCTAATTGTAATTTTAGGAATCTATCATGATCAATATGTTTTTTTAATATATTTTTTCCTCAGTCTATTGTTTTCACGTCAGTAATGTTTTATATTTTTTTGTTGCAGACCACTGATTCGACGTATGATCCAACGTCAGAGCAATCAATAGATTTTGATGTGGATGAGCTAATGCACGATGCTAAAATTGGATCTTCTCTAGAACCAATTAAGATGATAGAGAAGACCTTAAAAACAATTAATGAGGATATCCTTCGCCTGCTATTCATTCAGCCGCAGACAAATGAGATTAGAGCAAAGGTTGATGTTTTGGTAAAGAGATCTCAGGCCTTGAAAGTAAGCTGCGAAATCTTGAATCAGAATATAAATTCATTTAGTATTTTATAATTTTTACTTGTATATGATGGTGAACTAAAATATGGTTTGTATTTACAGGATTTTTTGCGCACACACACTAGTGGTCAAGGTGGTGTTGGCACTAGTGATGCTCGTGGAGAGTCATCACATGAGAAAACAACTCCACGTGCATCTCATGTGCCATTTTTTTCGACTGAACAGTCGAAAACATGTTCCGCGACACCCCCGAGGCCAACTGTGAGTGCACCCGCTAGTGACCAGCGCACACTAGATCGTGCAGAAGAAGGGGTTGATGCAGAGACTGCTAGTATTGATATTGCTGAAGCAACATTTCTTGTATCTTCCCATGTCACTAGCATAGGTACACTACATACCACATTTTTGGTCGACGAAGAGCTCGTTCCAATAAAGATAGAGAAGATCCCAAGTATTTATACATTGTTCAAGTTAGTGTTTATAATTTGATTGTAATATATTGATAAAACATTGTTTTTCAACTAATGATGGCATGATCATTTTGCAGGAAATGATGTTTTTTATAAACATCTAAATGATTTTTCATTGGAGATCTTTGGGCCCACCATCCGCACAAGGTGGGATAAACAAAGTAAAAATTTAAAAGATGAGCTCACTAATCGCTTGGTTGGCATGTTCGACAATGAGACCTTTAATCGAGTCGAGGTCCTAAAGAACGCTGGGAAACATATGAATATTGTGAGGGACCAATATAGGGTTCATCTAGAAATGAACCCTAGGTATGAGCACCCTCCAATGATTCCAGGAAGAGAGTGGAAATCCCTAGTGGAAGATGGAAAGGAGAGGGCTATGAGAAAAGAAGGAAAGCTACCACCAGGCACAGGAAGGTATGCAATACTTTCCATAATGTAATTCTAAACCTTATTATTATTAATTTTTAGATCAAATTTGAAAAATCTAACGCATTTGAACACTTTCGTAGGCTGTCAGACACATCAAAGGCCACAAAGGCAAGACAAGAAAAAATTGGTCAGCACAAGCTTGGGCCTGGTGGTTATTTGAATTTGGCGGCACAAATTGTAAGTATCGAAAAACCAATATTGCATCCAAATAATAAATTGCAAATTATTTTCATTTTATTGCACTACAAAATGTAAATTCATGACGTTATGCAAATATGCAGGCCGACCGATTCAAGGAAGTGCCCACTGAGGAATACTTGAATCTTGGCTTCCAACATGGCTTTGGAGCTGTTGTTGAACATCGAAAAAACTTGTCTAGGCAAACGAAATCTTCCGGTGATCCATCTTGCGCACATGTATATGAAATCAATATAGTTTAATGAATATTTATTACTTGTGCAATCTATTCGTTATAAATATTTTCCATAAAATATTGACTATGTTTTGAGCAGGAAAGAAACAATCCACTTAATGTCGAGGATGGAGAACAACCAATCGAAGATCATGCTTCGAATCCTTGTAATGAATTTATTCATATGCTACAATTTTAAATATTGCATTGCAGATGGTGAATATTAATTGTACTTTTCCATGTTTCAACTGCAGAGCATGTAGAGAGTCACATTGTACAGGATGATCATAGACAGGAATACAAAGTACATTATGTGGCCACAACAGGGAAAAAAACACCTTTGTAATGTTTTTTTAAATGAAATACTTGTCATTATAATATCAGAAGATATCAATGTAACATTTTCACATTATTGCAGCAAATTCGAATCCCTTGCCGCAACATCCATGTCGTGAGTACTCTACTAGGAAGACACAACAACAAGTTGATGAAGCCCCAAGAACTGAACAACAAGTTCCAGAAGATGATTTTCTTGCTAATTTTGTCAAGAGAAAAAAACCTAAAAAGAAGTGATTGAATAAACACTATGTGTACTTATTTTTGATAATATAATGTCATGCATAATTTTTTGCCTACTAAATGGATGAATGGTTTAATGCATGTTACATTTTATTGAATGAATGGTAAATGTTTCTCTATGATGAAATCCGTGTGTTTGCACATATTTTTTTTTTCAAGTACATGCATTGGGTATGGGGAATTAAGAGTGATGTGAGGGGGGGAAGGGGCCATAAGAGATTCCATCTTCACATGGTTGGCCCTGTTCAGTAGAGAATATTAAATTATTCTTGAAACAAAGAGGAGCTCAATGAGGTATTTATACCTGCCATCAATGACGTAGCTTCAATATTTATCATAAATGAGACCAGACTATTATGATCACAAGATCAGCTAGGTTTCAACCCATCAAATCCTTCACACATGCAAGTGCTCATCTCAAGCACACAAGGGTTTTACCATTAAATAACCACTCGTAGGTTCACCAACCGAAATACTAGTCTTTCAAAACAACAAGAAGGAAATTTCAGCCCATTAAACCCCCCTAGTATAAGAAGTCAATTCCAACCAAAGCTGGCCGCTTCGTCATCCGTATCACTAAAGTGAAAATCCAAGTACATCATCACATCACGTTCCCAATAAATGCATCTCTCCAAACTCCATCAATCATGACATCACATCAAGCTCCAAGTCCTCCAAACAAAGCATCTCACCATGCTCAAGGTCTTCGCGTTAGTGCTCTTGTTGACAGTAGGTCCATTTATCACCGATAAAACCTACCCTATACAATATATAGTCTTTCTAAAACCAGATAAGTTTTCCCATACTAGAGATTACATGATTATGATTGTTCAGTCTTATCCAACTATGTTTAGATGGTCAATTGTAAAATGATTTCTACTGTGTTCTTCCCCCAAGGGGTCCATTGACTTGTATGGAGATAGATAATTCCTCTCAAGTATTTACCTAGTCTTATTCAATATTAATGTTATTAATGTTCAGTGCAGATGTTTATTCACTTGTAAAGCAATCAATCAGATGTAGACAATATTTTCAGCCTCACCCCTTATTTGGTTCTAAGAATATAACCAAAGTTTGCATCTCTCAACTTTCAAGTATATATTGTTGTTTCCTAAAATAGAATCCATTTAAGAATGATTGTATTAAAAAAACTATCCAAATTAAATTTCAAGAGTCTGGTATGAAATGAAGATGTGGTATGTGTAGGATCCATCTGCCTCATTCTTCCAACACATCCTATTTGAGAACAAAATCTTAATAGTTTTGTTTTAATTTGTTATAGGATTTTGATTGGATGCTTTAGGAAGGTAAAGTTGGGCATTCGTTAACATCCTTACAAATTCATATGTTAAACTTTGTTTTCTGTACATTCTCAAAGGAAACAAATGAATGTCACCAGAAATAGAAAGGGGACTAAACTCCAAACACATGGTTGACATGATCCATTTGTAGTCCCTAGAGGTGTGCCTCCTTTTCACAAATTTAAAATTGAAGGAAATGCTTGCTTGAATAACATAGCATGGAAGTGTTTTTTTAATTGAATATTGTGGCTAGACATCAAGTAAGGTTGGGTTCAATATTTAACAACCTGCACAATAGTTGCTTGAAAAGTACCTTGAATTGACCTACAACATTCTTATTTCGAACGAAATCATTTTTGTTGCTTTTGTTATGCATTTTGAAGTTGTTTATTTACTGGAACTGCAGTTGTACCTATGGTTGAAGAAATAGTGGATTTGGTGTTAGTTGATCAGTTGATGCAACAGTATGCCCAATGTGAATTGTTTCCCCTAGGTTCACTTCAGGATTCATTAGATCGTAGAATGCTAAAGCAGTAGAAATTCTTAGTAACTAGGGAGGATGATAAAGTCAGAAGTTTTGTTTTGTTTTGAAGGTTGATTTTTATTTTCTTTTTCAACTAACAGAGATAACATGATGATTGCTAATATGAATCCAATAATATGTAACGGTCATGTTAAAGTCTTTGCATCTAGACAAAACCCAAGGCAACAAATGAAACATATCAACTCTTTTTATTTATAGTATCCAGGCATGTAACTTATGCTAAGGAAATCTGATTTCTTTTGGGGGATTTAAGAGCATTAGTACTATAACTGAATATGGCCACTAAATGTACTGTGCCATGATTTGACTACAATGTCCCAAAGGCAAGATCATTCTCTACAAGGATTTTAATACACCATAGTTTTTACCACCAATGGAGGAACCCAACAATGACACAAATCAACCAAGGTCGTCTTTAAAGTTGAGTGAAAATTTCTCACTTAAACAAATTATGGTGCTCTTACCTATGGGGAAAATATGACAACCAAGGTCCCTTTAAAATAAAAGGGATATAAGTTGTACTTAACCTTGGATCACAACCTACCTTTCAATGTGTTGCAACTCATAATTGAGAATTATATGGCCAATAATAAAACAAAAAAATAAATCCTAAACCTAGCCAATAATGTTTTAGCCTTGGAATCTATCATACAAACTAATCATGTTAGTAATGTTAACCCTAACTAGGTCCTAGGTTATGGATATTGGAATGTTATGGCACTAGTCAAAGTATTTCCAAAGTATCTAGAGGGCTTAGAGAACAATATAAACCATTCTGAAAATGGAATGAAGAGAAACCAAAGAAACTCCCTAATTCTAACACACTTGCAAACCTTTGAGATATTTTCATACTACAATGCCCTAAAGTAATTTTTTCTCTACAAGGTCTGAACTACACCATAGTTTTTATCACAAATCTAGGAACCCAACAATGACACAAAGTTACCTCTTTAAAGGTGACTTAAACCTGCCCACTAAAATAGATTATGGCGCTCTTACCTATGGGGAAAATGTGACAACCATGGTCCCTTTCAACTAAAAGGGATATAAGTTGTGCTTAACCTTGTATCATAGCCTACCTTTCAATGTGTTAATGTGTTTCAACTTAGAATTGAGAATGATATGGTCAATAATAAAACAAAAACTAAGTCCTAAACCTATCCAATGATGTTTTATCCTTCAAATCCATTATAAAACTAGCCATGTCACTAATGCTAAGTCTAACTAGGTCCCAGGTTATGGCTGTAGGAAGGTTATTGTGTACAAAATTCCAATTACCAATGACACATCTCCTGTAATCCCAATACAACTTGATTATAACTCCATAATGTGATATTGGGTTATAAAACAACTTGTTGTGTTGAATAAACATAGATCTCAATACAAACCATGGAGCAATTAATTCTATATCAACACTAGTAAATTGGAGGAAGTGACTTCTTACAAGTATCTTGGAATTGATATTCATCACAAGATCAATTGGAACCACAACATTGAGAAAATGATTAATGGAGGATGGAAAGCTTATTTTGGTCTTGAAAATAATTGTAAATCAACCAACTTGGTCATGTGGGATAAAAAGAAGTTCCTCTTTGAAACTCTTGTCATCCCTGTTATCTTATATACAATTGTGAAGTATGGGGGTGAAGCATTTCTAGAGAAACTTGGAGAAAGATTGAGCAAATCCAGAAGCGGTTTATAACTTATAATCTCAAAATTAAAAGCAACACACCTTATCCTATTCTCCTCTTATAAGTGGGTCTTTCCCCCATCGAGAGCATGGCTATGACTAGGTACCCGATGTACAAGCACAAGATAAATAACATGGAAAACAAGAGACTTCCTAAAATTGCTTTAAATTCAAGTCAAAACCAATTACGCTTCAAGCAGAGTTGGTGTAAATATACAATGGATTGGTTAGAACATTGGGGCATTGATGAAAATGACACTTTGCAGAATATCGATAATCTCAAAAATATTATTTCTTCTAAGTTTAAAGGGAAACTGTGGTGCGAGGAAAATTTAGCGATTAAGAGAAAACTAAGATACTATAAGGAGGTCATTAACCCTAATTTGGAAGATCATAATTATATCTCGATAGTAACTAGTTCCGATGAAGAAAATGAATATAGCCAAGATTAGAATGAACTCTCACGAGCTCCATAGCGAAATAGGGCGTTGGTCTATTCCCAAAAATCTGTGGGAGGAAAGGGTTTACCATCTTTGTGAGTCAATGAGCGTTGAGGATGAAAATCACTTTATCTTAGAGTGTCCTGCTTACACCCACATTAGATATCAGTTTCATAGTATTTGCTACAATACAAATCTTTCTAACCTCCTGACTTGCCAAAACTATAGTGATCTTAGAAAACTTCTTTCTAAGCTTTTTGAGCATAGGAACAAAAGTTTAAAGCAAACCAAGTAATAACCTTCTTACGGTCTGATAGACCAAAGTTGGTCTCAGTGGACATTAATCAGTAGCATCATCATCATCATATTGAACCAATTTTAAAATTTAAAGTTGAAATATGAGTTAGTAAATTAAAAGATTACATATCATTTTGAATTTGAAAATTTTATTATCTTAAACTTGAATATATATATATATATATATATATATATATATATATATATATGTAATTGGTCATGATGGTCAAGGATACAATGGCTCGTTGGTGGGGTTAGATGGATTTCATTCCATCCACCTGGGTTCAATTCTGTTGAGACATCTCCTGGCTTGGATTACCGACTGACGGTTTGCTCGACCTAGCTCAAAAAAAAATGATGGTTGATATTCACTAGAGCCAAATTTGGTTTATTGAACTTTTAAAAAAAGAAAAAAAATAAATTATTTAATTTACTTTAAAATTTTATTTTTATGCTCAAAACACTTAAAAATAAATCTTCTTCACTTACCATATTGAATAATTCTTATTAATTATTTTTACTTTCACAATTTATAGTATTTAATTGTGATTGAATGATTTACAATTTAAGTTTATGATATGAAAACTTTCTTTTTAAATTATTAAATTATATATAAAAAATTAATAAATTGTAATACTCTTCATATCAACTTTATCAATTTTATTAAAAGTCGTAAAAATTTACCATATATATATAATTTAATAAAAAATTAATAAATTGTAATACTCTTCATATCAACTTTATCAATTTTATTTTCAAATGGATCAAAGAAGATCTCTATTGGCAAGTAGGATCGGGTGCTAATATTAGAATTGGTCTGGATTAGGTTTTAGGAATGGATGATTCTTATCCGCTTTCTAATACTTTAATTAATTACCTTCAGGTTCTTTGGTTGAATACCCTTGACAAAATTTGTTTACAAAGGAATGATGAGGTCGGTTCTGCTGTGTGGATGAATTCCAAAGACCTTGGACTCTCTGGCTGTTTTGCTATTGAATGGGATTCTTATATCAGATCCTTAAATTCTGCTGGTGTGAAAATTAATTTGGATCCTGATCGTTTGGTATGGAGTGGAAATGCTAATATTGGAATAGTCACTGCCAAAACAACATATTTAAGATTAATTCAAGACAATTATATTTTCCCTCAGGACTGGTGGTACAAGAGACTTTGAAAGTGGTCTATTCCTTTAAAATTAAAATGTTTCTTGTGGTTAGCTATTCAAGACAAACTCAAGACTTGGGAGAATTTGCTTAAGCGTGGATGGATTGGCCCAAGCAGGTGTAGCCTTTGTAGGGTGTCATCATAGACTTCTCAACATCTTTTAGTCAAGTGCAGCTTCACTATCAAAGTCCAGGCCTTTGTCTTTGCAAATCTAAAGATTACCCGTCCTTGGGATGTGGGTGATTTTAAATGCTGTTTATTAAATTGGTTCAGAAATTGTAAACCTTTTTTCATCAAATTGCAATTTGTATTTCTTGGGCTATTTGGTACACTAGGAATTGTGCCATCTTTCAGAACTTACAGCCATATGAAAAGGTTTGTGGCTTGATTGCTTTGAAGATGTTTTTAGCTTACAAGAATGATGAACATAGCTTGAAGGTTGGCAGAGTTCATAACTTTTCATTCAATGTGAATCAACCAGTCTTATTTTTTGATGGGGCATCACAAAATGGGATTTGTGCAGTAGGAGGAGTAATTTTTCTGAATGAAGATCATCATTTCTCTGTTCGCCTCAATTGTGGAGCTGGCACGAACATGAAAGCAGAACTTATGGCTCTTTGGTGTGTCTTAAAATTGGAAAATATCTTTGGATTAGTGAATCTCAAAGGCTATGGAGATTCTCGTGTAACAATCAAGTGGGAAATGGGTCAGTTTAAACTCAATGTCACTAATCTTCGTCATTGGTGCATCCGTACTCAAAGAGAAATCTCATTGCAGCATAATATCTCTTTTGAGCACATATATAGAGAAAACAACTCGATGGCGGATAAATGATCAAAGTAGGCTTTGGAGGGCTCTGAAGGTCATCTTATCTGGGAAGAATGGCTGGAAAATGCCATTGTGGACTGTGGTGATATCTACTTTTTGATTAAGTTGCTGAAAATCTTTTTCTCTCTTTTTTGTAGAGGCATGTAGCCTATCAGTTTTGGTCCTTTTTGGGAAGAATGTAATGCCTTAGGCTGATTAAGTAAGACTATGTGAACATAAAGTCTTTAATTGATTCAGACCATGAATCAAGTCGATCATTGTACTATTTGATTCTCCTTGAATAACAATATTATATTTTTTTCGCTGAAAAAAAAACCTTTATCAATTTTATTAAAAGTCGTAAAAATTGTAATATATATATATATATATATTTTAATGCAAAATATATATCATATATATATTTTTTAATTTAATAAAATTAAATAATATTTTAAATTATATAAAATTAAAATAATAATAATAAATAATTTGGAATCATTGTAAAATTTAAATATTTAAAATAACTTTATGATATTTAACAACATTTAAATAAAATTCTAATATCTATAAAAAAAAATTGTTATTTTTATGTTTAATGAAAAATATAGATCACCTTTTTTTTTCAATTTAATAAAGCTAAATAATATTTTAAATTAAAAAATTAAAATAATAATAAAATAAAATAGTAATAAATAATTTGGAATAATTGTAAAAATTAAATATTTAAGAGAACTTTATGATATTTAACAACATTTAAATAAAATACTTATGCCTAACCACTTCTATCATATCTATTATAGTTACTTTTATTATAATATTATAGTTACCTTTTTTTTCACAAAAAACACAATACTTGTTAGACATTAAATAATCAAAGTGTACATAAACTATTTAAGTAGACAAGGTAATATTCCGAGAGGAGAGCAAAAGCATCCCACCAAACTCTTATGGCAAACGAGGCATAAAAATTAAGATGAAACTTTAACTTAACGTGAACCGAAAGACCAACAAACTTGTCTAGAAACGATCTTTAGAGGGAAGAAAACGTTCCCCATACACTTTCAAAAAATTCGGAAGGAGTCTCGAGCCATAATCTCAACCTTGCCATTTCTCAAAACGTAATAAACCTTCCGGTTCTAGGAGGCCTTTCTTGGAAAGGCAGTCGGCCTCCAAATTGAAATTTTTGTAGGCATGAGTAAATTGAATAAATTGGGGATTTTGCTAAGGGTCTAATACCATCTAGCCACCATTCTAATTGCAAAATATGGATGTTATTTAGACCACATGCCCAATCAATTACGATCTTCGAGTTTCCCACTACTTGGAGATGCATAACCTCCACTCGGTTCACAAAAAAAAACAGCTCGAAGAGAGCTTGGATCTCACTCTTAGTATTAGAACCAAGGCTGTAGCCCATCTAACATTTGTGTACCAATCAATCTTCTAGTTTTAGGAGCATCATGACCTTAGATAAATTTCCATTTTGTTGTGATGCTCTATCGAAGAAGCCAGCTGGGATGGTACTATCAATGAGAGGAGGATTTAAAACTCTAATCCGCTAAGTCTTGTAGATAGTGTGAGAATCCTTATACCCTGCAATGGCCACCAAACATACCCTTGAAGCATTTACTAGTTAATCTTCAAAGAAAACCGAGTTTCTGTGTTTCCAAATTTGCCATGAAATATATATGGCGAGCTCAATCTAGGAATGATCTGCTTTTATCCAGTCCCAAAGGTTGTCCTCAAATGGGCAGTCCTACAAACCCTTGCAAAAACAGAAGATGTGTTTCGACTCCCTCCAAACCTGTTGTGTAAAACCACTTTTCATGAAAACATGACCGATATTTTCCTCTTCCGATTTGCATAACACACATATGTTGGCCAATTCCTCCTCTTTTAAGATAGCTATCCCACGTGAGAATCTTCTTCTCTGGGAGGAGCGCCTAGCTAAAAAACTTTAGCTTTTAGGGTGGTTCCACTTCCATACCTGAGAATACCACCATTTTATTTGTTGATCTTGTCTCGTCCAAATAATGGCTTCATAGGTCAGCTTAGTTGTGACCTGGTTGTTCTTTTGGTTCCAAGACCAAACAAGTGTATCCAAATCATTTGAGAGGAAGAGTCCAACCTGCAACAGCCTTTGGATGTATCAGTTCGACTCTTCCTCCCACACCTCAGGAAACCCAAGACTTTTCCCTTTAGGTAGAATATCAAATGGAGAGAGTGAATTATTATAAATTTGGGCAAGAACCAGGATGCATCTTTCTCTAATCTCCTGAATTAGAGCTTCCGGAAGGGAAAAAGAGCTCGATCCCCCTACAAAGGGATCCTCACCGACATGAATCCTCAAGCCATTTCTAGGTTTCCACACTATCCAATCTTTCACAACCTTTTCCGCTTCAAGCAAATCCCTCCAAAAGTTTGACGCACTAGTGGGAATTCTTACTTCCTGTCTGAGCCAGTAGTCAATAATAGTGTTAATAATGCATGTATTTTCTCTTTATGATTGAACTCCACATACCATCTAAGAAGAGGCAGCGTTAAAGAATTTTTGCTACTAGTGCTTTGCCAGAAACATAAATATATTTTATACCCCAACACCTGAGGTCATTTGGCCTTATTAGGCTCTCCCATTTTTCCATATTGTAACAAATTTTTATTTTATGACCTAACCATAAAAATTGAAACATCTTTGTCGAATTTTGTCGAGGATAGAACAAGGGATTTTTGCCAAGGAGAGTAAAAAAAATGGGATGCTTTGAAGGACCCACTTCACCAAGACTAGCCGACCAACCAGAGAAAGAAAATGGTAGCACTAGTTTCCAATCCACTTTTCAATCTTCTTAAGATGCCAAATCCAATTGGTACTATGGTAGTTATTTAGCTTTAAGAAGAATCATAGGTATCTGATACCGCTTTCCAAGGCCTCAATTATGAAAGGAAACAAGTGCAACAAATTGTCTCTAAATACCTGAGAAGCCCTTGAATATAAAAAAAAACTATTTTTTCTGCGTTTACCTTCATACCTGTGGCCTCACAAAAGATGTTCAAGCAGTCTTTTAACACCTTCCATTCCTCAATGCACCCTCTCTCGAACAATAAGACATCATATACGAAGAGTAAGAGGGAAAGATTTAAGCATTCTATGATTTTTTCCCCAACCAACTTACCATCAGTCTTTACTTTCATAATAAAATGACTCAGTCCTTTTGTAATCAACAGAAACAGGAGGGGAGACAAAGGGAATCCCTGGTGGAGTCCCCTCGAGCTTCTAAAAAAATGTGATGGGTCTCTGTTCACCAGAATCGAGAAAGAAGCAGAGGTTATGCAAACCATGATCCAGGCAGTTAGATGAATTCCACATCCGATCTAAAGAAGGATGAGTCTAAGATAACCCCAATTTACTCTGTCATACGCCTTGTCAAGATCAAGTTTGAGCAGAGAAGCCTTCATTTTCTTTGTCTTGATGGAGTGCATGCACTCCTAAGCAACACCCACAACATCTAATATTTATATATTACTTAGAAAACTGAACTGATCCTTTGAAATGTAAAGGTAGAGAAATGGTTTAATTCGGTTTGGAATAACCTTTGATATCAGTTTGTAAATCAAATTGCAACAAGAAATAAGATGAAAATCAACGTAAGTCTAAGGGAAGAATACGTTCAGGATCAAAGCAAGGAAATTTGGGTTGAGGGCACCATTGATATAACCTTTGGATCTAGATTCTTCAAACACATCTAGAATGTCTGAACCCATAACATCAAAGAAATCCATAAAGAGCTCGACCATCCAACCGTCAGGTCTAGGGATCTTATTATTTGTGAAACCGACAAGAGTTTTCTTGATTTTTGCAAGAGTCACCTCCGCGAAGGCATTAGATACTTCCTCTTCTGAAAATAAATAGAAATAGTTACATATTACCTCCATATGGGCCCCTATATAGTTTATGTCCGGGTCCTTAAATAGATCGTTGAAATGGGCACTTGTCCCTTCCTCCAATGCAGATTGATGGTTAAGACAATTTCCATGAGCATCCGGCAATTCCCAAATGTTATTGATGTTATGTCGATGATCAACATACATATGAAAAAAGGTCTTGTTTTGGTCTCCTTGCGCTATCCAAAATTCCCTACCCTTGAGGTGCCATGCCTCCTCCTCCAACTTCAAGATTTTTATCTTTATACCTTCCAACTTTGCATATGTATATTTTTCTTGTGCTGAGATGATATGAGAGGGGCTATTGAAAAATGTATTGAGCACTCTTTTTAGAATTTCAGAAATCTCCTCCTTAAGATCCTTTTTTTTCCTTTTCCTACTTGTTGGCCAAAAATTTGAGGGCCTGAAGTTTAAAGACAAGAGACTCTGCAATTGAGGTGAATGTCCCAAAACAAAGATAATTCCAGCAATCAGTCACCAAAATCCTAAACTCAATCTCGACCAGTTGCTTGTGGTTGAATTCAAAGGGATATTTTGGCCTTTCGAGACCCACATCCAATTGCAAGAAAATTGGAAAGTGATACGAAATCGAAGGAGTGATCCACGAATGGAACATGTCCATGGACCTAAAATGATGCGCATCTATTAATAATTTGTCCAATCTTTTATCAATCCCTTCTTCCCTCGAGTGTCCTTTACGCCAAGTCGCCCGATAAGAGAAGGAGCGACATCAATTATGCTTGAATCCAGAATAATGGCATTAAAATATGAGGCTAAAGGATCAATATGTGCCCTCATTCCCCAAATATCTCGCGCTGACAGAGTAAAATTCAGGTCTCTTGCTACAATAAGGTTTGGGTCCTTTTATAATTATGCGTCACAACTTCTTCACTCCATAAACAATCCCTATTGTTATAAGGAGCATAACAATTTGGAATCTTCAAAGTGTTTCTCAAGTATTTAGCTGATCCTTCCAGGAGTAAACCAGTAGATGTAGCATAAGGAACAAATTTTAAAAGATTAGGATTCGATGTGGACATAATCCTACCTGAAATTCCATCTACATCAATTGAAACAATCATTCGATTGCGAAAAAAATTGAGCAAATTTCATGAGCCATAGAATGATGACCATGGCTTGATAATATGGACGATGCATGGTTAGTATTGGTGATTGTAGCCACCAACCTCTATACTTCATAGACTGTCAACAATTGGATCTCCTCGTAGTCCAATTGTGCAAAAGGCATAAGTGTATAAGAGAGGCTCCACTCCTAGAAAGGCTGTGGATGTCCTCTATAGAAAACACATGAGATATCCATCTACCCCTCACCTAACAAGGGTCATTGATGCTGCAGTTTGTGCCGCATATGCAATAGGCACAAGTCATACAGAGGTAACTATTTCAACAATCACAATGCATAGTATTTAACCATGTTACTATATTGTTTATTCATGCATGTCTAAGTATTTCCCCATTTGGTGATTGCAGCCATTAGCAGCAGAAGTGCCCGGCCCCTCTGCTCAATCCATGGTTCTGACCGGGTCTCCTCTTGTGGTGAGATGTTCATTAATGACCAAGTTTTTTTATTCAATTTACCCAAACATGTTGATCAATGTTGAATTGTTGAATTAATTGAGATATGATCTTTTATTTGCAGAGCACAACTATAGAGAGGCCTTCCATGAGCACACCGCTCACATCTATACCCCATGAGGATTTGGTGAGTGTTTGTCATAAATAATTTGGCCATAAGTCAATTTTTTAAGTTTGTTAATGGTAGGGTATTAGTGCAGTTATTTGATAAAAATAATGATTTTTTTTTTGCAGACTCTTGAGATGCAGAGCGATCCCAGGGAGATGGTCGATAGAGGAAATTTGGGAAAAAACAAGCGAAAGATTGATTTTTGATGTTGCATAGTCTTGTATATATGTATTTTGATATGTACATGTACACATTGTTGTACTTAGGGATACATGTACATTGACAGGCCATTTGAGGGCCGACTACTTTGCCATATTTTGTATTACAAACATTCGACTATCAATGCATGATACAATATATTCCATATTTTCTCTTGAGTTTCCACTTGTGCGAGTGATGATTTATCTCTTCCACAAATTGATAAATTATGCTATTGAAATTTATATAATTACATTTTAAGCAATATTTATTCTCTTACATTTATTGCATTTATCAAATAACATCTCACTATTGTGTTATGAAAACATTATCTTAATGGAAAACACTAATAATATCTTTCAACAGTTCAATGAACTTAGTAGATGCATGCTAATTTGATATCTAATTTAAAATTGTGTTTTTTGTGAACTCCAAGGGTTCATCTTTGGATTATTCATCTTGATACAATCAACACCTACAACCATCAACCTATGTGTGTGTGCATCCTCATGTTATTGGATTACTCATCTTGTGCATCCTCATGTGTGCATCCATTTTCCACTCGTCATAATGCAAAAGTAATCATACAGAATCCATGGAAAAAGAAATACCTAACTAGTTTAATGATATTCCTTGATAATTTTGTTTTGATGAAGGAAAATAAGATGTTCATGGTCCTATGTTTGTAAAAGGGATGGATTATCCTCAGATGAAAATGTATTTAAAATTGAATGTTCTTGATTGATACAAATGATGATGTAATGGTTGTTCATTGTGATTTGGAGCCGACCTTGCTTCAATTTATTATTTATTTATTTATTTTTAATTTCATATGCATGCCCACATTGTCACAAGTTTGGGCTTCCACACCAAATTTCAAGGGTTTAAAGAAGGGATCCATGTCATCAAAATCAGTCATGTGCACCAAGCTACAATATGCCATGTCATCATTCAAGTTCTTTAAAGGTATAATGGATTTACCATAATGAGTTAGGGATTATTCATGTTCATTGGGTTCTTCAAATCTTGTGGGCTTCAACAACATCATGACCACAATATGTAGCATGTAAAGGTTGCAAGACCACAAACACCACCAAATGTCCAAGGGCCCAATTTCACCAAGACAAAGACTTCATTAAAGTCATGAGCATGTTTGAAGGCTTCTTCAAAACTTGTGTGGGCTTCATGACCCCATTAATCCACAAATGACCACAGAATGGGTCATTTTTCCCATTAGGTGTTCCATGGCTCCAATGCCCACAAATGTGCCTTGTCATCAATGCTGGCTTATCATGCTTGCTTGTATTTAAGTCCTCCATGCTTGCTACTTTCCAGTATGTCACCGATGCCTTGTCATCAATCTTTTGTCATCAATGCATCGTCCATATTATCAAGCCATGTCACCATCATACTAATAAATGTCTTCAAACTTCTCCATTGTCATTGCCAACATCTTGCCATTGTACCATGTCCATTTGCCATGTCAACAACCTCTTGACCTTGGTCATGTCATCATACTTAACCTTTGTCATTAATGTTGTCATCAATGACAATCATATTCATCAAAACATTGCCTCCATTTTTTATTCAAAACTTTGAATTCTTAAAAATGACATTAATTACTCAAAATCCAAATATAGTGGAACACTAAGGAGTTGTTAAATGATGTGGCACACTAAGGACATAGAAATATACCAAGGGTTCAGTGTGGTAGGTTTGATTTCCACTCTTTGAATGTCTAGTTCTAGAATCAAAATAATTTTTTTTCAAAGTTGATTCCCGTGTGCAAAAATTGCACACTGAGCAAAACCCTATTTTCGAAAATGGACCTACAAGATGACACCTGGGCCATGGGACTAGAGGAGAGGGGCACCCCTAGCACTATCCTGACGTCCTGATTCCAACGGAGGCGATGGTTTGTCGATCCGAGCCACGGTCGTCATTCTATGGCTCGTTCTGTCTCGCATCCAAAAGGCCTTCAGGGACACCTGCTGGATACCTACCGGGGGAATATAATTCCAACCGTGCAACAAAATTGGGTTTCAGGGAGTTCTTCAAGTGTGTCTAGGAAGGTTCCATCTGGGAACGCTAGCCATAAGTGCCCGGTGGATGATTTCGCAAAGTTGACCCCCGTGTAAAAAAATTGCACACTCCCTTACTGAGCAGAACCCTAGTTTCGAAAATGTACCTACAAGATGACACCTGGGCCATGAGACCAGAGGAGAGGGGCACCCCTAGCACTATCCCAACGTCCTAATTCCAACGGAGTCGACGGTTTGTCGATCCGAGCCACGGACATCATTCTATGGCTCGTTTCGTCTCGCATCCAAAAGGCCTTTAGGGACACCTACTGGATACCTACCAGGGGCATAGAATTCCAACCGTGCAACAAAAACAAGTTCCGGGGATTCCTGCAAGTGTGTCTAGGAAGGTTCTAGCTGGGAGCGCTAGCCATAAGTTCCTGGTGGATGATTTCACAAAGTTGACCCCCGTGTGAAAAAATTGCACACTCCCTTACTAAGCAAAACCCTAGTTTCGAAAATGGACCTACAAGATGACACCAGGGCCATGGGACCGGAGGAGAGGGGCACCCCTAGCACTATCCCGACGTCTTGATTCCAACTAAGTTGACGGTTTTTCGATCTGAGCCACGGTCATCATTCTATGGCTCGTTCCGTCTCGCATCCAAAAGGCCTTCAGGGACACTTGCTGGATACCTACCGGGGGCATAGAATGACGACCGTGCAACAAAACCGGGTTCCGGAGAGTCCTATAAGTGTGTCTAGGAAGGATCCAGTTGGGAACGCTAGCCATAAGTTCCCGGTGGATGATTTTGCGAAGTTGACCCGCGTGTGAAAAATTGCACACTCCCTTACTGAGCAAAAACCCTAGTTTCAAAAATGGACCTACAAGGTGACACCTGGGCCATGGGACCATAGGAGAGGGGCACCCCTAGCACTATCCCGATGTCCTGAATCCAACGGAGTCGACAGTTTGTCGATCCTATCCACGGTCGTCATTCTATGGTTCGTTCCGTCTCGCATCCAAAAGGCCTTCAGGGACACCTGCTGGATACCTACCGGGGGCATAGAATTCCAACTGTGCAACAAAACCGGGTTCCGGAGAGTCCTGCAAGTGTGTCTAGGAAGGTTCCAACTGGGAAAACTATCCATAAGTGCTCGGTGGATGATTTTGCGAAGTTGACCCCCGTGTGCGAAAATTGCACACTCCCTTACTGAGCAAAACCCTAGTTTCCAAAATGGACCTACAAGGTGACACTTGAGCCATGGGACCGAAGGAGAGGGGCACCCCTAGCACTATCCCAATGTCCTGAATCCAGAGGAGTTGACAGTTTGTCGATCCAAGCCATAGTCGCCATTCTATGGCTCGTTCCATCTCGCATCCAAAAGGCCTTCAGGGACACCTGCTGGATACCTACCGGGGGCATAGAATTCCAACCGTGCAACAAAACTGGGTTCCAGGGAGTCCTGCAAGTGTGTCTAGGAAGTTTCCAACTGGGAGCGCTAGCCATAAGTGCTTGGTGGATGATTTTGCAAAGTTGACCCCCGTGTGCAAAAATTGCACACTCCCTTACTGAGCAAAACCCTAGTTTCGAAAATGGACCTACAAGATGACACCTGGGCCATGGGACCAGAGGAGAGGGGCACCCCTAGCGCTATCTCGACGTCCTGAATCCAACGGATTCGATGGTTTGTCGGTCCGAGCCACGGTCGTCATTCTATGGCTCGTTCCATCTCGCATCCAAAAGTCCTTCGGGGACACCTGCTGGATACCTACCAGGGGCATAGAATTCCAACCGTGTAACAAAATCGGGTTCCGGGGAGTCCTGCAAGTGTGTCTAGGAAGGTTCTAGCTGGGAACTCTAGCCATAAGTTCCCGATGGATGATTTTGCAAAGTTGACCCCCATGTGCAAAAATTGCACAGTCCCTTACTGAGCAAAACCCTAGTTTCGAAAATGGACCTACAAGATGACACCTGGGCCTGGGAAACTTTTAAAAGGAGAAAACAAAAACAATATGTAATGAATGAGACTTGCCTTAAAACAGTAAAATATAAGGCGATTCTAAATGTCAATTGAACCTGATATTTAAAAGACACAAAATCTATTAAAAACAAGGCGAAAGTACAAACTATAAATGGCCAACGTACAAGACGCTCACAACAACAAACCGCAAGAAGATAGGAGAAGATAGGAGAAGATAGGAGAAGATAGGATAAGAGAAGATAGGAGACCATGCTCAGAAGGATTTGGTGAGCATTTCATTCTAGGCTGAGCTATTCCATTCATTGCCGAGGCGTTTGAGGCCGAAAAGGATTTGGTAAGAATTCGTTTTTCAAAAGTGGTTCAGAGGCTCTTGCATATTGGAAGTGACCAAGAGTATCTTGCAGTGTGATAAGTATGCATTTTAGGTTTCAGAGAATTCAAATATGACTCAGAGTCTCTTGCTTTGTGGGCCATTTACTAAGGTTTTTCGTTTTACGTTGCATTTCTATTGGCTACGTACTTCAACAAAGTGGTTCCAAATAGATGCATGGATGTGGAAGCTATGTTTGCCATATTTGTCTCAAGTATGAGAAGGCATGGCCATATAAGGCTCTTTAGGAATTGAAACATAGTATGATACAATCCCTAGGTGTTGAATTCAATTAAGTTTTTATCCCCGTTGTGCTTTCTTAATGTGAAAAGCTTCCCCCCCATTAAGAGTATTCTCAAGCAAAAATATCCTTTCCATGCCTATCCTAGTTTTATTATGCGGTGTGTACTTCATGAAACCCTAGTTGGTTTGTAATTTGTAAGTGTAGCTTAGGCATCTGGTTGAAACCCTAGTTTACGAAATGAATGCACAAATAAGTCACTGGGCCATGAGAACATGAGGGAGAGGCCCCCTAGAGGTAATCACATGCCAGGAGACCAATGGAGTCGACGATTCGACGATCTGACCTCCGGTTACCGAGTTATGTCGAGTTGCAAGTCGCATGAAAATGCCATTCAGGGACACTTGGTGACTTTCGGTCCGGGAGCGAAAAAGCAAACGAAGCAGCAAGATTACGTGCCATTGGATCCTACAAGTGTCTATGGGAAATGCCAACGTGGGAACACTACCAACACTGGCTCGGTGGAGGGTTTTGCAGAGTTGACGCACCAATGCGAGACTGCATTGAAGGAATCTGAGCAAAACACTAGTTTATGAAATGAATGCACAAAGAAGTCATTGGGCCATCAGAACATGAGGGATAGGGCCCCCTAGAGGTAATCGCATGCCAGGAGACCAACGGAGTCGACGGTTCATGGATCCGACCTCTGGTTGACGAGTTATGTCAAGTTGCAAGTCGCATGAAAATGCCGTTCAGGGACACTTGGTGACTGTCGTTCCGGGAGCGAAAAAGCAAACAGAGCAGCAAGATTGCGTGTCGTTGGCTCCTGCAAGTGTGTATGGGAAATTTCGATGTGGGAACACTACCAACACTGGCTTGGTGGAGGGTTTTGCAGAGTTGACCCACCAATGCGAGATTGCATTGAAGGAATCTGAGCAAAACCCTAATTTATGAAATGACTGCACAAAGAAGTCACTGGTCCATGAGAACACGAGGGAGAGGGCCCCCTAGAGGTAATCGTATGCTAGGCGACCAACGGAGTTGACGGTTCATCAATCCGACCTCCGGTTGCTGAGCTATGTCGAGTTGCAAGTCACATGAAAATGCCGTTCAGGGACACTTGGTGACTTTCGGTCCGAGAGAGAAAAAGCAAATGGAGCAACAAGATTGCATGCCGTTGGCTCCTGCAAGTGCATATGGGAAATGCCGACATGGGAACACTACCAACACTGGCTCGGTGGAGGGTTTTGCAGAGTTGACCCACCAATGCAAGATTGCATTGAAGGAATCTGAGCAAAACCCTAGTTTACGAAATGAATGCACAAAGAAGTCATTGGGCCATGAGAACACGAGGGAGAGGCCCCCCTAGAGGTAATCACATGCCAGGAGATCAATGGAGTCGATGGTTCATCGATTCAACCTCCAGTTGTCGAGTTATGTTTAGTTGCAAATCGCATGAAAATGTTGTTCAGGGACACTTGGTGACTTTCGGTCTGGGAGCGAAAAAGAAAACAGAGCAGCAAGATTGCGTGCCGTTGGCTCCTGCAAGTGTGTATGGGCAATGCCGACGTGGGAACACTACCAACACTGGCTCGGTGGAGGGTTTTGCAGAGTTGACCCACCAATGCGAGATTGCATTGAAGGAATCTGAGCAAAACCCTAGTTTACGAAATGAATGAACAAAGAAGTCATTGGGCAATGAGAACATGAGGGAGAGGGCCCCTTAGAGGTAATCGCACGCTAAGAGACCAATGGATTTGACCGTTCATCGATCCGACCTCTGGTTGCTGAGTTATGTCGAGTTGCAAGTCGCATGAAAATGCCGTTCAGGGACACTTGGTGACTTTCGGTCCAGGAGCGAAAAAAGCAAACGGAGCAGCAAGATTGTGTGCCGTTGGCTATTGCAAGTGTGTATGGGAAATGCCAACGTGGGAACACTATCAACACTAGCTCGGTGGAGGGTTTTGAAGAGTTGAACCACCAATGCAAGATTGCATTGAAGGAAACTGAGCAAAACCCTAGTTTACAAAATGAATGCATAAAGAAGTGACTGGGCCATGAGAACAAGAGGGAGAGGGCCCCTGAGAGGTAATCACATGCCAGGAGACCAATGGATTCGAAGGTTCGTTGATCCGACCTCTGGTTGCTGAGCTATGTCGAGTTGCAAGTCGCATGAAAATGCCATTCAGGGACACTTGGTGACTTTCGGTCCGAGAGCGAAAAAGGAAACGGAGCAGCAAGATTGCATGCCATTGGCTCCTGCAAGTGTGTATGGGCAATGCCGACGTGGGAACACTACCAACACTTGCTCGGTGGAGGTTTTTGCATATTTGACCCACCAATGCGAGATTGCATTGAAGGAATCTGAGCAAAACCCTAGTTTACGAAATGAATGCACAAAGATTGACTAGGCCATGAGAACACGAGGGAGAGGGCCCCCTAGAGGTAATCGCATGCCAGGAGACCAACGGATTCAAAGGTTCGTCGATCCGACCTTCGGTTGCCAAGTTATGTCGAGTTGCAAGTCACATGAAAATTTCATTTAGGGACACTTGGTGACTTTTGGTCTGGGAGCAAAAAAGCAAACGGAGCAACAAGATTGCATGTCATTGGCTCCTGCAAGTGTGTATGGGAAATGCCGACGTGGGAACACTACCAACACTGGCTCGGTGGAGGGTTTTGCAGAGTTGACCCACCAATGCGAGATTGCATTGAAGGAATCTGAGCAAAATCCTAGTTTACAAAATGAATGCACAAAGAAGTCAAAGGGCCATGAGAACACGAGGGAGAGGGCCCCTTAGAGGTAATCGCACACCAGGAGACCAACAGAGTTGACGGTTCATCGATCTAACATCCGGTTTCCGAGTTATGTCGAGTTGCAAGTCGCATGAAAATGCCGTTCAGGGACATTTGGTGACTTTCGGTCCGGGAGCGAAAAAGAAAACGGAGCAACAAGATTGCGTGCTGTTGGCTCCTGTAAGTGTGTATGGGAAATGTCGACGTGGGAACACTACCAACACTGGATCGGTGGAGGGTTTTGCAGAGTTGACCCACCAATGCGAGATTGCATTGAAGGAAACTGAGCAAAACCCTAGTTTACAAAATGAATACATAATGAAGTCACTGGGCCATGAGAACACGAGGGAGAGGGACCCCTAGAGTTAATCGCACGCCAGAAGACCAATGGAGTCGATGGTTCGTCGATCCGACCTCCGGTTGTCGAGTTATGTTGAGTTGCAAGTCACAGGAAAATGTCGTCGAAACTAGCTCGATAGAGTCAAAGGGGTATTATTTCTCAAATTCATTTAAGCGGGTTGAGTGGAGTATTTCGGTCTTTTTAGGACCTAGACCAGCCAGTTGGAAAGCCTGCTTGCACATCATCGATATCTCGGTCCAAAATTTATGTGATTTTAAACAGAGGAGCATGAGCACCTTTGAACTAGGAAGAGGTAAAATGAGCTAGGTTGAGGGCAATAAATGCTGTATTTTTTCACACAATCTAACGGAAAATGGTCGCGGGATTGGGCGGGATAACTCCCTCCAAACAATATCCAGCACAGATCTACAAAACGAGGTTGAGGGAGGGAAACAAATTTTAAAACAAGTAATAATATTCACTTTATACAGAGTATAAATTATTGCTACGTGGAAGCTTCTCGTAAATTGAGATCATATTGGCAGCCTCCCCTATTAATTTGTATGATGTTGCAAGGATTTTGTAATGTGACAAGGTTTTTCTCTATGCTCTGAATATGGAAGCCATTAACTAATTAATGCTGTCGTTAAATGCAAGGTAAGCATCCCTATAATTCCATAAAGGAAAGAGTTCATCATTTAAAGCATCAACGTACCGGATGTTCAGCCATCGTCCAAATGGCTTGCGTATGCATCTAGAGTTTAATTTTAATCATTCATGTCACGTCCTAGGGGTGCCCCTCTCCTCCAGTCTAACAGTTATATTTGTGTGGATGATGGATGGGAATATTATGGTGAAAAATGGGATGGTGATGGTGACAACATGGGTAGGAAGAGCATGGTGGTGATGTTCATGGTGGCATGGTGATGGTGACAATGACCATGGGGATAGTGATAATGAGCATGAAGATCGTGAAGGTGCTATTGAGCATGAAAATGGGCATGAGGATGCAAATATTATGGTTTACTTAGATGGGAGAAAAAAACAAAGAAAATGAATCCATGACAAAACATGTGCAATTTATCAAGTTGTACCAAGTATATGCAATTTATCAATCTATGAAGCTATCAATGTATGGCTGCAATAGTCAAAATATTAATGTCAATACTCAATGAGACCATGAAACAAAATCATAGAAAACATGTACAACACATACCTATAACAAAGTACTTGATAAAACATGCAAACCACATACCAGATTACCTACCTATGGTCATTCGACTAGGCCATAAGGATCACCTTGAATACCAATGGTTTCCTTTAACCTCTTGTGCTCGGAATAAGGCAATAAGTATCATGCCTTTGATGAGTTCTTCCTTGGCATTGTTTGCAGCTGGAGGTTTGTGCCAATAACTAAGTTTGTATAATGGTATACAATCTCACCCGGTCTATAATCTTCATATGTATACCCTTTTCTATTTGCTGAGTGGGAAACCTAGTTCAAATATTCTCCCTTTATAACCATCGAATCAATCAGAAAATCAACTCCCTCAGAGTCCCGCAATGGGACATTTAGGGTTTGATTCCCCTCTAAGCAACGTGCTAGCCAATAGTCAGTGCGACATGCATTGTGTCTCGGGGTAACCACTGCGTATATGTTCCTTGGAGAAAATATAGTTCCAACGTTTTAGTCAACTAATTAGACACAACTAGTTGTCAAAAATATCAAAAATATACAAATCTAATTAGACACAACTAGTTGTAAAAAATATAAAAATATTAATCGAACCTGGTTGTACGAGATCTGATATGTGGTCATAGTCTGGTGAAATACTTGATTGGTCCTCCTCCAACTAGGATAATTCTGTATCTATCCATCGACCAATGGGGAGTGATACACGGTCCCAGCTGTCAACCCAATCCATGGATTCACATTTGTCCCATTCACCACTACTGCATGGAGAAAAAAAATATGACAGTTTCCTTGTCCACATTTCAAGTATAGCATTTTTTCGACATTCTAACTAAATGAAATGAACGGGTTACTTGGATGGTCTTGCACTCATATAACTGTGAATGATCTACATCCACCACCTCCCAAAAATATCTAACCACATGTGCTTTCCTGGTCGAGTGATCTTCCTGCCTTCTTGCTCCCTCCCCCAAGACTGAAGCACACCATTCAACGATGGTTTTTTCATTTCGGATGATAGGTCCATCTGTGAACTTCATTTATTTCCTGCGTAATGCAGTCTTTATCCACGCTTTTGCTCCATCATGTTCACCTTTTCCATGTCCGGTCTCAAAATAGTTCCAAATATGTGGCACCTTGTGCCTTTTGTGTAGCATACACAACCATTGGAAGAAACGGGCATTTTTGAATTGCCCTGCACAACTGTCAGACCAAATCCAATGTTGTTCCATCCGTATACTGTTATCCTTCAAGTTATTGTAGAACATTTGAAAGTTGTGTTGTACAAAATCCAAGTCGTGACACCTGTCATCACTTATGTAGAAGTGATACTCCTTCAATATAACCTTGTTGTCTTCAGTACTATCTGCCCCATGTATATAGGTGATATGAACCATTAGGATGACCTGGTCTGAGTGATAGTATTTATCCATATGGATATCGGTGGCCACCCACCTATTCCATTGGCTCAAAACAGTTTCCCATTTTTCCAATTTTCTAGTAATTTTTCTACAATTTTTTGGGTCCCAAACTTCCAGGGCCATTTTGAGGCCCTAAACGACGTTTTTTGGGAAATCTTGGTTAGACGAATTTCTTGTATTATATGAATGCTAGCGTAGTCCTCAGATAGATCTTTTCAACGGGCTACCGAGAGCCCCAAACGGAGATCGTATGCAAAAGTTATGACCCAGGGAAGTTGACTATTCAACTAACCATCTTGGGGCCACAAACTTTATGACGGTTCATCTTCTAGAGTTAGGTTTTTGGATGTTTGGGATTCTTTCTCTCATGCTTATTATAAATAGGCCCTTTCGGCCTCTCTTTTTATTCATCTTGGCATGAATGAGCACAGTGGCCACATCTCTTCTCAGAGATAGCTACTACCATTCTAGTTGTTGTATTTACAGTCTGTTCTATTTCCGATATTTAATAGAATATGTGTTTACTGTATCGTTGTGTTTCTTGCCATGTATCTGTGTATGTGAATATATATCTCTGTATATGATTCTGTATATGCTATCTTTTGTTTCGTTCCCACACAAATCCGGATCAAGTATTGACTCTGAATCTCATTTTGCAATTGAAGAGTGTAGTTTTCCGCAAAATCGACCACCGACAAGATAGTCCCAATAGGAAATGTATCCTTGCACGTTCTAAACTGTTCATCTTGCCAACGATCCACATGCACATTCTTTACATACTGTTGTGTCTTTTCAAATAATTCCTCCATGAAGTCACAAACTTGTACCTAGTAGATCAACAATAAAGACATTATATCAATAGATTGTTACATATGAAATTGCAATCTGAAGAAAAAATAGTATCCAATAGCTCATTACCAACTTGAGAAGTGACCAATTATATTTTTTTTCTTTCGTTCCCTCCATCAATATCATATGTGACATATTTGAATGACTGCAAGTTCACCTCCTACCTCCCAAGTTCATGCTCATCGGTCACATGTATGCATTTTTCCAATAATGCGAATCCACCACACCCTGGGCATCTCCCATCTATGCAAGTTTTTTGATAAAATGTGCAATCGTTTGGCCGCTACACAAAATGCTATGAATAAAGTCTCTAGATGGCATCGGTGGTAATGTAGTTGAGCATTCATGCACAAGAGTGTTATGCAATACACGAAAAATATATGTATATGTGTCATAATAGTAACCATACTGAATGTGATATCGACAACAACATGTGTTACGAATTGTGTTTATTTTAACATACCATGGTTTGCTTTTTTCAAAGGATCTTTGGCCCAAGTCAAGTTCATTATGTTCATTCCTAAATCTCTCATATAATTCTATTTGTGTCATATCAAGAAAATGTTTAATGTGTGGCTTACAATCCTTTGAACCCCTTCTCAATTTTAATACATCTTTTTGGTTGGAAGAGGGTCTAGTGTTGTCATGCAAAAATGCTTGCACTAATCCCTTTACCGCATCAATGAGCTTCATATTAGAGCATGGCAACCTGCCAATGAAGGATCAAACATCTGTTTCACCAGTTTCAAGTTGTTCTCTTCTAACACAATACCTATGAAGTGTCTTCACATTCAAATTAATAATTTTGGATGTAGGTTTAAGAAAACGAAGTGCGCTAGTGTTTTTGGTCATGACTGATTGAGACAACACACGACGAGCCGCATTGTGATCCTTTCAGCGAGATTTCTTTCCAATTGTACTAAATGCATCTACTAAACTTTTAACAATATGAGAAGTTGGTTCTAACTTTTTGGTCATCTTTATCTTTAACGTTCTTCTAACAACAACCATAGACCTAGATTTTAACAATGATAAAAATAATTTGCACTTGTCACCATCACATTTAGAATAAAAAAAGTTATCAAGTATTTGTCAAGTTTGATAAGCAATAGCATGTTTAGACAATGTACCTTCAAGTGAACTAATGAGAGTTTCATCAACCTGTATAAGTTTCGGAGTTTTTCGGCTTGCAGTTTCTAATGGAGGTAAGGGTGTTGGAACTGGAGCATGTACAACATCACCAAGACGCTCTGATGTTTCAATAGGAGCCTCTTGTCTTTCATTCTCTTGGACGGTCTCCATAACATTTGCTTCTTCCGTTGTAAATCCTCCATTCAATGCCTCTCTAACTTCATCGCTTGTATAACCACTACCCAACAAGTCATTCACTACCATATTCTGAGGTTGACTTGATGTCGGAATTGAAATGTTGGGTGCTTGTTCATCAAATGTTGTTGAAATTGAGGGCCTCTCTAGTAAATTTCTTCGTGTTTCTTGAGGTGGATGGGTAGGAACGACCGTGGCATCATCTACGGTTGGAATTGGATGAGTTTCCATGGAATGCCTTCGATTCCACATGTCCAATATTTTCTTTTCTCTAACTTCTTCCATGGTTTCTTGAGGCTTCTCTTTCCTTGCTAATTTCCTTTTTTGATTGTGTGAATTCCCCATGACCACAATGAGCAATACTAAGAAAATAGATTCTAGAGGTGTGCTCAACTATTCAAATATCCAAATTATTTCTCAATTGTGAATATATGTTCTTCAAGCTTTCTCAATTGTCAATATAGATACTACCTCAATTGTGAATATAGATTCATCAATCTAGCTCAAATGTGAAAGTAAAGTTTCTACCTCACTTGTGAATATAGAAAATTCTTCATTTGTGAATATAGATTCTTCAACCTTGCTCAATAGTGAATGTAGATTCTTCTTCAATTGTGTTCATATAGATTCATCAATCTTGCTTGACATTGTGAATGTAGAATCCCCTTGAAGCTTGAATTTGTGAATGTAGTTTTCCTATTGGAGCTTGAAATTGTGAATGTAGAATCCTCTTGAAGCTTGCTAATTGTGAATGTGGAATCCTCAATTCCAAATGCTACATGTAGAATCCTCTTCAATCTTGTTGATTGTGAACATAGAGTGTCTTGAGCTTCCTCAATTGCCTTGAACCGTGATTGTGAAGTATCCTGCTGTATGTGAGATGGGAAGAGAGGAAGACAAAACGCGGGATTTCGGGTATAAACACATTTTGGAGAATTTTTGCACAGATAAAAAGCGCGCGTGTTATGTACAGACAAAACGTGCTAGCGTTATGGACAAACAAAACGCGCTCGCATTTAGGGAATATTAAAAATAATCGTAGGAATTTAATATGTTTGGTGCACGGCTAAATAATGCCTACTTGCACAAAATGAGAGAGCATTTCTTCATGCAAAAACGCGCTAGCGTTATTGTAATCATCAAAATGTTATTTAATAGTTTCTATGGGTTAGGGGGTTAAATAGGGATTTGGTTTTAGGGGCTTAGG
This sequence comes from Larix kaempferi, assembly GCA_027924585.1. NCBI lineage: Eukaryota > Viridiplantae > Streptophyta > Pinopsida > Pinales > Pinaceae > Larix > Larix kaempferi. The sequence goes on from BSBM01000931.1 coordinate 6,423,591, forward strand.
GATTAGAGATGGGGGGTGGTTAGTTAGGGGTAAGGGGCTAGGAGGGGGGTTGGCGAGGGGGAGAGAGAGAGAGAGAGAAGGGGGAGAGAGAGAGAGAGGTGTAGAATCTAGGAAGAAAGAGTGAGAGAGGGGGGGTTAGTTAGGGGTAAGGGGATAGGAGGGGGAGAGAGAGAGAGACTGAGAGAGGGGGTTAGTAATGGTTGGGGGGGGGAGGAGGGAGAGAGAGAGAGAGAGAGATGAAAGGGTGTTAGTTTTAGGGAGTTAGAAAGAGAGATGGAAGGTGTGGTTAGAGGTAGGTGGAGGTGTAGGGAAGAGAGAGGGACTGAGAGAGCTCGGGTTAGTAAGGGCTAGGGAGAGGAGGGGAGAGAGATAGAGAGGAGGGGGTTCTGGGATAGGTGGAGTAGAAGAGAGATAGAAAGAGTATGATGGTTAGAGATGGGGGAGAGGTTAGGGAGAGGGAGAGGGGGTTTACAGAGAGAGAGAGAGAGAGAGAGAGAGAGAGAGAGAGAGAGAGAGGTGTAAAACCAGGGAAGAGAGAGTGATGATGATGATGATGATGAAGACGACGACGACGACGATGATGATGATGATGATGATGTTGAAGATGGTGATGATGATAATGAAGATGATGATGATGATGATGATGGTGATGATGAAGACGATGAAGATTATGGTGATGAAGACCACAACGTCGATGATGATGATGATGAATGATGATGATGATGAGGAGGAGGAGGAATATGGAGATGACGACGATGATGATGAAGATGGTGATGAAGATGATGATGATGATGATGAAGATGATGATGAATATGACGATGAGGATGATGAAGATGAAGATGATGGTGATGGTGATGATGATGATGATGATGATGATGATGGTGATGATGGTGATGATAAAGAAGAGGATGATGATCACTAGTACAAAATGAGAAATTAATTACTAAAAAAATGACTAAAATTCGACTATAAACGACTATTTTTGAGTTGGTGACTAATAGTATCTGATTTCCACTATCTTATCTCTAGTCGTATTTCACTAGTCATTAATTGGTTGACTTATTAGTCATTGATTTAGTCATTGATAGTCACTGATTAAGTCATTGATTTAGTCATTGATACTCACTGATTAAGTCATTGATTTAGTCATTGATACTCACTGATTTAGTCATTGATACTCACTGATTTAGTCATTGATTATCACAATTAATGACCAAATATACGACTAAATAAACTACTAGATGATAACATATTAATGACTAATCTAAATACGACTAAACGTTAGTCGCACTATAAGATACTGGAAATTAGCTACTAATAGTCTTATATATGCGAATTTAGTCGTTTTCTTAGTCACTAATTTATGATAGGGTACGAAGGAATAGAACCACCAATCTCCTGCCTATAATTAGACAGGTGCTCTACTATTGAGATAGCACCCTTTAAGAAGTTGTTATTGCTTGACGATGATGATATTCAAACAAATTTTTCATGGGAACAAAATGAATGTCGAACATATTCAAGAATAATGCTTCAAGTACTAAAAGAATGTCGATCTACAAGTTTCTCTGCCTGAGAATAAAAATGCAAAGAATATCCATAACATTATCAGATGAACCAAGACTCCATTTTGACCAACAGGAAGAATACATACAAGGTGATATGACGAAAATATGCTTATAATGAGTCTCCATGAATTTTCTTACTAAAATAAACAACACGGTAAACATTTTCAATCTTGTCCAATTATAAATTTAATAATCAAACTTAATGTAGGAAGATTTACTTTGAGAAGATTCCATTCATAGACACCTGTGAGAGATTAAATCTTGGCATGTACCTTTAGAGTATAGATCTTTAATGGAGAAATTATCCTGAAACAAAAACTTAAATCTGTTTGCTCTGCATCCACCTTTATGGTAGATGTAAGAAGATTCACGGTATGATGTGTCACAGACTTCTCATCCTGGGGTGTCCCATGGTGAGAAGAAAGTAACCGTCCAAGCAAACCAGTGACATGTTGAGATGAATGGGAAGATTTCTGAATTGCCAGTTGGTTTGCAGCTCCCTGAAAAATAATGAACACAAAGAACTTGCATTATGAATGCTAGCTATGCTAGAGAAAAGATTTTTGAAATTATTAAATCATATTAGGAAACTTTCATGAGCATATGCTCCCTCTTGACAACAACAATGATGACCTACCACTGGCTTGCCCCATTGTTTGTGATAATAATACAGCAATCCACGACTATCAAGTACAAAAAACCTCCTCTTCCAATCACCCCTCAAATTTGAACATCGTTTCAACAAGTATCCTTGTTTTATTGTTTGCACCCGAATCATTAAGCATTGCGAGATCTGAAGTATTTACAAAGACGCTAAGAGACACACATAGCTATAATGACCTTCAAATTTTTAATTAGAATACCACTCCTCTGATCTAATATCTACGATAAAAAGTTTTGTAGTAACAACTGCAATACGTAACCCGTATTCTTTGTTCTATGCAAAGAAGGTGATATGCCAATCCTAAAATAAGATCAACAAAGCTGTAATAGAACATGTACCTTCCATTTTGGAGTAGATTGCATAACTGCTTCAATCATTTTATGAGAACTCCTGCCAACGGCCTAAATACCATCCCCAGAAGTAGAAGTCTCCACATCATTAAATGAGCACTGAATTTCTTGTTCTATCTGCCTTCTAAACTCCTGCATCCTTTCTGCAAGAGAAGCTTGCTCATAATTCGTCCTTTCCCTAGACTGCTGTGCATATGTCAAAACCTGAAGACCATAGACATGGAAGAAGAGTTACACATTATGCCTCAGTACTGCTATCAACGTTTTGATTCAAAAGTATCCTTAACAAAAAAAATCTCTACGAGAAATGATGAAAGGAGATAAGCAGCCCATATGTAGCAGTGATCACAAGCAAATCGTAGCTTACATATGATCAAATTCTAATCTAAATAATAAACTGCAAGTCTGCAACTAGCAACAATTCATATATGGAAATTTGTATTTTGTGCCCATTTCCTTCAAATCATTAATAGGGATACATGATGCGCCAAATCAAAGGATATTGTTCTGGGCATAGAACCATGATACTGAACAATTACAAGTATCCCAACAAAAAGTTATGGAACAGAGACTTTCATCCTAGTGATATCGGTCATAATCCTGCTCCTATTGACAAGCTATAACTAGTCACGAAAAGTTGGCCACTCTTGTCTCAGCAGTATCTTAATTAGGACTTTGACAGTGCCATCTGATGCTGTAATGGCATTCCCTTCAATGCAGCATTGGCATTTCAGGGACTTAATTTGGTGTGATTCAATTAGTTATTGGTGCACTTTTTCAGAAGGAAAGCTTTATAAAACTCACTGATTTCATCAGATAAGGTCTTCTACGGAATCAAAATGGGTGGATTAGAAAATGTTGAATTTTGTATGCTCCAATCATCAGCACAAACTATACTTCAAGGATAATGAAGTAGAAATAAAGAATTTGGAAGCACTTGATGTAGCAGATTCATTTTGAGCAAGGATATATCTTATTATAATATGAATTTCATACAACTTTATGAAACTATGTGTCCAATATATCGACCTGGTGAATGTATGGTTCCATTTGATGCAGTAACTCGTACCCCTACAAATATGCCAGAGACAAATATTGCAATCAGTGGACACATTCAACAGAAGCAGTCGATATTCAGTAAAGTACAGTGTCATGTTTTGAATATAAATCATCCTGGCAACTACATTATCACTTTTTCAGAGTTACCTGCTTAAAATAGCGTAGATGGGCATCCATTGTTCCACTCACAACTTCCAAGAATTCAAATTTTTTCTTTGCCTCAATGTTTGAAAGAGTAGTCACCTGCACTTTTGAAATACAGTTTACTTATATGAACTTAAAGGTGAACAATTTAACTAGATGCAGCAACATTACATTTTGTGGCAAATAATACTATATCTAAGATTCTAAACAATGGTAAAAGTTATGTGGGAATCAACATGACAGGCGAGTGAAGTCATACATACTAGATTGAAGTGGGCTTGTTCAAATGATGCCCTTGCATTGTGCAAATCCTGCATTCAAATTTGAGCACAATCTATAAACTAGAGAACACATCAGTAATGCACAACCTTTTGTGATCATTACTACTTAATATCATGATCACAATATGTCATACTTACCTCTTATGTTTATGAAACAATGTCCATCCTTGTACTTTTTCTCAATGACATAAACTTTTCACGTGCCTGTAACCAAGGCACGGGATTAGAGGTGTCAATGAAAAACCAAATTTGTCATTTTACTCATCTCAACTAATATTTCAAGACTTAGAACCATAATCACTTAGTCCAATTTCTACCTATTCCTATTCTAATTTAACAAAAAAGTATACCCATAGTTGGTGAAGTTTGATTTTTGTTGTAGGATTCCAAGTGTTTCCTAATTCTTGATGAAATCTAGTATCATACTGCAACAATTTTTCCTTGACCTTAAGCTATTCCACTAGTAATGAACAATTAATCTACCCTTTCAGGCAGAATCCAACTTGAACTCCGCTCAAAGAACAATCAAAAGAATTGGTGTTGAAAGTATTTCTGCAAATATCTATGATCCCTGATCCTTTTGTTCAGAATAACATGTAAGTACTCAATATTGCACCCAAACCTCTAGAGAAAATATGTTACTGAAGTCCACCATAAAGTGATCCCTCAAAACCTGTTGATCTTGTTAATGAATTTTGACTCAAACAAGTGATCCCTCAAAACCTTTGAACTTATCTTAGTAACTTGACTTTGCTTTAATGAGAACTCAACTTAACAAGATGTAATAAAGGCATGATCGCTGGTGTGCTCAATAAAAAAATCATGCCAACATTCTCTAAGTGATGGGAGAAGTAAATTATTGAATTTAAAATTATTAAGAATGCCACAAGGACCAGGATCATGCCTAGCATGTTGGAGTAGCTTATTACCCTAGCAAATTCAATAAACATGGAGATTTATTTCATATGAGCATCTCTACTCGAAATTTTCTAAAAGAATGCGGATTTTGCTGCTGAATCTGTGACAAATCAACCAAGCAGTGTAATAGTTGCAGTGTTGCTGCCAATTTTTTCAATGCCCCTGGAAAGCATGCAGATGTGGCTAGCCTCAAGTACTACCATAACACCAACTGTGTTGCAAGCAGAATGAATTGCTTCAGTTATCTGCTTTGTAAGCCTTTCTTGAACTTGAAGCTTCTGACTAAAATACTGTACTATAGAATTTATTTTTGACCTGTCAAGTTGTTCATTTCCCTTAACTGAAAAGTAGCCTATGTGTGCCACACCAAAAAATGGCAGAAGATGATGCTCACATTGTGAAAAGAAAGGCACATTAATTTCAAAGAGAAATTGACTACAATCATTGTCTGTGCTGCCTAATGTTGCATGTAATAAAGGAGACCCTCGTCTTTGAGAGTTTGCACCATTCAAAACAAGACCATTCACTTGCAATGCTGGGTTTGTTAGACGAAAATTCAAGAGCCACCAGACAAAGCGAGATGGTGTAACCTGGAGTTCTTCCCTCTTAAGATCTTCACCGAGAGCATAAAGAATAGACTCTACTACACCAATCATCATAGAATAGCTGACTCCATGCTTTGCCTGTAATTTTGAATTGACCTGAGAGTTTATAGCAGAAAATATTTTTGGACCATGGCCATTACATCTCAAACCATGTTCCACTATTCTGTCATTTATAATTGGTAGTTGTAAGCCATCAACAGCCTGAAAGGGACACCAACTGCTTTGTTGAACAATAGATGCATTAAAGCAAGACCTCTCAATATTGATGCCTCCAAGGCTCAGAACAGCAATAAACTCGCTCCACGCATCACTATTTTCATCTTCAAAAACACCAGTACCTCTATGAATAGGAAAATGCATCCACCCAGGCATCTCCTCTGTCTAAGAATTAAATTCGTAAGCATTTCCTTCTACTCCTGGAAAGTGGATATGCCAACACTCCAAAACAACTGCAACACCTAAAGGTCGTATGGTGTCATGCAATATCTTGGATACTTCATCAGCCAATCTCTATGGTGCTTGAAGCCTCTTAGCAAATACCTTTGCAACCCTGGATAGCTTGCTCAACACAACAACCCGTTGGCTAGATGAAATGTAGCCAATGTGGAAATGCACCTTAAAAGGTAACAAACAAGCCTCACAGTATGAAAAATGGTCAATATTTCGGACCACCACCAACCCACCATTTCCTCCTCCACAACCAACTCCACTTTCTACACCAGCTTCTGGAAAGATGGCTCCTCCAACTATATCCTTGATTATTTGACAATAACCTGGCAACACAACCATTAGTTTTAATAAGTTTATATAATAGATATCTCACCTTACTTGTATGATTCTATCTAAATTTCTACTTCATTAACAACTATCGAGAAAACATATTTTTGTGATGATAAGAATTACATACACATTGATTTCCAATTAGTTTAAAAAATAACATCTTATCCATGGAGATAAGTTCCCATAAAACATAACCACCTAGTAGACTCCACTGGTAAAGCTAAAGTCTAAAGCCATTAAATGAAAAGAAAGTTGAGCTACAATGATTTAAAACCAATTAAGTTGTATGCTAGTGGTTAGGTGTTGAAGGGTTTTTTAACATACATTTCCCTCATTGAGACAAGGATATGTAATGTTTCTCACACCCTATTCTTAATGAATTACACTGTCTTTCTCTCTCCTATCTACAACTTTGTGAATATGTATATATGTGTGTAATTCTGATAGATTCTATTGAAATCTTAGTGTTTGCATGTCAAAACTGTTAAAAAAGTAGGTCTTTGATATTCCCATTTACGAGGATTTTCTATTATTCTAATTAGAATGTTCATGGATAGGCTTATTTCCCTCCAATATCACAACCCAAAGGGCTACCTCTAAAAATTCAAGATGTCAAAGGCAAGGAGTGGGTCTTTCAGTTCCGATTTTGGCCTAATAATAATAGCAGGATGTATGTTCTGGAAGGGGTGACACCTTGTATTTAGTCAATGCAATTGCAAGCTGGTGACACAGGTATCCACCAGTTACTTGTTAAGCTCTATTCTAAGACAGTTTTAAGAGGTTTGCAAATGTTTTTGCAAAGTAATTTATACTCTTGGGAGGAAACCTTTATCCTATTTTATGTTTTGTTATTTTCCTGAATGCCATTATCTCCTCAAAGAATGAACTATTGTTGACAGATGTTACACAGGTATCCACCAGTTGCTTGTTAAGCTTTGTTCTAAGAGAGTTCTAAGAGGTTTGCAAAATTTTTTGCAAAGTAATTAATACTCGTGGGAGGAAATCTTTATCCCATTTTATATTTTGTTATTTCTTGAATGACATTCTGTCCTGAAAGAATAAACTATTATTGATAGACGCTGCTAGTCATATCCATTTAGTTAACACGTTTATCCTTCTTTCTTTTGTATGAAAAGATAATTCATTATGTTGATCATTACATACTTGTTGCTAGACTGCAACATAACAACTTTAATTACATGCCTGGGTGTTTTTTTTTCTTTTTTTCTGGAATCCATAAAGGTGTTGACCTTGGGTTTAAGAGTTTTGACAAAAGTTGAAATTCTCATCTGAGAATTACTCCTGATCAACCATAAAGGAAGATATTTTATAATCCAAACCAAAGAAAATTGGGCAAGTGAAGCAAAGGGACAAAAAATACTTTGTCTAAGCTTTTTTTTTCCCAGCTTTCAAGTTGGATGACAACGGTAAACATACACAAAACATAACATCAACCAGAAAGGAAAAAAATGTGACTAGAATGGTCAATATTCAATGTTTCAATAGAGTGGATACAAAGACATCCATCCATTCAACTTATTTTAAAATAAGTTTTATATATAGATTGCATGATTACGAAGAATGATTGACAAAAATAAGACCGGTGAGTTGCACTCATACTTAGACAATGATTGAGCCAGTAGTATGGTTGCTATCTTACTTTTTTCCTGTAATTATTGTTCAGAGAATTAGTAATGATGGACGAATAGATAACCAAATTGGACCAAATATGGAACAATGTAGCTGAATGAGTAATATTCTTATCATTTGGAGGATAAGACATCCATGAATCTAGACAAAGAACGGATAAACTATGTACCGACAGAGAATTTAATGCATGGAAAAACTACATGTTTTGACTAATTCTATCTCTAAAATAAGTTTTTTTCTTTATCGAAAAAGTGATTATAAGAAATAGTACTCCATAGATACATCAATGTCATGATCGATTTCGATTGAATGATATCGTCAAAAGAGTTGTTGTATAAAGCAATACTACATTTTCTTCTATGAATAAAGCAATACTATGTTTATGGAATGATTTTGTTAGATATTTGATCATAAACTAAATTAAATTATGAATATAATGATTGCATGGATACAAATGAATATATAAAGATGCAATTTGTAATATATATCGGCATACAGATCCATTATCAATGACTGAACACTCCTAAGTTGCATGTTAATTTTTCTGTGGGAAAACAAAAGTGCATAACATTACGTGAGGTAATCACCCATTTGAGTAGAATGCCATGGCCCTACTATGTCAAACCATAACTCAGAGGTGTTATAAAATTTTAATATCTAAATTGATATTATTGTGCTGCAGACTATATATTCTCACATTTGGCACATTAAATCCGGTGGCATTATACAATATTACTATCTAAATTAATATTGTTGTGCTAATTATATCTGCACATTTGTAAGATCAAATATTAGTAGCAGTTTTTCAAATAATTTACAAAGTTAATCACTGGTAGGGACTACACTATGCTAATTTGTTGAAATGTTCGCAACTTAAGCACAAGCAATAATGAAGGGTACTCATTTCCCCAAAAAAATTAAAGACATGGATATAAAAACATAAAACATCATTCAAAAATTGTTTGTTTAGAATAGTTTGGGGTATAATGGAGATCCGTTCCAGGAAAGGGGTCAGCATCTCTTTCATCTACAACGTGATAACAACAAATCAATATTCTTAGTAGCTTGAAGAATTGAAGGGGATAACCCACACCATAGAAAAATAACACCCATCACTAATTCCTTTTGGTTAGATTAGTGGTTATTGATGACTTCCTTACTGATTTGAAGTGATTTGCTGATATATTCTCCAGACCTGTGACATATCGCAGCCTAGAGAGGGGTTCTCATTGCCATTTGAAGCAGACCGCACCCCTCTTGTAACCCTATTATTCGCTGATATATTCTCCATGAAGGAGTAGACACAACGGATATAAGCGTGGGCTAAATGCCCAGAAAACTACTCCTTGATTCTTTCATTAACAAGATATAGATTTATACATATTTCATACTTTCTCGAGGCATCTAGAAAGATCGGGATGGCTTCTTAGAGAAGCTTCTGAGATGGCTTTTAATGCCAGCTACCAACGGGCATGGCAACCCATCTATGCATAAATGCATATCACCCAGACACTTACAGAATGATACAGGTGGATACCAATGTGATGATGTGGTTGTTGGTATTTATTTCCAACACTCCCCCTTAAATTCAATAGCCACATTACAACGCACATATTACAAAAATCATGGCCTGCTGGTCTAAAGTCTCATCTAGGCTTCTTACATGTAGTCACAAAACACTTCAAATATTTCTTCAATGTTGCTGCTGGTTCATGAGTCTTCATCACACATTGCTCTCATGTCTAAGAGAGTCTTAAGGCAGCTCTACTGTAGTAGAGGCTTTCTCAACTTCATACTGAAGGCAGAGGCTCACTCTACGCTCTTCCTTCCCGCTCTTCCTTCCCCGTAGGTGGAAGACTTCAACAAACCACTCATCAATGGAGGAGGATCACACAAAGATTACAAAGATCACAAGGCTATAGCCTTCAACATTCATTCTTCAACAACATTGATTCTTCAACATTCAGCAGCAAAGCATTGAATTCATCCAATAGTGGCTTCAACCAACATCATCATTTCAAAATCAACATTGCTACAACATATGTAAAACAACAAAAAAACATACAAAAATTTTTCAAAACATTTTCTTCATTGAAAGCACCAGGTCATTTCATTTTTCATTTTCCAACGGTGCACAAATTTGAACCAGTTATGTGCTGGATTCTTCATTTTAAATTTATTCTTCTTGTATATGCTGCATGGTAGCTTCAATACTTTAGCTCTTGCAGCTCTAAGTCTGCAATCAAAACCTGCACAGATAACTAGAGCTAAAACATTAAATAGAGTAGGATTTTCCTCATTTTTCTGCACTCTGGAAGCTTGGTCTACTGCACTTGAAACCTCCAGGGTTGCATTCTCTTCAACTTCAACTGCCATACATGCTTCAACGACTACAACAATGGCACAGCCATAATCAACAAGACACTCCACAACATCAACATGCCTTAGCTTTTCAAGCCAGTTTGCATTCAACTTTAAATCTTCCTCATATCCATTGCATTTTTCAGCATCATCATGGATGCCTACAACATGTATCATTTTTGCTTCTGCTTCAACTTCTGTGCAGTTTGAAATTATCTCATCGAACTCCTCAATAAAAATTGAGTATACATAATCCATATCTTGCCTCCTTTTAATCTTGTGGTCCCTCAGGATTATATTCTCAGCCTTTTGGCTCCAACCCTTTCAACAACTGAGCTCAGACTCAAACCATTGAGTATACATAATCCATATCTTGCCTCCTTTTAATCTTGTGGTCCCTTAGGATTATATTCTCAGCCTTCTGGCTCCAACCCTTTCAACCACTGAGCTCAGGATTTTTAAGAAAACTTCAAACAACTCTTTAAGAAAACTTCAAACAACTTTCAAGTTTGCAAATAAGTTACCTCGTCCTCTTCTTCAAGCATTCACGAGGGCCCTCTTCACCAAATAATGGGCTCCAAATTCTACTAGGGCTATGACCCCCTTCACGGATTCTGGCTTCTGAACTGTGGGAGAACAAGCTCAACCACACTTTGATTGTTTGTAAAGGTGGTTCCTTCAACTTGAACCACAATGGGCTTCATCCCTCTCCTGCTACAACTGGTGGGTTATCCTCTTACCCAAGTCGCAACCACAAACCAAATGACTGTGGCCCCTGAGGACGATCTTCTCAAATATATGCAGCTACAACTGCCAGCTACTCTGAGCTTCTGCTCAACTCAATGCTCAACTCTAGGCTTCAGCCTGAAAATAAAATGACAGCTTTCTCCTAGCAAACAACTGAGCTATCTCCTCAACGACCTTTCATTCTCTTGAGCTTCTTCACACAGTGACACAAGTGGTCCCTCCTAGCCGCCTCTCAACAACTCTTCACAGCAGCGGCGTCGCCTCTTCTATCAGCACGGGATCATCTTTCTTGATCTTTACAGCAGACTGCTGGATGACAGCGTTCACGCGGTCCGCGAGTGCTGCAATTTTCGCTTGAGATGGGGTCACTCTGCACTGCACGATGGTAGCAACCAGGACAACAATATCTTGCACTCGGTGTTCTTTGCTGCTGCACCTTCACACTCGATCTGTCCACAGGTAATCTCCTCTTGGAGGCTCCCTTCCACGTTGATCTGGACAAATGGTCTGCTATTCTACCCAATACTATAGCTTTCAACAGTGATTAATAATCTCAAAATATTTCAAAACAAAGAAATATTTTCTCTTCACACAGCAGGAGCCCACAAGCAGCAAACAATCAACTACTCTGATCCCTTGACAGCACAGGTGGCGATTCAAACTTCAACGCAATCATGAGAAGACTGGAACAACCTCTACACATAGGTGGCTTTCACACAACAATTGTCCTGTATGCAGCGATCACAGTTTCATGCTCAAATCTTCACAACCCTCTCAACAATCCTTCTGGCAGATCGCTCTTCACAAATGGTTTTGGGTAGAAGTGATATAGCTCACAGCTCCTCAAATTTGATGGAAAAACAGACTAGACACTTTGCAGAGTGCACTGGGCTCTGATACCAATTGAAGGAGTAGACACAGTGGATATAAGCGTGGGCTAAATGCCCAGAAAACTACTCCTTGATTCTTTCATTAACAAGATATAGATTTATACATATTTCATACTTTCTCGAGGCATCTAGAAAGATCGGGATGGCTTCTTAGAGAATCTTATGAGATGGATTTTAATGCCATCTACCAACGGGCATGGCAACCCATCTATGTATAAATGCATATCACCCAGACACTTACGGAATGATACAGGTGGATACCAATGTGATGATGTGGCTGTTGGTATTTATTTCCAACACTCCAGACATGTGACATATCATAGCCTAGAGAGGGGTTCTCATTGCCATTTGAAGCAGACCGCACCCCTCTTGCAACCTTATTATTTGCTGATATATTCTCCAGACCTGTGACATATCGTAGCCTAGAGAGGGGTTCTCATTTCCATTTGAAGCAGACCGCACCCCTCTTGAAACCCTATTATCACCTATGGAACGAATCATTTTCCTTTGAAGGGAGGTTTATATTCCATGGTTTTTCTCAGAAGCTAGTTTCATCAATGATCGGCCCACCATTGATCCGATTTAGAGGAGTATGCCAACAGTATAAGGAGGTCAATCCAACTCAGAAGCAATTTCTCCAAAATTTTGAGGATTGTATTGTTATATTGTGAATGGATCAAAGATCAATAAAGAGGATCTATTCTGATTGAGGGTTAGGGTTTTGTTGTGTTGTAGAAAGAGGATTGCTACCAAGCAAAGAGAATAATTTCTCACAAAAATCTCTAAGGCGGAAATGAGTAATTTATCCATGGAAAAATTATTGAATAACTCAAACCCAACAATCAACAAGCCACTAATCAATTCATAGGCACATTTTATTCAAGAGATAGAACCTAACCGATTTTGGAGGCATATTGTCTGGTCAAAGTTGTAGATGGCGTCGCGGTGCCAAGCTTGTCGAGGTCTCCTTGCTCTTCCTGGGTCAGTTCTGCTCACTATGCTCGCAGGAGGTTGGGAGGAATGGATCATTTTCGCGGGAGGTCTGTGCAGAGGTCTGTAGGTTGGGAGGTAAGGATACTTCGAGGGGAGACCACGTTTGTATGTATTGTTTTTTAAATAATATATATATATATTAATATATTTATTTTTAATATTTATAATAAGTAATATTATTATTTTATGTTATTTATTTATTTATATATTTGTTGTTTATTTTTTATTTATATAATAAAAAATAAAAAATTTAATAATCAAAATAAAATTTAAATTAAAAAAATTATAAGAATAATATTGCCATTACATAACATTAGCTTGGAGGGGCTCTGCAACTAGGGTCTGATCGTCGACCTTCGAAGAAGCTTTTTGGCGGCTGTGGCTCTTTCCATGGCCGTCCCCCCTTCTTCTCTGAGTTTTGCTTACTGTCAATGGCCGACTCAGATTTTCTTCCACTTTGAAATGAATGGCGGCGACTTGGCGTGGCGACCCATTGGGTAGCTGGTTCCTGCGGCTTCCCAGTGGCGGCGACGGCGACGGTGGCTTCTGCAAATAGGACGCAGCTCTGGGGCGAAATTTCTCTGTGGGTTTTCGTCGGCGGCTGCAGATTGAGCTTCGGTGACAGCGGATCCGCAGAGGAGGACGCGCTGGGGGGGGTCCAGGTACCTGAGTGATGATGGGGCGGGCATTTCTCGGCGGGTTTCTGTGAGGACGGGATCCGCAGAGGAGGAGCGCGGGGGTTGTGACCCTGAGCGGGCATGGCTGCATGACGGCCGCTATCCTCTCGGTGGTTTGAAAAATAGAGCTCCACATCTGGGCTTTCCAAATGCAAGAGATCGAGCAGGTGAACGACTTCAAGAACCATCAGCTGCCCCTCGCTCGAATCAAGAAAATCATGAA